>VXAA01005395.1:148778-197784 GCA_013399115.1 Anseranas semipalmata | reverse complement strand
TCTTTTCAGAAAATGATTTATTTCCAAGTAATGTTACATTTTTAGAATGTTCATGTTGATTATAGTTAACACTTCCTACGTATATCTCTTATATACCAATTGAGAGTGGTTTTCGTAAAGTTAAAATTTTTCCAACTCTTAAGTTTTGGTCATCTCTCTCAACTACATTTGATAATACTAGCAGTAATGCATACTGGGAAGGTTAAAGGCAAAGGGAGAAATGAGACTTAAAAGGAGGGTACTGGTAAAGCATTCTAAATTGATTAGGAAGATGAAGGAATTCAACACCTTGTAGATAAACTCTATAAAGAGAAATAGTAGCTATATATAAAAGTTCAAAATGGCGACAGATATAGTCAGCAAACGCCAACTGGAAGATAAGATGGTGTCTGTGATACAGTGATAATAGAACACATATTGTGTAACACTCAGGGCTAAGTTTTAGCCAGATAATCATTCATCTTCATATACCTGTCCGGGTTTAGAGGAAGATAATTATAGATTGCTAGATAGGTAAGTGCAGATGCACAGCCATGAAAAAATCTCATATTATTACATATATGTTAAATACAAATATACCCCTAATTGTATGTTGAGTTTCAACAATAAGAAAAATGCACTTTCCGGTGACAAAATGAATATCTTAAAAATAAAAGGAAAAATGCAGTCATAAATTCAGCAGCCATTATTTCATTGTAGTTTATTCTTGGAAAATATATTCTGAAAGTATATATGTTAACTATCTGTACTCTGCAATTTGCAAGTATTCAGAAACTATTGCTACACATAGTTTTATTTACATGGATGAATACTACTTCCAAAGAGAAAAATCAAATAAGCTTTCTTTTTACTATATGTAAGAATAAAGAAGTGGGCATAGCTCTCTTTAATTAACATTTGCAACAATTTCTACACTGAGTTCAAAGGTGAAATAGACTTTGTTTTATGTGGATCATAGAGTCTTAAAGACTTTAAAACTAAAAAAATCAGAGAGAGTTTCTGAAGTAGAAAGAAACTGCATTTGATTTGATTTAGATGTCTGTAAAACTAGCTATAGTCACATCTGTCTTGGGAATTGTATGTGAAATATTTTCATTTTTAATCTGGTGTTGGTAGAAATGTTTTATGATTTTGGCATGCATACTATCAGATTAAAATGCAACAAGACAGTAACAAGAATGGGTTTATTATTCTTTTTCTTTCACTGCCTATCTATAAGTGTCTCTGTGCAACTATTCTCCCAATGTTGCAGATACTATCATCCTGCTTATGACAGTGTAATTGGGTAACTGAAAATCTCTGCCTGTTAACTAAAAGCTCTCTAATCATGGTGAGGCCAAATTGCCAACTGTTGTGCCCACAGATACTTTGGTGCACAAAATTGGAAGCATGGGAAATCCATCCATTAGATCAAATAATCATCATTGATCTGAAATGAAACGTCTAGTCTAATATGCACGTAAATTGCATATTTGGCAGCAGATCTTGTAAAGACTATGAAATTTATCTGAAGATTTTTTGTTATTTGAACAGCAACCAGTATCTGGATAGGACAATGGATACTCAGTGCTGGTTATTTCTGTATTTACCAGCCACCTCCCCCTGTCTGTTGATACTCCCACAAAGACAGTTTCCCAGAAGCAGTGTTTTTCTAGACTGATAGTCAAGCATTCACTCATTTATCATACAGAGAGCAGAAGATCCCTTTCCAGCAGCTTATGGTAATAGAGAAAGTGTAGAGATAGTCTTACTTAATCAGATACAGGGGAAGCACCTACAATGTTCTACTCTCATCTCTGGTTCTACAAGGCAGTGGAGGACTACTTGACAGCTGACAGCCAATGCAAGATTTACCATGCGATCCCTGTGTTTTTCGTGGAAACTTGGCAGAATTTAGCAAATTCCCTCTCATTCTCTTACTCTCCCTTCCTTTTTCCCCATACTCCCCTACTGTATATGCAGTATCCCATTTCAGAATAGCAGTGAGTGACTTCAGACATCTCTCAGGAATTATCGCACTTCATGGGAAGTGATGTATCCATGGTATCTAAAAACGCCTCAGAAATGCTTTGTGTGGAGTATGTTAATTCTAAAATGGGGCTAGCAGTGCTCCATTTCTTTTCCTGCCTGCTGAAACAGGTAGATATTTAAAAAAAGACAAGATAATGGAGTTCTTGTTCACGGTAAAGAATCAAAAAAGTGCACACAACCTAACAAAATAATTGAAGCTGATTTATGGGCTTGTTCAGTCTCCCTGAGTTCCTGTTGACTTTGATAGTGGGGTAAGATACTTCACAGTGGATGGTCAGCTTCTTTCAGTAACCAGCTGTAACAGATTAGCTATTGTTTGCTGTTTTGCTCTGAAGTATATTTGCTGTTAAGAGAAATACAAATCTCAATTTTTACCTGCAGCTGAGAAACCATGAAGAGGCCATTTAAAGACATTTAAGCAACTTATGTTTGGGTCACATTCATTTATCAGAAATCCAGCGTAGTGGAAAAGACTTCCCCTCCTCAGTTATTTTCATGAGATTTTTTGAAAGAGGCCTAAAACATCAGGTGGTACTTCAAAGGTTACTTCTATATGAGTGAACCAGGCTGACCCCATAAGAGAAGAGATGTGGCATGTTGCCTACACCAGAGCTACAGTTTTCTGTGGGCAATGCCCAGCATGGGCAATCACCAGCCAGAATCCCTCCCTTTGCAGCTCTGCACCCCATACTTAGTCTGACTTAACTGCCCTGCTGGTTCCCCTCATGCATTTTGGCCATTTCCGTGATGAGGGCATGACAAAGGAAAATCACAAAAAGTGATTGCTTACCTGATGGGCACGCATCTTTTGCTACTATGCTCGTATTGATAATTTTAGTGATGCTATACAAAACGTTGCTTAATGTGTTTGTTAATTTCTGACTATAAATACCAGGTAACTAATTTTATTATATCATCCGTGTGCACAGTGATGGGCTTGTATGAATGTAAGTGGGAGCAGATTTTGGCCTGTATCAGAAAGCTTTTTACTTTGTAAAACTGTCAGGAAAAGGTTTGTGTAATTTCTCTGTGCAATGCCCAGCACAGTAAAGCCCCATTTCCTTAAGGTAGCATGCTAATAGAAATATTAAATAGCAATAGAAATTCAAAAACTTTTAAATAGTTGCATGGTTCAAGAAAACTGCCTGAAAGCATTCAGTCACTAGTAGCGAACAGCCTTGACCTTTGTAAATATAGCAGAAAAAAAATAGCCTTTTTTTTCTGGTTACTTCCCGAGATATTGTAATTCTTTGGCTCTTTCTCACCTTAATTTCACCCCTCTCCCAGTATAAATCCAATTTTCTTCCTCAGGCACTATGTTATCTTTGGCTTAAAAATGCAACTCATACCACAGAATTTGTGTAGTTTATGCCATACAGGCCTCTCTCAAACTTCACAGCTACATGCTGAAGACATAGTAAGACTAAAAATGTAGAAAAACATTCCTGCTTGACACAGGCATGAAAATAAGAACCCAGGTTTCTATTATCCATCATGTTTTTTCTAAAGTGACAGAGTCTTTCGTTATGGTTCCCTCTTCTGCATTTCAAAACAATCCAGAAATTGTCAAAACTTTGGCACAATATTTTCCCTTTCCTGCCTAGGAAGAATGGTACAGGATGCAGTAACAGCTTTCATGTTCCATAATAATACTCTGGCTAGAGTGACCTTTAAGCATTTCCAGGCCTGTAGAGGCCTGGTTTAGTATTTGTACCCCTGCATCTTTCAGAGCTCCCCCAGAGGAACTTCTTACTTTGGGCAGCTTGGCCTGTGATCACCAGAAGGACATGGCCTAGGACACTGTGCAATTCATTTATATTTTGATGAAAGCTCTGAACCTTTAACAAGGAGTCAGTTGAACAGGCCATGAGTCATGGAAGAAGGTTTCAGCTTACAGTTACTTTTTGTACTTTTTCAGTACCAGATCTTCTCCACTGAAGCCACTGTGGATCATGGAGGGTGGTTACTTGTCAGCACAGTCCCCAGGGAGACCTCTAGAGTCACATCAGGGCAAACAGCTGTAGTTGCCAAAGTGTCTCCCTGGCTCACATGCTTGTGTCAGGCAGCAAGGAGGATGTCAGTCCTTCTGTTACTCCACGAAGCCCTCAGGACTGAGATGTTTGTCTTACTATTTACAGGTGAAGGGATTGGAGTCCTCTTTCCTTATGGAGTATCAGGCCTCTCCTTTAACATCATTGATAAACACAACCACCTTTGTATAACTCATGGGTATTTTTCTGGTATACTCTGTCATGGTTTTATTGGTTCTTCTGTCTGCTGTGCAAAGCCATACCATGCTGTACGTGGGAACTCTTTCAGAAGCAGGATGACTCAGCTGGTCCCACAGGGAGACAAGAGAACCTATTTTGCTGGAGAGCAGAGGCCACTGTGCAAGGTCAATGCCATTCCAGACAGACATCCAGATGCTTCCTTCAGGGATCTGGTAAGCCACCTGGAGGACTGGGAGCACACAGGCAGCCGGGCGGTTTTCTTGGCAACCTTTGTTTTTTAGCTCCAGGAAAGGCTGAAGTATTTCTGGCAGAGGCCATTAATGGATAAAAAGCATGTGAAGTTCAGTGATCGGTCTGCTGCATAATGTCCCAGGGCAAAGATGAGCAAAGAGCACTTTAGAAAAGAAAAGGGGAGAAAAAAAAAAAAAAAAAGACAAATTAAGCCAACTGGGGTCTGTACTTTGTTCTTATATTTTTACTGGCAGAAATGCTGCTATAGACTTCTGCAAAGCTTTAGGGTTCTCAATTTACCATGAATAACTCTTGGATCGAGATATCAAAATGTAGTTTTAAAAAAACCTCAAGAGTTGCAGAATATGGAAATTATTATGGCATATGCTAGACAATCCCAAGATTTGTTTTAAAAATTTGGGGTCTAATAAGCAGACTCTTCTACCTTTTTATTGTTTGTACTCTCTAATCAAGTCTCTGTGAAAGATACAAGACATGACTACAGTTTATCTGTTTTAATTCTTATTCTGCTTCTGTGATTTCAGGATCACTTGATCACTACAGCTGTTAGTAAGCTCATGTTTTTGTGTAATCATACATTCCAATTTTTGCCATACTGATTTCCCTGTATTGAAAATATTTTTTAGAGGAGAAGAAGGAGGGCTGCTGAAAATCAATAGCTTTGTTTTATATCAAGAAATACTTGTATGTTCATCTATTTTTTTTCTATTTCATTAAGTGAAAAGTGGTGGGGGGGGGGGGAAGAAAACTCTTTTGTCCTTAAGGAATATATAAAAGAGTGGAGGAGTTCTTAACTTTAAGTGACAACTATGATGTGAATACTTAAATGGGCATATGCAGGAGAAGTCAGAGTTATCTGTTACTGGTCAAGAAACCTATCAAACAGGAAAGAACTATCCAGCTTTGTGTTTGCACTCTGTTAAGGCTCAGGAATTTTTTTCATATTATTCTTTAAAAAAAAAATACATGTCATATAATTTTCCTTTTTGTTTCACATAACTATATTTGTTTTTAAAAACCTGAACTAGAAAATTAGACAAAATGAAAAAATATATGCATTGAATATAATCCGAGCTGAGAGCTAAATAACCATCTCGCATATATCATTCACAACACGAAGAGTTCCATATCAGCCAGTGCAAATACATTGGTGTAAGATCAGTCACTTAAACAGTATGTAGAAACCATACATTTGTAAGGAAAGACAATCCTTTAATTGCTAGTGGAGGCTGGTGACATCTGAAAGTGGATAGGCAAAACTGTCATAGGTCTGAGATCAGAGCCAGTTCAGAGCATCTGGTAAAGATCACAGGGTGTTAAACTCACATCTGCCTGCGACGCAGAGCCTGGTCTGTTAGCTGCGATCCTGTGCACCAATTTGCACAAACAATTGTGATTTTAAGACCCTGCATTAGGTAGCTACTTCACAAACTCCATTCTCTGTCTTCAGCTTTAGCACAGTATCAAGCGTTCCGGGGGACAAATGGTTATTCTGAAGCACTTTCATTTGAACTGCATAAGAACAAAAATATTACTTGGACTTTCTCCTTTACACTTTTCTCTGTATGTATAAGCACGTATTATTCAGCTGCATACAAAGCTCATCTGCTTTGAGTAGCTGTAAATATGAAGGCAGTGTTGAGCAAGTAATTGTACATCGATATAATAAAAGTTGTCACAGTGTTCCAGTTAACTGCAAGTAATTGGAGCTATTGGAAGGACTGGCAAGCAAAATTAGGAAGCCATGCAGAACACCTTTTATAGTTTCTTGAAAAATTCAATTTCATAGAGTAAGATATGGATACTAATTGTATATGATTGATACAAAGTCATTACTGATTTTAATGATTTGAAGGAGAGTTTCATATGCATGAAGTGGATTAGGAAATATGTAGCTTATTAATATAACCTGCATTGTTTATGTGAATCAGGTTGGCAAATATTCTTCCTGTTTTCAGAATTAGTTTTTATGTAGGTTATGATCTAATTAACAGAACCACACAATTCACAGCCATTAAAATCTAGCACCTTGTTCACATGTGTCCTCCTGTAAGTATATATGCAACCTCCTTTGAGACTGCATGGTAAACGGATGCCCCAAAGTTGTGTACCAACATTTACGTCCATTAATATGTAATAGCTGTTCAAGATGCCAGGTCTTCTCTGAACACGTCCTAATTCTAGGGTAGGGTTTCAGCAATGAAATTGCAGAAGACAGGACTCCAGGCTTTAAGAGTTTTGTTCAGGCAGCTGTGCTGCACTTCTCCCAGTGACTGGCTGTGCATATAGGGGCTGACAGTACCTGCACAGCCTCTGTCCTGCCTTCAACTTGTGGGGCACCCTCTTGGTGGCATAAACCAGGGAGATGAGTGGGAGAGAATCTATTACTGCTCTCAGCTCAGACTGGTGATGCTTACCAGACAAAGGTTAAGGTATGCCAAACCTGCAAATCAAGACATTTGCTTAGTTATCTGGGCAAAATGAAATGCAACAGTAGAATATGGTTAAGGCCAGTGCACAACTCTGCCTCCTGTACCGTGAGAGGATTGGGTAGCACAGACAAAACTGGGCAGGCATGGGATGAGAGTGTGTAGTCTGATTAACTTCTGTTATAGCGTGAACTGTCCTGATAAATTCAGCTGGTTCGAGAACCTGCCTCTAACCAAGAATCAGGAAGCCTGCTGCTGCTGCCTGCCCTCGTCTGCTGCCGCCTTGCTCAGATCCAGGCACCTTCTGCTCACTCCTGCGGACCATGCGTGCCCCGGGAGCTCAGGCGGGTGGAGAGAAAGGGGGATGAGGGAAGAACTTTTGCTGGTATGAAAGTGTCGGACAAAGTCCTGAGAAGCAGAGAGGGGTTTTGGAAAGCTGGGAGAATGGAAAGCTAAAGAGAGAGCTTTCTCCCTAAGCAGACTGTATTCCAGAAGCTCTTTGTGGCCTTCATTTTTAGAAAATCTGCTTGGCATTGAATTTGCATTGAGGCCACTTACTGAAAAGCTGAAAGGCCCCATGTAATCCTTTTGTTGCTTTATCAGGTTGTTCTGGGAAAACAATTGCTTAATATGTTATATGGACATCAGTTTTGACAGTACGATGTTAATGCACGTCTCAGAGCAGATAGCAGCAGAGGCAAAATGTTGCATAGGAAAGGTTACATCATAACAGAGTCCTACATGGTAAGTTTTGTAGTTAGATTTATATGCTGAGAAATCAAGTAATCACTGATGTTTCATGCAAGTGTCTCCAAAGCTTGGATTTAACTGGATCATATCAACTCAGGGAGAAGAAACAGAAACAGCTTTCTAAAGCTGGAAAAAACAGGACAGGAGAGGAGTACGGTACAGGAAGAAATGATGTGTGATGCACATGGCATCTGATTTCAATATGACGACTTTTTCCACCCTCTTTGAAAATGTATCTGGAGTATACCATTTGTTTTAATGTCCATGGATTGCTTGATTATTAAATTAAACATGACCTCCCTGTTCCTATCAACTTAGGAAAGAACTGCTGCTTTTGTAGCTATAAAGATGGATTTTTCAAGTAGATCTACAACCCATTTATTCAAATAATTCTTCTACCTTCTAAAGTTATTCCAGCAAGTCTGGCACCTTGCAGTAGCTTTGTACCTTTGCTGTAATTTAAGAGAAGAGTTTGAAGATTGTTGTTTCTTTTTCTCACTCTGAGATACAATCTTTCTATTCTTACCCCTATCTATTTCTCCCCTGGTATTTTGGCTGCCAGTTTTAGTTCCTTGGACAGCACTGTGATCTTTGAAGTCAGAAGAAGAATGAATCTTTCCACATGATCAATGGGCATTTGGCCACCAAGTCTCCCCAGTGCTATTTTTAAAAATAATTACAAAAGTTTCCCGAGTGAGAAGAGAATAAATTCTTGAATGGCTAGGCATTCATCAGATGAGGCTGAGATAAGCAGATAAAATAGGGAGGCTGGATCAAACTGCTACAGCATTAAATATTTATGCTTTTGCTTTAAATTTTTTGCTAGATGAGTTAACACTTGGCCCATTTGTACTGTATATTTGAGGTTTTTTTTTTCTTTTAAAATATTCTTCCCTTCTTCCGTTGTTAATAACAAGTAGTGAAATGCCAACGTCTCCCCTTAAATTGCAGCCCTTTTAAGACATGCATTCCAGTTGGGACTGGCATGCAGAACTTAAACAGGCTAATGTCATGGCTGTGACAGCCAGGGATCCATGGGCTCAGCTTGCCAGCCTAAGTCAAACACTAGCAGTCAAGAAGCTTTAGGGACTAAGAGACAAATGCAAACCGGGGGGAGGTGGAGAGGAAGCCTGAGAAAAATGAAGATAGGGTTCATTTAAGAAAAATCTCAAGCTTTTATGAGGTTTGAAGTATAGACAGAGCTGGCAGCTGTGGTCTTGGCTGATGGACAGGCTAGAGGGAAAGAAAAATCTGGTAGCGTTGTTGCGCTGACTGTACGTGGAAACCAGTAAATAGGGAATGAGTCTACCACAATTCATAGCATTCTTTTCCTACTCTGACTACATGTGGCTAGGCACTAAAAATGCAGATTAATTATGACTGCACTGTATCCTTTTAGGGAAGGCTACAAATGGACAAATTTACTAGAGGAATGTATAATGCAGCTATGACTGCTTGAAAGCCAGGAAGAATGTATGTTGTATAAACCTAATGCGTATGCTTCTCTTTTTATGAAGAGCTTTTATTTAGGAAAAAGAAAAAAGTATAAATATGTGTTAATTAGATTTCTCCCATGTTAGGTAATTCGTATTTTCTTTCATTTAATGCAGGCTAAAGATATCACATCCTCACGCTCTCACAAATGCAAAAATTAAGCAGATTTCAGTGTAACTATTCAGTAGAAGTAAGGGCTCTAGTCATGAATTACAAGATAAATACGAGTACAGTAAGGACTATCAGAAGATATAGCTGTTTCTAATGATAAGCAAGCACCAGGAGTATGTGAGACAAAGGAATATAATACAAACTGATGTGGTAGTTTACCCAACAACACAGATTATGTCTCTTAATTGGGTCTCCTTGCCTGCAGTCAGAGATCTCTGTTTGGTCCCTGTAAACCAATGAGGCTATGCAACTGGACTGAGATCCTCCCCTAAATGTATGGAGTAGGAGATCAGGGTCTTCACGAATTGCAAATATCAGCTGGTTCAAATTTTGTTTTTAAAAGGAGAAGGTGTGTTCCTCCTTAGAAATCAGCCTCATGAAATCAGTCTTTTGTAAATCTGGTTCTTTCAAGGTCTGCATGAATACCAGGAATATGCAAGAACAGGATTTTTCAGCGTATTGAATCACACCAAATATACAGAGTTCAGAAATTGAAAGCAAGGGTAACCCAACTGTTTTCAGGCTTTAAAAATTGTCACATGTGATTTGAATTTGTGGGAAGTTTTCAACTCGATAATTTCAATCCATGTCAATTTAATTTATTTTACTTGGTCTGTGCATGTTGTTATTCTGTTAAGTGAACTCCCATTGATTTCATACAATGCAATCGCACTGGGATATTCAGTTTTTAAGTATTTATGCTAAAATAACGACTTCTGTTATCAATGTGAAGAGTTATGCATGCTCCCACACAAAACCCAGCCAAAGAAACAGTGAAAAGTACAAGAATCAAACCAAATGGCAAAGAATTTCCAGTCCCTCACAGTATTTTTCTTGAGCTCTTGTTGTTACTTCTGTATGAGAAATGTTCATGTACAGGGAAGTCCTTAAGGCAAATGCTGCCATCTAGAGAGAAACAGAAAGAAAGTACACAATGTACTTAGTGATATTTTTATTTCCAGAGAGCCCCAAGAGGAGCTGGACAGGAGACCACAGGATGGACTGCGGTGTCAGATGGTAGCCATTGGGCTGTCTTTCCAGCAGCTGCTGGCTAGAAATAGTCAGGTAATTCACACAGACATTAAGCAAAAAAAGAAAAACACTGAAAAAACTCTGATAAAGGGGGTTGAGTATGTATCAAAGATACTGAATGCCTCTTCTTAGGCATTTAAAATTATTTCAGGATTGGAGATTTTTTTCCTTCCATTTCCTTTTTTTCTGAGAAAAGCTTTTATTCTAAATTTATTTTGTTTGAAGGAAGAGATGCAAAAGAAGCTCACATTATTTGCTGTCTATTGTTCATCCGCCTCTTTTTTTCATGTCACAAAGCCTCTCTGTTTACTCTTCAGCCGGTTTTGAGAATTAGGATTGCAAAATTCAAACAGAATGACAAACACACAAAGAAACCACTGAAAATACCTGAAAGACAAGAAAGAAAAGTGGGGATTTACCTTGTCTTAGTATATTATGCGTGCAGCTACATAAACATCCCAGTGTGTTCAAAGACTGAGCTATGCATGTTAAGCCTGAATGGCAAAAATGAATTCTTGTAGGTACTTTCAAAACTCTGCTAGCAGTAGCATTTCTCTGGGCATAATGAAGATGACTCATTACGAACTAGTGAGTGAGAAGAGCCTGCAAATAATTCTACACATGCTCAACCTTGTTATGCCCATTTATTTCACTGAAATTATTTGTACGGTGTTAACCGTGAGTGATTCAGTGTTCCAGTTTGAAATGTTCAAATAAATAAGCACAGTAAAAATAAGGTGGGTGTAACACATCACAAGTGTGGTGGTTTTTTTTTTGTTTTTTTGTTTTTGTCTTGTATAGACAAATATGTTTCAATGTCATTGAGTAAAACAATGCAATGACTTAGAAAGTTCTCTCTGGTATATTTTTAATGGCCACTTTTCTTTAGCCTGGTACATTGTTAATGGTGAACTAAATGGTCTTGGTAGTGATATAGGCAGGCAGCACGTGAGAAAGAAAATAAGGCAACCTCCGTGTCTCTCCTCTGAAGTACCCAAATAACATTTGCAGTCTGAGAGATTAGGAGAGCTCAGGTGCATCTCCCAAAGTTGTGTCGTGCAAGTGGAAAGGGAGCATGGGAGAAACATAATTTTTTCCAAGTACACGCATATTTGCCGAGAAGTGTGCTTACACGGTGAATGAGTTCGTATTTTCATCTGAAAAAAGGGCTGGTGGCCCTTTGAAGAAGTACCAGTAATCATTCCAGAATTGTGTATATATTTATAACATACATAATGTTAGCAGGTTCTCTCTGAATGTGAATTGCTGAGACTGAGGGACAGACATTTCTCTTTATTTTCCATGCAAACTAAAAATGTAGAGATCTTCACAGCTCTGTAAGGAACTCAAAGTAAATCATTTCTCCAATCAAAACTGTTTTTAAATATTAGTTGATAAGTGGGACATTGTCCTGGCAGTTGTAACGCATATTGGCATCGGTAACATTTTCCACCTGGAAACATTTTTGTCCCTCATATTTCATATCCAAAACTTTTTCTGCAGTGTGATTATAATGTAAATTGCTCAGGGATAACCTATACACAAAACATGGAGTCAGAAGAAGGCTAGTTCTGCTGTACACCATAAAATATTCTGAAATCACAGAAGATTCTTCTTTTCTCCACACCTCTTCCTGGCCTTTTGATACTGATATTTGTATTCAAAAGCCTGGATAGATGAAACTTTTTTTCCTTTGTTCTTTCAGTTCTGATATTAGCTGGGTTTTAAGCACTAGACATGGTAACTATTGCAGCACAAAAGTGACTCTTACCAGCCCTTTTTATTTCATCGAGGTGGAAACCTCAAGTTGGAAGTTGCAATGCAGGAAGCTCAGGCTATCCCTTTAACTACACAACAAATGCAATATGTTTTTTAATATATTTTCTATCTGGCTGCCATAGAAGATTAGAGAAATGAAATATAGATTTCATAGTGATGCAAGGGCATGTTTTGAAGTGACTTTTTTTGATGTTACAAAAAAAAAGAAGGAAAAAGAAAAAAAAGAAAAAAAAGAAAAAAGAAAATCACAGATGCCTGAAAATGATGGGAAGCTTGTGATTTTCCACAAACACATGAAAACTTCCCAAAGGCAAATTCCTTGCTTTCATCAAAATGCCCATGAGTCTCTTCTATTCTCTAGCATATGGGTACTGTCTGTAAAGCACTTCAGCCTTCCAGAATACCAGTGATGCAATTCTATGTTCCTAGATTGGGATATTTTTTGCTCTTGTTTAGGGTTATTTATTTACTTTGCCAGACCCTTCTCACAGTTCTGTTCAGAATGATCAGTTGTTTATTATGACTTGAGAAAGCAGTATCTTAGAAAAAACAGATATGGACAAAATAGTTACGATAGATTAAGCATGAGTTTGCATTTAGCCAAGCCTCAAATTATTTATGAGATTTTGAAAATGCAGATGGGATCTTTCATCCTCCTCTTCATTTTTCGTTCGTTGTGTGTGGACTTCTTGCTTTTTCCAAGGGTTGCTGAACATAGTCATGGGATTCTGTGGAAAAAAATCATCAAATATTCCAGTGTAACTTCAAGTTGAAATTACCAGCATAGCAAGATCCAGAATTGTAATTTGAGTTCATAACAAATTCAGCATCTGTAGTAAGATTCCGAGACCATGGATTTAATTGGGAGTTTGTGGGTTCTCATGTAACTGCTAAATCTGGCCACAAAATGCAGGTTCTTCTGGGTTGAGAAGCCCATCCTAAGGCATGTGGTATGTTTTTGTTTGTTTGCTTTGGTTTTGTTTTGTTTTGTTGTGGTGGGTTTTTTTTTTTGTTGTTTATTTGTTTTGTTTTGTTTTTAATTCTTGGCTCTTAAGATGTTATTAGTACATTACTTTACAATGACAATTTCCTATTTTCCACTAGTAGTGTTTTTATTAGTGGCCAGGATAAGGAGCAAGCTGAAGGGAGGGAAGGAGCTGGATACAGAAGTCACTTTGGGTCCGTGAGGCCAGTCCTAGTTGCACACAGCAGAATTGCTCAAGGGAAGCTGCAATTCAGAGCAGGCTTGAGAGACGAGAAAGAAGCAGTGTCCGTATTTAATGTGTGTGTGCATCTATATTATGCTGAAA
Source organism: Anseranas semipalmata (assembly GCA_013399115.1). Lineage (NCBI taxonomy): Eukaryota > Metazoa > Chordata > Aves > Anseriformes > Anseranatidae > Anseranas > Anseranas semipalmata. Next base: position 184,305 of record VXAA01005395.1, on the reverse strand, counting down.
AGTCTGTGAAGCTATAAACTGTACAATACACACTACAAATACATTTTGTCTTTAATGCAAATATAAGGAGACCAAAGTTGCACAGATTTTTAATGCCTAAGATTCATTCATTTACAGGATGAAAATCTGATATCACAAGAAGTCAGTGGAAGATTTTCAGCAGATTTAGTAAACTAACAGCTTCATTATCCAGTAAGCTTTTGTCTTACCAAGTTTTCAAACTTATTTTAAAACAGCTTTCCAAACAAGACAGCCTCACCTGGAATCTAGTTCATGTTAAAACCAACCAACTTGAAATGTCTTATTTCTGATGTCCCTATACTGTTGATGGAGTGAAGATGGCCCTGGATTCAGTACAAATTCAGGACTAATTTTGATATAATTGAAATTTTTGATAAATTAGGAGCTTGGAATTAAATTAATAATACATTCTGTTTTAGATACCAACAGGATGGTATAAAAAAAAATCATAGTTTGTCTTCTACTGTACTTGCTGGGCATATCTTTGATGACTTTTAAGTGACCTTTTGCTGGAAACAACTAGAATGTATGCAATGCCTATAAACAGGTATAGGCATGCACAAATGCACATGTAAATTAGACAACATGTAACTGCCAAATGCATCTAATATAGATGGCATGGGCAGCAGTAAGTTTTTCCTCCTTTACCTGTTCCAGAACAGCTTGCTGAATTTAATGTTAAGCTCCACCCAGCTCTTCCTTTCTCTTTAAGAAAAGTTTAAAGTCAATGAGAGATTTATTCCAGGGAATGCATTGCATTTTGTTTGATTTTTTTTTCCTGTTTAAGGTATTGCCTATAGTGAAAAATAAGTACTCTGTTATATTTATTTTGTAGAAATTATACATTAAACTAAAGGACAATATGTTCAGTTTATTCCTACAAGTGTCTGTTTAGACTTAGTAAATGTGGTTGCCTCTCACATTAGCAGCCCTAAGTCCTGACGATGTCAAGGGGTTTTATTTCAATTCACTAGTATATTACAATGGTAACATTCTTCCTTTTTTTTCCATTGAATAAAACATGCTAGCTCAGGTCACAAACTTAATATGTTCATGAATATAAAATGTTTAAAAACAGATGAAAGAAATCAGAAGATCCCTTCAGTAGTGGTTTGTAAAGGGTCATTTTACAGGAATATACTTGACGTGGACACACTATATACCACAGTGCCTTTCTTTGTAAATGCATTACAAAACACAATTCCGTGCAAGGTCAGTGTTACTAAAGAGTGATGTGGTGCCACAAGAGCAGTGGTGGTTTGTAATTGCTTTTTCCTACATGATATAATTGGACAGTAATGTAGATTTGAAGATCTAAGTGAAACTGTAATGAGAACTGAATTATGAGAGTGGACAGGATCTGGAATCTGTTGAAGACTGGAGATAAAGACACTTAATTTTTGGAACAAGCAGTACCAAATCTGAACTAGTTGGAAAATTGATTTTGTTTTGTCTAAAAGATGGCATCCCCAGGATATAAATTCCTCACACTATTCCTAAGTGCTTGGTTCAATACTGACATATAGGGAAATCTTCCAAGAAATCAAGGCCAAGAACATCTATCTTATTAGACATAAGCATTCCTTGTTTAATAACCATTTCCAGTGACACAGTTTGGGCCTAGTTTTACAGCTGTTTTGTTCTTCTTTGTATATTGATTCTTTCTGTCCCTATTAGACATCAGATACTGATTATCGCCAAGTGACCTACCACAAAGATTTGTGTTAGGAGTTCTCCACCTATCTCTAGAAAATGTGACAAGAGGAATGAATTGTTGACAGGTTTCAAAAGACTCCTCAACTCTTCTTTTGGGGGGAAAAAAAGAAAAGATTAATCAGTAAAATTCAAAAGAATATTCTACTTTCTGCAAACAAATTAGTTTGTCCTGTGTGTTGAACTATGCCCTCCAGTCACTCCTAAACCATTGTTGTTGCCTGATTTGATTGTCCAGTGACCTATGCTTGGCTGCTGTTTGTGCTGTCTGTGCTTAATGTTTGGTTTCCGTCTATCATGATACTACCTTTCTCCTGAATGATAAACTCTGCATTTGGCTAATAGAAAAAGCTATAAAAATTAACCTAGTTAACTTTTATTAGCTTGTTTTGGTCAACTACAAACAGGGCGCGACAAGACGCACCCCTGACCCAAGCACCTTCATCATCAGCTTCTGCCATGTGACATGTCTGCCATATTCCAGATAGGTGTAGCTGATCTCTAAACGTTATTTCAAAAACACATGAATTAGGCAGTCTCTCACACATAGTAAAAGAGGATGTGGAAGAGTGTGAGCTATGATTTCCATAGCATCCAGAGCAGACCATGTAGTAGAGCTATGGAAGCTAGTATAGCTTCCTGTAGAGCACGGGAGGACACTTTTACTAAACTGAACAAACAGCTTATTTCTGTTTGGACTTGCTGTCCATTTCAGAGTGGAAGACAGAGTGTTGTGTTCACACACTGGGACTCACCAGGCCCAAGTCAGATATCTACACCCAAACTGGTTGCTTCTGGCAACTGTGTGCTCAGAGGAAAGTAATGAGTGCAGGCCAGCTCAGTCTGAGATACCTATTGAAATACAGGAGATGAACACAAAAATTGGCTATAATTCTTTGCTCTGGGGAGGAAGTAGGTAGTCTACTGGGACTCCAGTCTCCAGTGCAGAAATCTCAAGTTAGGTGACTTGGATCCCATTCATTAAATCTTTGTTAGGCCTGTTAATATGGTAGCATCCCTCAAGATATATGTCCGCAGTGAAAATACCTCTAGAGTCTGCTGGCATTTTTTCCTTTAATCAAGCTGTCTTTTTCAGAACATATTACATTATATTTGATTTAATTGCATTCCGAATATAGTCACCATATTTTAAAATATGTAAATTAGAAGTGCTTTCATTTTCCTTTAAATGCAGACACAAAATTAAGAAATTAATAAATAAATTAATTAACCTACAGGAACCTGAAAGCACATGTAAAGTTGCAGAGGAGGACTGGTATGCAAAGAACAGTCTGTGATCTGTGGATCATTAAACTACCTACACATACCTTAACCTAATCTCTGGGCAGTAAAACCTAATCTCAGGGTCTGGCTTGTAATGGCCACTGTTTCTCATACTTCAGAATAAGAAGAGACAATTTCTCTTCTACTTGTAGGTTAAATTGTTGCTACTGATACTCTCTGATGAAGACTGAATTAATGGAATCACTAGAGGCAGGAAACCTATTTTGCCAAAATGCAGAGAAACTGCCAGACCCTTCCTACTTGCTCCTTATTTGAGGCAAGACTCCCACTGCTGAAAAAAGGACATGTTGCCTAAATAGGTGTTTCAGATTTTGGTTTGGGTTATTCTAATATTTGCAAATATAAATTTAGAGATGGATATCTCTGGTTCTAAAGAACGAGGGGAAAAAAAAAGCACATTTTTTTTCAGGGCAGAAAATGCTGTCTCATTAAAGACAGATTTCAATATGATGCCTGCAAAATCAGACAATTTGTTCCTTCTGAGGAAGCAACTAAAAGCAGCTAAGACGAGGAATTTAAGCAATTAGAAAAGTAATCTCAACCTAAAAGATGGTTACTGCATCAGTAGAAATAAATTCATGGCATGTTAACAGAGAAAATAATATGATGAATTGAAGTGAGGGGGGGTTGCAGCTTTCAGAAATTCTAGAAAATTGATTTTAAAATTACTTCAAAATAAATTTGAAAAACACTATTATTTTCATCCAGGTGAATGGATATTAGATAATTTTAATGATTTTTGTCTACTGCAGGTTTCTTAGACATTTTGCCAGTATGTTCTGCAGTGAACTAATGTGTTATTCTGCAAGCATAAATTGTTCAGCATACATGGAGCTAGCATGTCCAAGCCTGTCTTAACCTGTCTCAGAACTAAAAAGTAGCTTATTTTTCCCTCTGTTAAACAGGCAAACATATGTAATTCTTAGGATTTTATGAACTGGAGGCTTCAGTTACAAAATGAGTGTATGTATGTGCAAAAATTGGTTTGGTGTTTTCTAAGGCTTTGTCTCTATGTCCCAGCATTGATGCACAGGAGACCTCACTTTTCTCACTGAATAAGCCTATTTTCCCATTCTCCTCCCCTCCCCCAGCATTGCCAAATGTGTCTGTAGTTTGATGGCATCTTTCCAGAGAGCGATGAACAGGTCAGATCAGCAACCAACTTTTTATCCATTGACATACAGACTGACTGATGGAAACTTCTAACAGCCTTAAGACTTTAAGCCTCAGTACAAGAGTTTACATCAGACCCTTCACAGAAGGGGAAAGCCGTTTAATCCCAGAAACTGTTAAAACTTCCCACAAGACAAAATAAACTACTGTGGTATAGGGTTTGTGTATTCTATTTATTATTTCTAAACAATTCAGTATGAAAGATAATAAACTTAGATCTCTGTGTGTTTTTTCTATTTAATCTGGCATTGGTACTTGAATGATCTGCCTCAGATGGCAAGATTTTTATTCTCTGCCACTCATAGCTTTCCCTGTGAGTGCCTTCAATTGTCAGGTAGCATTGGGAATCTTGCTCCCTTGTTTCATTGCAAAAGGATGATGTTTTGAAAGTTGAGTTATTTTGCGTTGCAAGTTCAATTTCCAGCTATCACTTAGCTTTAACATAATATTGTAACGTTTTTGTATTATTACCTTACTACAAATTCCAGTACGAGATTTCAAATCCCTTACTATTCAGTGGAATAATTTTACAGTACAATCTATGAAATCTAAGAAGCCTAAACGTGAGCCTACTTCAGCAGCACCAATTGCCTGTTTCTAGTAACAGATGCAGAAGTTATCTTGCATTGTTTACCAGTCAGCAGCCACAGCCACATTACTGCCAGCCTGCAGCTGGTCCCTCCTATCAATGGACATGATTCTCTTCCAAAAACAAGAAGGGTTTTCAATGGTTTTTATACAGTGTGTAGCCGTAGGGATTAGATGAGGGTGTGACCATTTCCTGCAAGGTACAACCATTAACACAGGACTGTAACTTTTGCTAAAAATTTCATCAGAAGATGGTGGCATACTGTTAGGGAGCTCAGCAATAAATTTGGATTGCTCAGGTATTTTTAAAGCTAACAAATATGTGTGAAGTACTGAAACTTTTCACATCTTTATTAAAAACTTTGATTTCTCATTATTCACATTATTACCCACATAGTCAAAAATGACAATGCACCAAAACCTTCTTGTAAACCCTCCCTACATCATTTGCATTAGTTTACAGCTTAATATTTAGTCATATGTCATCATTTGAGATCTAAGCAGGCATACATCATCATTTAAAGACGAATTTAACAGAACTGTCTAGTTCCTGACATCTTAATTCTCACTCTAAAGAAATAAAAATATGTCTTAGATAAAGAATTTGCTGTCCATTTTTAAAGCTTTTTGTTTGTTCATTTTCACTCAGCCTAGGCCTCATTTACCACAGGATTTGTGCGGGATCCTTCTGGAGTGCCTCAGAGTTGTTAAGTGACAATCTAAAAGCCGATTTAGGATTAGCTAGCTTAACCAGGTGAACTGAGGGTTTCATTTTGATTGGGTAGAAAAGCCGTAGCTGTGCTTGGAAGTCCATATTGTGATACTGAAGGGCTTTATCAACATCCTGAGAGGAGTGCATTCAGAATAGGTGATGATGCGAATCTCACTAATCAGTGAAGGATTATCTGAGGCTCAAAGCTATACTACTTCTAATTCCTTCTTCATGACGCTGTTCATGCACTGCAAAATGATCTAGTGCAACACCAGAAGTATAAATATTAGATGAGACTATTCAGTACCTTAATTAGCACTTTCCAAGGGAGCAGTTCTTGAACAGCCAGGGTTAATCAGATGTTTAAAAAAAGCCCAAACCCAGAAACAGCAGAAATTTGTGATGATTTCAAATGTGCAGTGGCTGACACCACATCATACACAGGACGTACCACTTTACTACTTTTAAAAACAGCGCCAGCATCACCTCTGATGCCAAATTATTGACAGGCCTCAGTATTTCTAGTTCTACCCATCACTGTGTTTAAGAAGGTGATTCTGCATAATTCTTTCCTCTTATTGAAATATGTGAAATTCTCCATTGCCAGACTGGTCCTGTATGGTTTGGGAGTGTACTCATAACTTTCACGGTCATTTAAAATGTTTTTCCCTATACGTGTTTATCAAAAAAAAAAAAAAAAAAGAGAGAGAGAGAAAACTCAGAAACACTGAATACAAGTTTTGTTTGTTGGTTTTGTGGTTTGTTTGTTTATTCTCCCAATGCATTTAAACATAGTAACAGGCTATGAAACATGGAACTAACAACAAAACAAAATTACCATTTCCTATCAAGAATCTATCAAAATCTTATGTTTGTCATTATAGTAAATAACAGTTTTTCTGAATTGGAAAAGTCATATATCTGTTTTAATAGAGTCTATATTGGTAAAGCAAGAGCTTCACTACACACATTGTCAAAATGACAGAACAAGATATCTTTAATTCCTAACATCCAATTAGGTCCAGTATCTACAAGACCACCAACAGAGTAAGGGATTGCTTCCCAGCACTTTTTGTAGTGTTTTATATTCTTCAGTCTCCCTGGCTTCTTACCATCCTCATTTTAGTCTTCTGGCCTGCAAGAAAAGTATTTACAAGTAATTGACAGCTCTTAAAATATGTTGTTTATTATACCCTCTCTTCCTGCCCTGTAATTTTAAGTAATATATAGAGGAAAAATGGGCCATAAATAAAACCCCAGATCTGAGGAAGCCAAGCCACAGAAGAAATACAAATACAGGGTTTGACTTTGCAGAATAGGATCATTCATGGAATATCTCTATGTAATAAAATCTTTAAATGGATAGTTCAAGTTTTTTCATATTACAAATTTCTAGCTTAATTTACTTGTTATGTAAATGAAGCTCAAGAAAAAAATCTTTCATTTTACCAGAAGTGTCATTACTCATTATCAGAAACATCCATTTAAAGTTCAGAGAAAATAAAAACGAAAACCATCTGTCATAAAGGGGGTTTAATTTAAGATTAAATTGTATTGCTGTACTTAAGATTGTGTTCCAATGGGTGTAATTCTGCTCCACATGTAAAGTATAACATGTAAAGCCCACTTTCAAGTGGACTTGCAATATTTCTATGAAAAGCAATAAAATAAACATCTTAGAAACCAGACATTTTAAACACAAGTAATGTATTTCATTTTAATACTGTTTTTAAAACCAGATAGCAAGGTTTTATCTCCTGCTTTCTATGATACCAAGAAAACATACATCCAGGTAGACTTCACATATTGTGTCAGAGGGCTTCCATTTCTATCACTCCTTAATGATGAATGAGGTGGTTCTTCTAAACAAATAAGCACTTCAGAGAGTTACCCTTGACAGGGTTGTTAATCCTGGGAGTCTGCCTTATCACTGTAGAATTCAAGGGCTGAGGTTGTACAGTATCCCTGTACTGCCTGTCTCTTACACTGCTGCTCTGGCTGAAAGCTGGGACACGGCTATTTCACAGCTTGCATGTAAGGCTGTGCTCAGAGCTTCTGTTCTAGTGTGCTTGCAGATAGAGGGGCTTATCATCTTAGTAGGCACTGGCCCTCTTAATATCTGGCTGAGTTTCTCATTCAGATGGACGTGTTATAATCTGGCTGCTTTCAGTGGTGTCTTGTTTCCTTTGCAGTCTTTCTTCAGTGAATGCAATGAATTTTGGACTATAATATAAAGCTTTCCTGGAGTATTACAGAACATCAAGGCAAATCAGATCTCACTCTCTTGTCGCAAATGTATTAAAGATATGGTCCTTAAGCACAATAGGGCTTCAAAAAATGGCAATTTTGAAGAAATGCAGAAAATCTGTCTTACAATTTTGCATACCTGGCAGCAGCTATTGTGCTTAATATCACCATTAAAACTATAAAGCATTTCAAAAGAAATAGCTTATGGTGTTATTCTGGTGATTAATGGTAGAATGTGGACACATTCTCACATGATAGAAAACCGTTATCAAGTAGTCTTTCAAATTTATTTTATCCTTTTCCTCCATCACCTTCCAAATCCCTTCCATGCCACCTGCCACAGAAATTTGGAACCACCACCAGGATCATTTGAAAATAACAAGTGAATATTTTTTCATCCCTGTCAGATTCCTTATCCCTTAGAAGGCTGAGAACAGGCATGCTTTGACAATCAAAGCATAATATGTTTTCAGTTTATAAAATATTCAAAAGCACAGGCTAACTTTAAGGAATTGGTTACACTGCTAGATATCAAGTGCTGTTTGTCCCTTTTATCTCTGTTACTTCCCCCCCTCCCACTCTCTCCCTTCTTTTCTTCTTAAGGACTGAATGCAAAGAAAATGTAAATTTTGATGCCTTGGGCCTTGGAAAGATAGGAAGGAAAAAGATAATGCCAAAAAATAAATAAGGGAGATGGGGTGAATAGAGGGTCTCTTTTGATGTGACACCAGTAGTTGCATTTACTAGTTTCATTGTTTGTCTATCAGAAAGATCCCTAATACAAAGTATTAACTTTGTAAAGGCTTTTCTGAACACTAGGAATGAAACCAGGCATTTATACTGTACTAACTTTCATTCTAGGTTCTCGAAGCTCTGCATAAATATGAATTGTCGTAGGTACCATGCAAGACAGATGTTTTAACACCCACTTTACTGATAGGATACTGTGAGGTGCAAATGGTTAAGAAGCCCAAGGATGCAGGAAAGCATTCCAAGAAGACTGAAGAGAAAATGAATTTTTGGGTCTGATCTTCAGCAGCTGTTTTCTTTAGGGGCAGGGAAAGCCCTGCACACATAGCTGATAGAAAATACGCATGCATCACTCTCAGCAGCCTGCACTGAAAAAGGCAAATCCTGTTAAATGTAAAAGGTGAAATGCTCGCTGAGGTGATGAGGAACTCCCCGACTTAAGCAGAGCTGAGCTTTTCTTTACATGCTTATTTCTGCTTAGTCCATAGTGTGTCAGAGTGAAAAAGCAGACTTAGGCAGTAGTTTATTTCCATGGTTTTGATAATGCCAAAGCCAGTATGAAAAGTTCTCTGTCCTGCTTTACTCTAGCTTCATAATCCTGCATAACAATTTTTTCCCTCCTCAGCTGTACTGAGGTAACTGCATGGAGAGCCAGGCTATAAACCAGGTCACTGAAATGATCCTAAGGATTTTTTTAGGTGAGATGAGAGGAGACAGAAGATTTAGCTAGGAGTGTTTTGGCTTTTCTAAACCTAGATAATTTTACTGATCTGGATTATAGCAGATGCATCAGGCGGTTACAGAGAACGCTAGAGGTAGGAGGTAAACTGAAGTGGAGTGGTGTTGCTGCCTGGGGAAGTACGTTAAACATGCCTTGAGGATCAAAAGCATTTGGTTGTTTCAATGCTGCCGGTTCACAGTAAGCCTATATCTGTACAGGTCCTATCACAACGAAAGCTTGATGCTGGTTGAGGTCTGAAAACTTCCCTTATAAACTTTTATTAATTTTTTTTTTTTTTGAATGGAGTAATGGTAGAAAAGTGTCAGCTTTTGGAATTCGACGTATATTGCTGTCAATGACAAAAAAAATCCCATGAAGAAGCAGGCTTTTGAGAGAGACTTTCTCCATAAATCCATGTGCAATGGGGGGTGTGTTACTTCTTTCTGGTCTTGAAGAAAGGTGACCTGCAGTTTTGGGTGTACTATGCTAAACCTTGTTTTCTGTATCATATCTTAGTTGGCTTTATAGCCCTTTATCTTTTAGCTAAGCAAACATTTGAATATTTGCCATATCCCTGACATGATGTTTCTAAAACCTATAAATCAAAAGAAAAAGTGCAAATTAGACTCAAAGTAGTTTTTGCTGATGAGGATTCTATTTGCTTTCAATAGATATGTACCAATACAGAGGCAAATACACCTCTCTTAATTACTCTTATTTTGTCTCCATGTATCTATTGATTAGGACATTTATCTAAAGAATAAACAACAGCATCTTGGACAGTGTTATCAAATGTGATGTAATCATGGCATACAGAGATTTAGTCATATGTTTTCCTAACTTTGTTATCTGGCAAACCACATCATTTTCTGTTTAATTCTAGTCTTAGCTCTGCAATAGTTAACATTCTTTATTTTATAATCGGTTAGATGTGACTTATTTTGATCTGTTGAGCTTTTTTATGTAATTGATTGGGACAGATGATGTTACTTAACTGTCATTTAGTCATTTGAAACCTGTGGGAAAGCATTATATTGACTGAATTTTATTATAGGATGAGTATATAAAATTGATTTTGTGTAATGTGGGGTTCATATTCTCCATGTAACACTTTTTGTTATAAATGCTCATTAGTACTGGTTTACATTTTTTTCTATCAACCAGGCAGAAAATGTTTTTTGTTTGTTTTTTGTGGGTTTTGTTTTTTTTTTTTTTTTTTTGTATTTTACAAAACCAAAGGTTCGACCTGTAGTTGGAGTAGGCAGAATGCTAAACCAGTGCACGTCTGGTCTTTGGAAGCCTCAGGGTCTGCTATAGCTCCTACTGAAGTCACTGGGAGTTTTGCCATAGATTTCAATAGGACTGGGAGGAGAGCCTATGTTTATCGTTAACTGAGATATACTGAAGCTCTGTTCACAGTGAATTAGAAAGACGGGTCTGAATTGTTTCAGAGGTTTATTATGTGCAGGCCACAATTCCAGAGAACCTCTGTTTACAGGAGGAAAAAAATTCTGCATTCCTTGTACAGTCAGAATTTCCACTGAAGTCAATGAAATCTCTGCCTGAGTAAGAATAAACACTTCTGACCAAAGAAAATGATTTAGTGAAAAACAAGCACATTACTGAAGTGCCTGTTGGCTGTGTTCCTCTATTTTCTGTCGTTTAGATCTGAAGAATTATCAATGTAATGGTAGTAAGCTTCGGTTGCTCGTGTCCACTTACTGATGGTCACTTTACAGTGACTGCACACCATTGCCTTTCTTATGGGGAGTGTTTAAGTGAAGAGAAAGAGCAGGAAAAGCTATTTAACTGGATTCTCAGACAAATCCTGGTTGATTCAAAAGATGCTCTCCTGCCCTCACTTCATTTCTTGTTGCTTTCTGCCGAGAACCTGATCCATGACGTACCTGCAAATTTATCTATGCCAAGGATCCAAGATTCTGAACAGTGAGGACTTCAGGGAATTCTTTTCCCTTCAAACACCCAAGTCAGACATAGCCTGCTCCTAAACACTTTTCTTGTATGAATATGCTGAAGCTTTGGTGTCTGATCATTTGTATCATCACAAATTAACTTCTTAATGTTCTCCCAGGATTAGTAATTTGTGATACGTGTGCCAAGTCCTACAATACTGGGTCACCAAAAATTTCCAATCAAAATTTTTGAGGGTTTGTGACTAATTTTCTACTGAAACAGAAAATAAAAATAGATGCCTTAATGAAGCAGACTAGAATTAGAGATTGATCTGTCTTCCCTACTTAACCCTAAATCTTCAGAGCAAGTATAACATCTTAACTTGCTCCATAAATATGTAATAGCATTTTAAGTACCTTCTTGGTCGGGGGCTTAGCAGCACTGATTCTTCTGTGTCTTCGCCCTGCAGTGGGAGCCAGTCACTTTCTGTAGCAAAAGTAATACAGTAGGGATCTCCCCAGGAGGTGAGGAGTGGGATGGAATTATTCCCATGTGTTTCAGACTGTTTCTCAAGCTTACTGATCTGAAGTACAGGAGAAAGGATGTTCCTGAGATACACGTAAACCCTGACTTTGAAGGCAAAAGCAAGTGCTCAGAATTTGCAGAGAAGCACTGTTTAAAAAAAAAAAAAAAAAAGAAACTGAAAAAGTAATTTCAAATTGGAGATGATATACTGCACATTGAGAACAAGAGATGCTAAGAAAACAAAAGACTTAATTTGAAATACATTAATTTTTCCACAGTCTGTATTTTTCTCTGTCAAATATACTGAGAACACAAATCTGCATCTGCATTGATTGGATGAATTTCAAAGACCTTTTACCTGCTCTCTGTTTGTGTTGCCTCATATCTTTATGACATGGAATGAACTGCTTGGCGCCACGTTGCTGTTATCCATTAACCATTCCTGTTTTCCTAATCATCTTAGACTCCATCTTTCTCTGTCCTATCTGTTATTGTCTTCTGCAAAGAGATGTGATGTTCCTGTAGCCTGCTCTGGTTTGCATGACATGATTTGTGTTTCTGCCTACAAGGGTTTCTCTACTGAACCCTGTACATTATCTTCCCCCAGCACCCCCCTCCTCTGTAACCAGGAGAAGAGGGTCATACATCTGTAAAATGACAGCACTTATGAAAAATGGGAGTTTGGTACACATGGCTCTCATCAGACACAGACTCATCTTCCATGCCACAGACACTACTTGTTTCCTTGCAATGCAGACTGGAGCTGGAAACACAGGAAACACCTAATAAATTGCTTGACCTATCAAATTAACAAGTCATCAAGAAACTATTTTGGTAATCAATGAGCAAAGCAGAATTGTTTGCTTTCTGGCAGAGCAAGAAGAATGCGTGGAGATGGAGCCATTTCTTTTCTTCATCTCTGTTCTATAAACAGCATTTAACTGTATTGTAAGTTTGCTGAAATACATGGAAAAATGTGAGAAATCTATTTTTAGAATTAGAAGAACTCTTAAAACTAGAGGTGTGCATTGGCTTCAGTTTATGGCAGAAGTATAGAAATCAAAGAAACTCAGGGATATGAGGTCTTAATTACGGCATTACTGTTTCTGGTGAAGGTGTTTATAGGGCTGATTACAATAAGTACATAACAGAAATGAAATTTTCTGTTTTTAAGATGAGTACAAGTTGAAGTCTCAGTATAGTCCCCAGTCATGCAGCCGAGCAGAAGAACTCCAAAGCAGCATAAAATTCTGCAGTCCTCATCTAAAGCACCTAATTAAAATCAAAATGGGTAATTAACAATAAATCAAGAAGCAGCCATTTTCTTCTTCTGTCTGATGTGGCCTGAGATGCAGAAATATGCTGGCTCTTACTTCTGCTTAGAAAAGACAGGTGCCTGGGGCTGCTGAAAATTAAGTCTGGGTGATGGCTGTGAAGGCAACTGCCAAGGATTGTTGGAGCACATACTCTCCTGTTGGCCTAAGGCAGAGAGGGGCTGTGAAGTGAGACCAGGGCATAAGAACACAAGACAGACTGGAAACTTGTGATTGTTGAAGTTATATCTGCAACTGCCAAGGATGTTATGCTCAGGGGAGCTTGTATCGACAGCAAGGTGACAAAGCAGGTGTCATTTATGTTGTAAGCTTAATAGTAGACATCTGCTTGAGTACCCTGTCAAATTGTGGTCTCAATATTAACTAAATTATTCGGAAATTTAAATAAGGCCAATAATCTTGCTGCTACAGTGACATTCTTTTGCCTTTCTTGGACATTTCTGTGGAGCCAAACTTCCTGTTATAACAGTGGACCTTTAGTAAGTCTCCATCAAATTTGTAGAGCCCCTAAGAGATTGTACATCATTCCAGCTGATCATTTACTTCAAGCATAATTTGTTTTTCTTTATTAAATAGAAAGTCACAAAGATGAAATCCTGATGGTATGGAGCTCTGTAGAGTATCGAGGTATTATCTAGGAATGTCATTTTCCTTCCATTGCCCTTCTGACAATGGCAGGATGGAAAGATTGCCAGTGAGGAGTAAATGGGATAATGCAGGAATTCTTCTGACAAAATTATAAATTCAAATTGTTACAGAAATTTGCAACATGCCACTTATTATTTTATATATATTTTTTTTTTTAAAAAAGGAATTGGTTGCTTTGAAATTATGTATACTTTTTTATGTCTAAACTCAGTTCTATGTCTGTAGTCCCAGTTCAGCAACATATTTAAGCATATGGACTTCAGTAGCCTTTCTCATGTTTTAAAACCTTGTATGTGCATAAGTACTCTCCTAATGCCAAAAACAGATGATAGGGTTCCCGTCCCTCTGTCTTTATGTATTCTGTGGTCAAACACAAGAAATTATACCTCATGTTGTTATTATAATAATTGAAAGTGGCCAAAATTATGATTGTGAAACTTGGCGCTAAGTTCCAGTTGGGATACAAAGATGGGTTACGCTGATGCTTGTTTACAAATGTCTACACCTCAAAGTGCACCAGAGTCAGTGACTCATGGCCTCATCCCACACGTGCTGAGCATTGCCTTTGTGAGTTCCTCATTAATGTAAATTCAAGATTAGAGCAGTCATTATTTGCCAGTACTTCCTCCTTTTCTTTAGTTTAACAGTGTCAGAATTTAAAGCAGAATGCTTGAAAAGAAAATACAATTTACAGTTGCTCCTCAGGGCAAAATGTCTTGTATATCAGAAATTAGCAATCTTACTTACTGCAGTAGTATACGCTTGGATTTACTTTGGGAGAACTTAAATATTATATAGTTGCAAGACATGCAAAGAGATGCATTACAATTTCAGAGTATTAAGTGATGTATTACTTTTTAAGAGGAAAAACACTGAATAATAAAAAAAATAGCTGGCCAAAAATAGTGTTTAATCAATGTTTTTGTAATAACAGTTTTTGTAAGTAAGCACTGAGTTATGGTAATTAAGTTTCTATTCTCCAAAATATTCCAACCACAAATTGTGTATGATGCGCATCAAGACACAAGAAAGGACACACATTACTGGAATATTTGTTGGAGGCAGGATACCGTCACGTAAGATGAATTAATACATTTAAAAAATACTTGCATCACAAAAATGCTAAAAGATTATTGCCTCCATCCTCAAGCTCTGATTGAAGACACTACAAATCCTGTGATATCAGAGCATGTGCTATCAGATAACCAAGACTTGACTTTCCTCTTTCAACTGTCATTCTTTAGTGTAATAAAATCCCATTTTCTCCTTTTTTAAATCCACAGAATGATTAAGATACAATTAGCTTTTTCCATAAAATTCCTACATTTGCATTCCAAATCCTTCCTTAGTTTAGAAATATTCCTACATGGTTCTGTTTATAACAGTTATAGCAATTCACTTACTCATAATTCTACATTTCAGAAAGACAAATGGCTCAAGATGAACATCTTCCAGTTTCCTCAAGATAACCTTACTCATATCCAGACATTTTTTGCAACAGCAAAAGTCCAGGTTAAGCATATAAACAACTGATAGGAGAGCAATGAAATGTTAGTTTGAACTTAATTTTACTTAATAGTAACTGTAATAAGAGCCAGTTGTTTTGCTTTTTGTGTTATGTCATTATTTTGCTAAGTTTAATGCTGCCTGGTACGTTCCTGTTTAGTTCATGGGAGTTTATGTATTTCTCAAGTCAACCCCTGTTTTAACAGATGTTTGTTTTAAAAGAGTTCCTTAGCAGCATAAATTATAGTAGACTAAATTGCTCATTTAAGGGCATGACAAAGTGACTTTCAGAGCATGCTCTGGTATGTGAAGCAAGCAGGGTAAGTGCAAAAAGCAGTGCATGGGTCTCTGTGAAAAAAGTCCTCTTCCTATGTTTTAGAAAGGGACTCTGTCATACAAAAGTTATGCCTCCTGCTAAAGTAGTTGAACCAGCTGCATCCCATGTGCTGAAAACACTCTTGTCTCTTATTTCTCCTGTTCAATTATTGTGTCTATAAATTGCAGTGGGCCACCTGTGCAATGCACTCATCCAGAATAGCCCCAGAGGAAGCATTAACATATCAAGGCTCATAAAGCACAAATCCTTAAATGTAAAAACTGACACTTTCATCCTACTCCAGCCTACATCTATATAGATATTAAAACAGAAAGGACTAAAGAATATTTTACTATGCAACTTGAGGGCCCTGCTCTCCTCTTGCTGAGGTCAGCAGCAGAACTCTTGATTTTTATTTGGGAATGGGATCAAACTATAAAAAGCATGAATTCTGGTTATATATTTTAGAAACTTATTCTGACTTCTGCCATCTATCAAGCTTGATGCTCCTATAAAATTTTGGAAAAAAAAAAAAAAGAAAAAGAAAAAAAAGGGAGACTTCTGTTCTTGACATTAACTGTATTTTTTTGTTATTCTCAGTCTAAAAGAATTAATTCAGATCTCTCTGGGAAAGGGGCCTAGGGGTTTGGACTGGCCAGAGGAAGAAGGTCTTCAAATTAACAACACAAGGGTGTGCTGCTTCCAGCTCTAACACTCCCCCTTTAGAAGACTTTTCAGAACAATTATTCTTGTCTTGACACATCAAGGACAAACCAGCAAATACTGAGACTGTTTTTTCCACCTCTGGGTAGAGCCATGGGCCAAAGTGAGTGTAAAGATGGCAGTTTTCCAGTTACTGCAATCTGCAGCACAGGTAACTTTTAACAAGGAGAGTTCAAGATGAGACCAACCAATTTCAATCATCTTGAACAATATTCTTATAAGACAAGAAGCTCGCTGGAGAAACAGTCATTCTCTGAGTGTCTAAAAGTATCTCTCTTTTTTTTTTCTCTCCTTACATAATTATCACCAGCGCATACATAGTATCATTGATCAGTAAATAACAGCAATAATTGTATTATGGGGACTGCATTTTGGCGGTCTAGGCATAGACTGGTAAGGCATCTTTCTGTTCCACTCCATTCTCATCTCTAAATTTATGTATGCCAGTGTATGGTTGTGTATTCTTAAGCACTCTTTATAAGAAGTCTGATATGATGTGCAAGTGTTGTGCTTTGAGGGAAATGGGCTTGGAAATAGAAGCTGCAGCTCATAGCTGTGTTTACGGAAGGAAGAAAATCAGGGCAGGTGTCTCAGAAGGTCAGCAAAGAACTGGGTCATGCAGATCTTAAGAAATAAAAGATACAGGCTTATAGCAAATAGGGTTTTTTTGGAGCTGATCATAAGGACTGCATACCTAAGAACAAAAACCTACCCTAATTTCAGGTTAGGATTCTATCTAAACCAGTTGCACAGCTCTGACCTCAGAGCTGTCATTCTTTCAGAATGACATCTTTCACTGGCAGTGTATTCACATATCCATATTTTGTACATTTACAGGTATGTTGGAGTTGCTGGCTATTTGCCTCAACACTTCATAAACAACACTGTCCTTCATTACCTCGTTTAACTGATTCTTTTTTTTTTTTTTTAATAATTCCCTAGCTCCAACTCTAAGGCAGCTCCTAACACATCCACACATTGCAAACCTTTACCCCTCTGCAGCACAATTAGACCCCTGACCTTCTATTCCCCAAAGTTAAAGAAATGTCAAATTGCTTCATTATGTTTTTATATTGGTCCTAGGAGATTTGAATTTTCTCTGACTATCCATATCCTTCTTTTTATTTCCTGTTTACTAGCATTGTACAATGTTTTGTGATATCTAGTGCTCTTGGAATAAGATATATTTTTCATCAGAGAATGTTATTTACACTTAATGATTTTCTCTTTTCTCCAACAATTTATCTTGAATATTAATCAGTGTGAATTAGTATCATAAAACCTAAGGAAAGGAGAAAGGAAGTAAAAAGTCTGATAGTCTTAAGATTCCATGGTCTTGGATCTAAATCCAGCATATGTGTGCTCAGCATTACTCACATGAGCAACCTCTGTCCTCAGTGCATTACCAGACCCTTACTTTTCACGTCCACCCTTGCAAAAGCTTCCATAGGAAAAACTTCCTAATCACAGATAGAAAACTATCCACAAGTAAATACATTTCTGCTGGAGAAGAGGGGGTCAGTAAAAGTCTTCAGGGAGAACAGCCTTCATTCAGTAAAGGGTGCAAAGCACATTCTTTCGACTTTAATACATATTGTTATATCTGCTATATCAAGTCTACGTGAGCATTTATTGTGGCCGTGAGACATGTACCATGATGATCATCTTTATCCTGTACTCTCAGAACAAAACAAAAGAAAATAAACTTCTCCTCCTAATATATTAATCCTTGTGCTTGCTTCATGGTGTAAAAAGATGGCCTCAAATATTGATGGTAGCAAGAGTTCTGTCGTTCATTCAATGAATTGGATGCTTTTGAGCTAGCATTCTTCTAGCCTCTGAGAAGAAAAGCTTCTAAGACACTGCCCAGATCCATGTCTCTGTGGTCATTCTAGCTTCTGCTCTTTGGTATTCACCCTTTCGTATATTCCTAAAGGAGTCTTGTAGCAGGCTCTGGTCATTTTTTTCACTGCTTAGTCCCTCTTTCAATGTTTCACCTAGTTAAGAAGAGCACATACAATCAAGCAGAACTGGTCATCTTTTTGCAAAATATACTGTAGTTCAAATGCTATTTTGGGGGCACAAACTGTGTAATATCCTGTGTCCCTTACCAGAATGCAAGGTCAGGCTAAAATGATGATAATGGTCCCTTCTGGGCTTAAAATCTATTGCTCTGCTTTTACTATTTGTAGCTGCAGGAGAACAGCAGTGTGTGAGCAGACATGGCAGTAGAATAACAACATCCTGTTAGCTCAGGCCTGTAGACGTCCTGAACCAGTGGTAGTTCAGCTTTGACTTGCCTTGGAGGTCAACCTGCAGGCATTGTTCTCAATGGAGAGCTTTTTAGCACAAGGGTTTTCCCCCTGCTAGGGTTTGAAATTACCGGTACAGAATAATCAATGAAAATGTGCACCTCTCTCTCTAGGACTTTCCCCTATGTTGAGTCTGTAGTTGTCAATTAGTAATATGGTAAAAACATAGCCTGAGTTTCTGAAGTTCTCTGAAATTAGGTTTGGGGAAGTGAAGTCCTGCCTTTCCTTGGCTAGAAAAACTATAAATTTTGCCTATGAATATCTTCATCATATTTGCAGAATGTATTGCTGAGCTGAGCATGATTTCTTGCCTTTCACTTTGAGCAGTTACCATACATCATTTGCAAAACATTAATACTTACGATCAAACTTGCAAATGTCTGATTATTCTAAACTTAGCATTGTTTTTTATGGAGATTATGAACTCGAAACAGACTGAAAATTGATCTACATGCTAAACATATTGCATGGAAATTGGTGTGGAATTATTAACAGTAAGATTACCATCCGGTTCCACAAGATCCTCTCTAGACAGCTGCAGATGGAAAGGAAAGGTTTAACACATGGCAGAAAGATGTGTGGTATGAATAAGTGTATTTTTAAGGGGAAAGGTGTAAACATTATTTGTCTGTTTTATAGCAAAAATATCCCAGAGCAACAGTAAGCCATATTCTCATTTCTGGTATTTGTTCTGTTCATGAAATCTGCTTTTTTTTTTTTTTCTTTTCTTTTCTGGGAATAAATAATACCAGAAGGTGGGTGGACAATGTCAAAGTGACCTTCTTGATGATTGTATCTTAACAGCAACTGCTTTTAAGCAAGCAGTTGTCCTATTTCTCTGAATGTCTTCTCTTCCCATAATTTGGCAGTGGTGTAATGGGAAACATCAAACTTTACATGTAGATTTTTTCAAATCTGAATTTGCATTTTTTGTTGGTAACTTGTAAAGAAGTATTTATGTGAATGAAAGCAGCTTCCCCCCTGTTTTCCTAGCCTACTAGAATGGGGAAAACATATAATGTGCTGTAGTTCAGTGGCTCAACCTGCCAGACTGCTTTACAGCTTAGTGTCTCAAAGTTAGTCACTTTTTCCCCACTATCACCAGTCGTGATAGTGCTGCATGTTTTAACTGTCAGCTGCATGTTTCCCTCATCCCAGGAAAGGAAAGTGCTATGAGCAGTCATTATTCCACACGGTTATCCACTGACAGAGAGCAATGAAGCCATGTGGCAAGCCTAAGATATTTAGGCAGCCAATTCCTGCTCACTGCCCTGTAATGGTACCACACAATCCCCTGCGTGGAGCGTGGATAACCCTTTCATCTGCAGTTGCCTTTTGCCAGAAAGCCCAAAATGCTGTATAAAAAGCAATAATAAATGGAGGGCAGAGTTTCATGAAAGAATTGATGACCAGTTACAGAGAATAATGCCAACCAGAGGTACTTCACCACCAAATGTGCTTGCTGGCCCTTTGTCAGCAGCCTGTGGGGTACCTGTTGAAGCCATGCATGTGCTGCTCACAGCCTTTTCTCCACAGCTGCAGTATCAGGTGTTTGGAAGGACAGCAAGGAGATTAAAAAAAAAAAGGAGCAATACAAGTACAAGCGTCCTTGTCCTTCTGATAACAACACTATGTGGGTATCAAAAACGTATACAAGCTACCTGTAGCTTGTATGTTGAATCAGCAAGGGTAATGACAAAAATCTTACAACATGAAAATTTAGAGTGCCATTCTGAATTTACTCATAGGAAGAACTTCACCAAAAATTGTGAAATAATGCTGCTATAAGATAGTGTAAGAAAAGATTGGGCCTCAGGTTTTCACTCTGAAGGCATCTCTGGTTTCACCCTTTTGTGCAAGAGACGCTAGCTAATGTAGTGAGAGGATTGTATGGCTGATTATAATACCTTGGAATTGCTGGGTCCTTAGCAAGATTGCTGACACTGCACCGGAGAATTTGTATGCAAATATCATTACCATTTTCTCCAAGAACAGTGTATTTGCTATGTTATGTTGCACTTGTATTACCAAAAAAAAATCAAGTTAATGTCATTGGTGATCGGAAGCTGGTCCTGGTAAATCTTTAAGCTACAAAACTGGCCTCAAGAATTTGTTGAAATGCTTTCATTAGTCTTTGAAGGAATCTGGGGCAGATACAAATAGAGATAAGGGCAACTCCAAGCACTCAACAGATCCCATGATATATCCCGTGCACTCTGTACACGTATTTCAAATGGTGGGCATTTGAAACCTGGATACAGTTCTAAAATTTATAAGATTTCAGTCTGACTTCAAAAGATCTTGAGTGAAGTATTTTGAGAGTTGTGGGATTATTTTGACATAAAATTAAAATGGAGCAATATCAACCTAATCCTGTCAAAAAATGATGAGATGAGAGCTCCACATATAATCTTTGTTACTTTAGTGGAATTATAATCTGAATGTAAAGTCAAGCCAGGATGAAGGCAAGAGATTTTTGGATTGGTACAAGTCAAAATTCAATTGCAAAAGACTTACAGCCAAGGCAAACAAATAAACAAGTAGAAGCATTAAACTGAGTAGTTTGTGAGATACATACTGAGATTCTGTAGTTACCTACATAGTAATGAAGAAGTATCTTCAATTAATATCATGTCCAAAGTTTAGGTTCAGATTTTCAGTATTTACAAGTCTTTGGGGTCATATAGACCTTGGGCTATGACGTGGCCTCACTTAATGCATTTCAGAGTTTTTCCATTGTTTTCAGTAGATTTTTCTATATGCTATTTTATTAGGTTTAGAATTCCAATCTTCCTTAGAACTGAGAGATAATTTTCTTTGGTATATGGTGTGCACAAAACACATTGTTTATTTGTCCAATAATTATTGCCACTTTCTACTTTCTAGTGTGTTTCAGCTGGCACTAAACTAGTCAGTCTCCCTGCCCTGGGATACAGCCATGGGCTAGAAAGAAGGTTGTCCTTAGGAAGATTTAAGAAAATAGCTACATTTTTTCATAAGTCACTATAAACACTGAGCTGTCCCTCTGTGACCTCTAGCTGCTCTTACTTACACATGTGAATGGAGATGAAGTTTGAGACAGAAATCCTCTTTTGTAGCACAGTGCACCTGCCATTTCCATCATGCAGCAGCAGCTCTGCAGCAAGCAGTAAATCTGTCAGAGAGATTGAGTAGTGGATGGCACCAGTGGTTTTACATCCAGCTATTTTGAGTCAAGCAGCAGAGTGATTTTTTCCCCTCTGAATTGACATAATGCTATGCTAAGAAAACAAATTCCTTTAGTATTTCTTGTTCTATCCAGCCCGCAGTAGACTTCACATTCTAATTGCTTCCATTTGCAATTCGCAGATTTTATAAAGTCAGATTTTTACAAACAGGTTTCTTGTTTCCCAGAACAGTGCCCAAGAAGTAGATGCCTACTTGACTTAGTTTTTTCAAATACCTTGTGGTTACTGAAGACTGGCATAGAAACCAGTGAGTTTAAATGAAGTTCATACAGTAGACATATGAAATATAACTATTTCAGATAATCCAAAGAGCTCCAAGCCATGGACCAGACAAGTCCAGATCCAATGAGAAATCTCAGAAACACTAGCCTTATGTGTCTTCTATTAGACTCTTTTCACGCATCTAAGGGCTGTCTAGCTGTGGCACCTGTCTTGAAATTTGCAACATCTGACCTTAAGGAACAAAAGCAAAATACAGAAAAAAACTGAGAAAAGTATGTCTAAATGGTCATAAGTGATAATCACATCAAGATACAGAATTTACTATAGCGTGAAGCCAGAGACTGCACATATAAGTTGCCCAAGGACACCAACATTCTTTCATGTAGATTGCGTGGTAAAAAGGCAAGCCTTAATAGGGTCAATTTATATATATATTATACACTAAATATGCATTTTTCAAAATATTTATTTTGAAAACAATAAGCAAAAACGTCAGTTTTAGTGACTTTTCTACTGTAGTTCTGTTCTAGTTCCATTTCACAAAGATATCACATCTCTGCTCTCTTATGCAACTACAAAAATTATTTGCTTTTATTTTAAAATGTTAAAAGGTAAACCTGATAAATATGAAGATAAATACAGCTTCCATGTTAGCATTAAAAATAGCCTAACTTGTATTTACACAAAGAATCATAAACATTTCTCATTTACACAGGCATAAATGCGATTTATACTCGCTACTGGAAGCCTTTACATTGTAGGAACGGTAAAGATGTTGGCTAGATGGTAAGGTAATATTTGCATCTTCATCAGTTCTTAGCTAACCTAAGCTTCAAATGATATTTGCTGTGTGGTTTAGTTAAATGAGTACTTGCGAACTAGGCACAGAGTTCATCCTTTTTGATCAGAAGGGGTCCCACTGTGACTGCACAGTCACTAGGAATTCTTCAGAGGGGAAGGAAAAAACACAGATTGTTCAATTTTTCTTATAAATGTGAGTTATGATAGAAACTAAACAATATAGCACGTCTGTTGTAAGTATTTAAGTATATATACTGCTTTAAGAAAAGAAAGCTCTCTGCTAAGGAAAGAGAAACAGAAAGAAAGAGCAAAGGACCAGTTTAAAAATAAAGAAATTTGCTCAGTGTTTTTTAGTTTGTTTTCTCTTCACTGCTTCTAATACCTCTTTGTACTACATTCAGAGAGCTCTGATGGAGACTCTCTACCTAAGGTCAGATTAAGGTGGTTTGCAATCGTTTTTCAAACCTGTTCTGGCGCATGAGAAAGCAATATTTCCAGAAACAGATGAAATAAAACTGTTTAGGAGAAGATATTATTTTGTTGATAACCTCTAATATGATAGCAATCCAAAATTATCTATGTTTTACATACTAACAGTATCTCATTCTTCAGTCATAGAAAATATTACCAAGTCTGTATTTCATGGATTTACACTGACTTCTACACAGGAACAGAGAAGGTTTAGACTTTTTTAATTTGTACTCTTGTTTTTTAGATGGGAAGAGAAAACTTGTTAAGGGTGTTGAAAATGGTGATCACAGTAAATACAAGAAACTTCTCCAGTCTTTCTACAAAGGCTTTGGGCAAGAAAAATAAGTAATACCTGTAGGAATTGGATTGTCTCTGCTCTTAGCACCCAGGTTGGATCTCCAAAAGCATTTCCACTGAATTCTTCAGAATTTTGTCTTGACTGAGAACAGGGTTTGATACCACTTAATGCTGAAGTTTTTAAGAATTACGTTTTTGCACATACATTATTAGCATGCTGAACTACGGCAGAATGCAGTGCTATGTCCTAAAGTTCATTCTGTGAGGTCGTTGAAAAGATCTCAATCCAGCTGTGTGAAAAGCACTGAAAAGTCCCTGCCAAGCTTCAAAGACAGGCTATTCATGACCTCCACAGAAAGTCATGTAGAATCTGCCTGCTTTAGATGGGCAGCACATCCTCCTGGTCCTCAGCAGGACTGAAAAAAAGTTCAGAAATATAAGCAGGCCTGTCTCCAAAGACAGGAGATAAAAAATTGGGAGATTTAAAAAGCCTGAGTGTCACAACTGTTCATAATAGTGAGAGGAAATAAGAGGCAAAGTTCTGTTCCTGAGTGGGTGTTGAGGAAGGTAGAAAGCTTTCTTTAGGTAAGAGATGAAAAGAAGGTACTATGTAAGTATTGTCTTAGTACAGCTTCTCTCCACAGCCCAAACCTGGGGATAGACATTCCATGTGATGCTGGTTTGTATTCAAAACAGAAAGGATACAGCTAGTTTTGGACACCCCATCCATACATGCAAACTGAAAAAAAGAGTGGAAGTTCATACACAGGGTAGTAGGCTGAGTCCGCTACTAATAAGAACCAATAACAAAGAGATAATAAAGTTTGAAACTCTTATGAAACCTACCATTCTGTTATTCTGTGATCATGCTAATAATTGTATGCACATTTCATCCAGGAAGCTGAATCTTAATCAAATAATAATGTGTATCCTCTTTGAAATGCCTCTTCATTTTGCTTTGAAGTGCCAGACTGCAACCAGAAGAGTACTTCTGCATTTCTTACTTGACCTGCTCCCATCTGCTGCCATCCAAAACTGACTTTCTATCCCTCGCTTTTTTCATCTCCTCCTCCCTTCCTTCCTACTCTCCCCAAGTATATTTCTAAGATGAATGTATGAGCAAACTTTTCTCCACCTGGTTGGGCAAAGACATGTCAATTGCATCAAGCTTCCGGGTAAACAGTGCCTCCTCATGGATAACATATTTGAAAAGTAGAGAGAAAGATAATCTCCCTTTTATTGGCTTCATTCATATTGAAATGTATGATCAGAGTCAAAGTCTTAATCTTCACCTCACTTTCACAGCTGCTCAGCTAACCTTAGCGTGTATCCCAGCCCTCTGTGAGAAAGCAAGGCCCCTCTGATTGGATTAAAGGGCAAAGAAAGGGAATGTCATGTTACCCCTTTAGGCAGCCCAGGCTCTCAGAGGGAAGCTCAAATAACAAAAGGCAAGGAATCGGACCCAGCAAAAGCATGGCAGGCTCCAGCAGACTTCAGCCGGCTGCATCAGCTACGATGAGGTCACTTTTGACGCTCTGTATGAGGTGACTTCTCAATTTGTACTAAATCCTCTTTTTTCTCAACAGAAGGAGGTCTCTCCATGTTTTCTTACTGAGACAAACCAATCAGTAGCCCAGAAGGATAAGACAGAGCTTTGAAGCTTCTCTTGCAAGGCCTCCTGTTCACAATTATCAGCTCCCAAAATGCTAAAAAAAAAAAAAAAAAAACAAAACAAAACATTGACTGCAGTTCACAAAACCTATTTATCCAACAAAGTGTACAGAGAAACCTTTTCTCTTTTTCCAATGCCTAAGCCTAGCAGTGAAGCTAAGCACAAGCTTTGGCAGCTTGGCGGCTTCCCCATCACATTTATTTAGTGCCTTACATCAGAAGTTACTAATAATTAGCTTGTTTGGATCTAAGAGTATGCCTATTCCCAGCCAAAAAAAAAAAAAGCTGGAAATTTGCCATCGTTCTTGATGAAGACATGAAAAGGGGAAAAGACTCTATGGTAACAAGGCCCAATCGAAAATAATTTCTTTTAAATAATTGTACTTCCTGAAGTGTTAACTGCACTCTCCTAGCAGTAAGGTTCTGGAGGAGTCCTTAGATGACCCACCTTGCCTCTGCAGCCCCCCTGCCCCAGGTCAGATCAGAGCTGGGGGAGGGCAGCCGAAGAGGTCGGTTGTAGAGAATCGGTGTTAAGGAGGCATTGGAGAAGCAAGGTCAGTGGAGTAAACCCACACACTTGAATGCCCAACTCCAGCACTGATTCAGAAGTTATTAGGGAGGAATCTCTCGGTCAAACTTGTGAAAACGTGTGAACAGCTGTAAAACAAAAAACTGAGCTGAGCTGCATTTGCTTGCAGCAGCAGAGTATCGTTTTTTACAAAGATCATTTTCTACACTAAAATAAAAGGAAAATTGAGCAAAAACAAGAATGCCTGAAACCTCACAAAACGTGTAAATAACAGACATGTTAGAGATAGGCCTCATCTCTGCATCCATTTTAGCTGGGGCTTGGACATACCTTGTCCCTCAGCTTGTCTAGGGTACAGCAGACTTCAGTAATTAACAAATGTTAAATCTTGCCCCCAGAATTAATCCTTGACTCAAGCACATACAAACATTTGATACTGCAGGTCTATCATTACAAACACAGATTTGGCAGGCAGAGATGCTGCTCTGAATTAATTGTGTTCAGGCCAGGTCCTTGGACAGGCTCCAGTGGATAAATCCATTTTAGCTAGCCATTTGTAAACCTATCCTTTCTTAAAGCAATCTTCACGGGATGCAGAATCCCTTCTACTTCAGGTCACCTTGATTTCTGCTGTAGGTCAAGTCTAGGTAGTACCATAATTACAGTGCCCTGTGAATCTCTATGTGTTTGGCACCCAAAGCAGGATCAGGGTCACGTTGCTGTAGATTAGTGCTATCCCCCAGGTGCTTTATTTTGTTGACAGTTATAGCTTTGAGACTCCAGGGCTTGCAAAAGTGGTTTAAAACTACCCTTACTCTCCACTTTGTGATCTTGGGTCAAATGTTGATTAGCTGGACTGAGGGATTAAGTGTCAAAGTCTGCTTTTTACATTCAGCAGACTTTGTAAGAAACCTTTTTTCAGTGGTACTGGGAAGAAGCGCAATCTTTCCTCCTCCAAGCCTGCACTTCAGGACTGTCTGTAGACAAAATACCTAAAATCAGCAGCACAGCTTCCAGGAGGCAGCTGCTGTGGCAGCAGAAATGGAGATGTAGTTAGTGACATGTCGATCGGCTCCCTGCTGCTCTTTTTGACAAAGGAGACAAAGGGCTAGTGTTTATTTTCAAATAACATTTTTGCTGAGGTTCTAGAAAGATGGATGAACTGAAACCGACTTTGATTTGGAGCTAATGGCCCAAATCAATCACTATAAGAGGCCACTGCCTTACCTCAGGTAGAGGCATGAGCTGATGGTGTTTGGGCAACATACAAGCTGACAGCCTTATATTTGCTGATGTGTTTACCTCAGCCATAAACAAACCTTTAACAGATTGCCCTATTGATAGCTGGATTCTCAGTTTACATTTATTAATAGTGTATGTGTGAATAACTGGGAAAATATTTCAAACCTAAGTAATTCTGATAGAATATAAAGAAACAGGGATCGTATATTCTGTACTGTGGAGGAAAAAAATGCTTTCAGTCAAGCACATAAATTTGTACCCGTTGCCTTGTGCTAAGCTATAATATTGGCTTTCATGCAGAAATGAATAATAGCTTTATTCACTCTCTCTAGATTGCCCTAACATGCTACAACTTGATTAAGGGCATGAATTCAGGGCATGAATCTTCCTGATATAGTGAGATTATTGAAATTATCCCAAAAGAGCATGTTTGCTGCTCTGCATGCAAAGATCTTCCATTGTCTCCTTAAGAATACACAAGGCAGGTCGAGAGAAGCTTAATTAATATGGAATTAGCACAAGTCAATTTTTTTTTTTTTTACATTGTCTTTCCCTTTGTGGCCTTAGGGCAGCTGGCAGTTAGAGGAGATCATGCTCATATAAGAGTATTGATCAAACATTATTAGTTAAAGCCTATTTGTATGCCATCCTTAGGGTAGCAGAACGGGAATTCTATATAACCCATAGTGCTAGGCAGAAAAGACCAACAGGTTTCTGCATTTGGAAAGTCTGATTTAGGGTTAATAAGTAGCTGAGCTTTTCAGCAGAGACAAGGCAGCAAAACAAGATCGTGGATTAACTCTGTAGCTACATGCACTGGATTTCTTGCCTTGTTTAACACTACGTTGCAATCAAACAGCTCCCCCTTCCAAACCAGCATGTCTATGAAGGTTCTTTTAATATCCCTCAGTCATCTGCCAGGTTCCAGTACCTAGTTTGCAGAAATAATTGGGTTTCTTTAATGTCATTTGTCCTCATATTTATTGGACAAGGATGACCAAAACCAGGCTATTCATTGAATTGACTGAGCACTGCGCTCTTTGAATATCATATTACCATTATGTCTATGCTCTCAGGAGCCAAACTCAGCGTTTGCCAAGAACTTATTTCTAATTATTTATCCATGTTGTGTGACAGCACAGGGATTCAGAAAAGATCATTCTGTCATCTTCACTATTCATTTCTCTTCATAGTTGTACCAAGTTCATAGTGAGGCAACTGAATTAATGCTCAGATATTTAATGATGTTGTGCCATGCACAAATCTCATTGACTTGGTGGATCCCCTATGGAAGGTGCTGCACAGCAGAAGGAGTCTCTGCTGGAATATGCCTTCTCAGCAGTCCATCTCCATGGCACTAAAAACTCAGCACAGCCAAGAACCTTGCAGACAATGGATTCATGTTAATCAAGTCCCTGATCAACTACTGCAGTTGATTCGTGCTTGTGGAACATTTCCACTGAATTTGCAGCAAATGCTGGAAGTATGTTCTTACATGGCACTGACTACCCCGCATACAACTAGATATTTCTCAGGACTTGTATGGTTCCTCATTAGCTTTGTCCTTAGATTTGGAAATGTGCTAACCACGCTTCTTTTAATACTTTGTGGTTGTTGTTGTTTTGTTTTTGTTTTTTAAACAATTCTCAAGTCAGGGGGGGAATATTCAGCCCAGAAAGCTCCAAAGTATTTTAGGGTTCCTGCCATGTGTCTGTTCAGTTGTGTTTATGTCCATCTAGGTCATATGTCTCACCCAGATATGGATTTTGGAGTTTCTGGAGAATTTGCAGGAAGAAGGAGAAAAAATAAGATGGTAGTTGGGCCATCTATAAGTTTTTTTTGGATAGCGTAAGTGTAACAGCTATCATGTGTCTTTCAGTAGCTGAGAAAACTAACCTGGACAGGTTAAGAAGTCCTCTTAATGCACATGTACACATATGCAAACACATGCCCATATTTCATCTCCCTTTCTCTCTCAGTTCTGCTCTTTACATCAGTTGGATTAACATTATGAGCAATAACTGAATTAATCTGACAGTAAGCCCAAGCTTAACAATGAACTTCACATCTAAATAAGTTTCATGTCTCTGTTAGTATGTGAAATGAACATGCAGTAGCCAAAAACTGCCGCTAGCAAAACCCCTCCATCTGAAAATTAAAATCCCTCCTCACTCTCGTATTCTCATATATATTATTTCTCTTTTCATTGTTGCTGGGCAGCTCTTGTTTAGTAAATTGGAAGTCTGATCACTGTACATTAGAACATTTACCTTGACCTATTGTTATGCAAAAATAGAGAGAAGCAGAAAGAATTAAACTTCAGTGAAGAAGTGGAGCTAGGTTAAAATACTGTCTAACAATAATCTATCTTTGATGTAAATTATGCAAATTATGACAGCTTCAAATTTCAGATGTTTAGGGCTGGGTTCTGGAAGTCCTATAGTGCTTTACTAACACACTCTTCAAAAATCTTTTGATAAAATCCTCATAAATATTTTATACTATAACGACCACTCACTGCAGACTGATGTCAGTCATTTCCAAATGGGATAGTTAACACATCAACTTTTCACACATTTTTATTGTTATTAGAGGCTTTGTTGCTGTTTATGATGCTGTGGGAGATGGCTTGGTTCTTTTCATATCACAGCTCTTCAGAAATATTTTTTTTCTTAATTTTCAAAGCAATTGACTTCATAATCAGAGCAAAACTGCTTATTCGAAAAAAAATCTTCTAACAAAAGAACTTCAATACCTTGAGTGAAACAGGGTAAAGTAAGTCTGAGGCTGGAACATACTAAAGTAATTGGTTTGGGTCATCGTTGGGATACTGCTTTATATCATGAAATGCTCTCATTCATTTTCAGGAAACATGGCTTATTTTTATGTTAATGTTTTTCTTTTCTCCAAAGAGGTTCTATGAATTATCCCAAATAGATTAATGTGCTGACCTTAAGTCCCTAGAAACCAGAGGCTGGATTACAGCTGTGCACGCCTTGAGAAGCTTAAATTTTACCGTTTGGTTAAGATGTAAGCTGCAAAGTTTAGAGATGCCTGAACTTGACCTTCTAAGGAAATAGCAAAATTAGCACAAGATTTTTCCAGGACTATTTATACATCTCCTGAAGTACAGAGTAAAGCTGATTATTGCCTTTGAAGAGTATTCACAGACAAGGCAGAACCACTGGTGTAGGAGAATAAAATCCTGCGGTTATTCTTTAGGCTTAATGAAAGTAAATCTCATATGGGTTTTCCTATATGTACTCAATCCACAATATTTTTGCAAAGACTCTAGTAGCAACTGCAAGTGTCATCTTTGCTTACAATACCTATACTGAGCTGGTGCTTTTTCAACAATGTAGGTTATCCTGTCCCTGTTAGACACCTTGTCTTCATCAATACTTGGCCATACATGCTGTGGTTAATAAGGGCTTTGTCTGGTCAATGTTTAGAAAATCAGTTAAACACCTAAAGGGGAGCACTGTAGCTTATTGTGACTCAGCTGATATAGACATGACAATTCCCCTCACATTCACATAAGATCTCCAGATCTGGGACACGAATGCAAAGGAAAACATGGTCCCTTTCTCTCTAGAGAAGAGAGTAGCATGTAGGTGAGCAGCCTGTGGAAATTAAGGAAGGATGAAGGAATAAGGTGGAATTTAGCCTTTTTATTTTAATAGTGACAAACTAAAATACTTCCAGGAAAACATGATGGGGAGAGTGGGGAGGAAGAAATGACAGGTCTGATAGTTATGTCTCCCAGGAATACAGTTGAGCTAGTGTGGCTAATGCCAGCATGTAAAGGTTTAGACAGATTGAAGATAAAACTTGACTGCTTATGTGCAAAAAATATGGACATTTTTTGCAACAAAACTAGGTGTGATTGGCAACTTCTCTTGGCAATTTCTTTAAAAGCTTCCATAATACCGTACACAATTATGACATTATTGTGATCTTCACTGAAACCAAAAATTCTGACCTGCGCAGGATTTTAATCCCACAAGCCAGTTGAAGCGTCAGTGGTCAAAGCCTATTTGCATTCCTTGCATCTCTGCACAGTATGAGGTGAATATGGTGAACTATAGTGTGTTGATAAATGAATCATTTCCAATAAAATAAAAATTAGAACATACCTGTTCAAAGGCTGTTCTCTTGGCACTTTCAACTTGTC
Organism: Anseranas semipalmata; assembly: GCA_013399115.1. Taxonomy (NCBI): domain Eukaryota; kingdom Metazoa; phylum Chordata; class Aves; order Anseriformes; family Anseranatidae; genus Anseranas; species Anseranas semipalmata. The sequence goes on along the minus strand of VXAA01005395.1, from coordinate 153,163 downwards.
TGAAACCAGGAAGTGTCAAAAGCGTTATGAGAAAACCTGTTCCTGAGACATTTGATTTAGAGACTCAAAAGGTTGCGTTGTGTTGAGATAATAATTTCAATTTCTGGAAGGTGATCAAAACAAAATTTTCAAACATTCTGAGGTTCACCCAGTGCTGGAGGGTTGAGTGGTTGCCATTTCTACCATACGCACTATATCAGAGTTATTCATCAGCTGTCTTGTTTGATATATAGAGTTCATATGATACAGGGAGTTTTAGTCTTCAGTAAAGTCCACATTCATTCGTTTCATTTTACAGTACTAAATGTTCCTCAAGCATTAGAGGTAATTGCAGAGAAAAAAAAAAATGACTTGAAAGTATCACTTAATAGAAGTTCTATGTACCAAATTCACTGAAAAATCCAAACTCCATTATCAGAATTTGGTTGCCAGTGTGTAGCGTACAGCAGTGGTAAGTGTGGGATTATTAAATAAAACATTTCTAGCAAATAAAACTTCAGTAGCTTTTCATATTATTAGTTCAATAGTAACTCAGTATGCACTGGTTGTCACAGGTTATTCTAAAGCAGGAGAGTAAGAGCAATCCTACCCGCAGAAAAACCATCATAAATCTGCCTTTGTCTGAGATGTTTATTCGTGAGTGACTCTGTATGATTGCCGTTAGAATTCAGCTATTTTTATTCCAAAACAAAAAGTATACTACATAGAATCAGGTCTGAAAGAGACCTTATGTTCTGGTTGTTTTCATAAGCATTGGGGATCTATTTTCACGTGAATCTCATGACTAAGGTACAAACTCATTACGTTAATCTTTGTGCTTTTTTGGAGACTTTTTCTCTCACAAAAGAAATATGTTTTTTATCATCTGACAAAATGCATAATTAATATGAAGTTTGCTTGGAGAATTGTAGGCATACAGCAGAAATAGTACGATTATCAGGCAAATCATACTGACTGAAGAACTGCAATGGTTCACACAGAGAACTAAACCAAGATCTGGAGGTGGGCTTGAGAGTCTTACACCCAGATCCATGGCCAGCTTCTGAGTAACACGTACTTTTTAACTAAGGATTTTCACCTTTTCAACAGCTTGCCTAAAACTGTGATGAATTCTTCATGTGGAATCTTTCTTTCAGGCTTGCATATATTATCAAACAGACCTGATGGGCTGCTCGATCTGAAGTTAGAAAAATGGTGCTGTGTAGGTAACTGGGGGTCAATGCCGTGCCTCTTGGGCAGAAACTCTGTGAAGCTGTGTTGTTACATTACCACACTGTTTGCTGACCTGAGATCTGTCTAAGCAAACAACTGATTGCATTGCAAAGCTTACCATCACGTCAGATAGATGTGATGACAGTATCAAGGAAAGCTATAGGGCCAAAAGACTAACTGGCAGCAGGACAGAGTTTAAGTTTTCTAAGTAAGCTGTGGTGTGCATTGGCTGTGTGTACAGTAGGCTTCTCAGAACAAACAGAGGCCCAGGAGCTCAGGACTTTTACTTTGCTATCTTTTCAGCGCAGTGTATAACTGGTTATAGTCAAAATGATGCTTCAATAAATCAAAGTTAAGACAAAAATTGAGCTCTAGACATCACTATATGTGATTTTGAACAGCGGAATAGCTTTGGGATTAATTTAGAATCTAATTTATTTGCTTGCTTGTTTGCTTTTAGAGGGGTGAGACTTATAAGGATTTGTAGGCTTTGTACTGCACAGGCATCTCAAAGAATTGAACTCGAGGCATTGTCTGTCAACTTCTTGTTGGGAAAAAACTTGTAGTCGTCACAAATCACTAGAGCCTGCTCTTGTGCAGCCACCATCTCTTATCCTGCTTGGCACAGCAAGTGGCAATGCTGAGGTAGGGGGACAGAGCAGTGCTGTGTTCACCAGCCCTTGCCTTCTCAAACATGTATCGAGGGTGGGCAAAGCAGTGGAGGGGAGGAGGGGCAAGAGAGGTTGGAAGAAGGACTTTCGAGACTTCAAGTCTGAAGCCATGATGCCGTCTTTGTGTGTATGTGTGTATTAGAATTCAAATCCAAGTATTTCATATTTGTACAGTCATTCATTTGTTTTTTGGATCAGTAAAATATTTAAGTCATACAAACCCTTCCTTAAGCTTCTTTATTTTACGAATCAATTGTAAATAACCTTTGAAATGCATTCAGGTGATGGAAACCATTTGTTTGTTTGGAAAAGGTAATTTTACCAAGCTCAGAAGGGAGCAGGCGGTCTGTTCTAGCAAATCCTTTGAAACGCCGTGAGAAATTGTGGTCTAGATAGCTGGAGTGACCTCTCGTGGTTTTCACAGGAACTAAGGCAATTCAGCTCCCCACTTCACCTCTGTTTAGCACATGCAGATCAGTGATGCTGGTGCTTACTAAAACACGGATCTCTCTCAGGAGAGCGCAGGACAGGTGCATGACAAACTGTAACACGCAGAGCTCCCAGGTTAACAGGTTTATTAACCTGAAAATACTATTTCAGCCCTTGAACGTCACTCATCTGTTCTTGGCTTCACTGAGAAAGAAACATTTTCCAGTTATGTCTAGTTGGCTTACTACTAGTAGGTTTCATCTATATCTTTAAATGTTGGCTGACAAAAGAACGGATCTTTTAAAAGGAGTTGGCATCTTCCTAAACCACCGAAAATGGGAGCAATCAGCCTTTCCTGAAGAATCAGCAGTGGCATAAGTAGCTGAAATATCTATAACAGATGCCTCTGTTACCTTTCACTGCCGTCTTGCTTATATTTCACCATTCCTGTGAATCAGACTCCAGCTGGTTCTAGATAACAGTGAGAAATTTCTATCATATGTTTCCAGACTGGGAAGGCTTGCACATATTTTCATTGCAGTATATTCTTCACATCACCCAATGGCAGAGTTGTTTTTGTTGTGTTTTTGTTTGTTTGTTTGTTTGTTTGAGGTGGAGGGGGAGTCTTGGGAGGGTTACTTAACATGGCATAAAAGCATATTTATAAACGATAAAAATGTTTTTTTTTCTTTTTAAACTGGAATTAATTCCACTTGTTAACCCCAAATATTTCAGGCCAGATGTCACCCATCACTTCAGGTTGCCTTATGCCGTGTATTGACCAGTGCAGTAGGTGCCTGGGAGAGTATTTATGATTCGTACGATCCATTTCTCTAGAGGTACATCTATTGCACTAGGATTCTCCTGTCCCTTCTTCATGTTGTGCATACATTTCTCTAATTTGAAAAAATAATCAAGATACGTAGTTTATAAACTGTTTTATACTGTTACCTGTTGTATATCCATATAGATCCTTATTGAGTAGAGGAATCTGAACCAAACTACAAGTGCACACAATGTATTTACTACCTGAATAATGACTACAGTGTTCATACTCCAAGTCCAGATTCAAGTTTCACACTTCACCCGTGCATCTCTATATCCATAGACATCCATACATCACTGAACAGAAAAATCTCCCTCCCATCCATAGTTTGTGTTGAACATTTGAGATCTGGATCATGATCTTAATCAGACAGTTTGGGCCTGTCTCTAAGATTGATAGGTCTTCTTAGGTGACAGAGAAGACGACAAAATTGCTGGAACAGCAACAGATTACCTCTACCTCTCAGCGGTAGTGGATAAGGGAAAAATTAGCAGTAGTCTCTAGAGGCACAAATAAGTGCATATTGAATGGCTGTTGGATTCATTCTCACTGCCATCTGTTCTTTCAATCTTCTGTATGAGTATCACACACTGAAACAGAATCAGTGCAATTGTCAGTTCTTTTAAAATTCTATTCTTCTGTATCTTTTTTTATGTATTTAGTGCCTTCAGACTGACTTTTCACATATTTCTTCTTTGAATTTCTTTTACATATGATTCTTCATGTGAATTATGTAATGTCTTATCTTTCTCTTAGTTCAGCATCAGGACAGTGAAAATTGATGGATATATTGTTTATTAATAAAAAAGATCAGATAATGTCATTATTGATAACCATGTGATCTGTCCAGGTATTTTCTAGACTTCAGTCACAAGCAGTATATACGAGAAAAGATCGCTTATTTTCTCTTCACTTCCGTCTCCTACAAAATGTAGGAAAGTGTCCTACGTTCTCCTGAGACTAATACAGTAGCTTTTGAGGTATGAGCCCAGACCTGTCAGACATCTTACTGCAGAGAACAGGATGTGCTCTTCAGTACAACGCAGACTGTCTGAACTCACTGCCAAAGCCCATGTGAATTTTTGCATAAGAACTTAAGTTAGCAGGATATGTTATTTCAAGTGAGCAAGTTTCAAGGGCTGTCTTAAAAGCTCTCATCTCTTCAGCCAAATCCAGCTCTCAGGAAAAAAATAAAAAACTAAAAATAAAAAATAAAAAAATAAAAAGAAATAAAAGAAAAAAGGGGG
>VXAA01005395.1:112307-148762 GCA_013399115.1 Anseranas semipalmata | reverse complement strand
GGGGGGGGGAAACTGCCTCCAATTCTAAAGGCAAAAGTTCCTTTGACTTACCTCCACTGGCTTCATTGCTTTTAAATAGGGGGTACAGCAGAGGACAATCCTCTCACTGAGGTCTGCAGAGTTTCAGCTGATGTAACCAACAGTTTCATATGATAGTTGTTTCCTAGAGCTCTATGCTGGGTCAAATGATAGGAATGAGAAGTCTTGTTAGAATGTATCAGAGGAACATTAAGAATATCTTTAATTCAGTATTATCAACATTTCTAGGAAGATAGGAATTTTAGCCTGCAGTGCTCTCCTACAAGCTGGTATCACAAGTAGGTGATTCAGGCATCCTTTATTATTTGAGGTCTGGAATAAGGGTAGTGATAACAATTAAGATTCAATGCATTCTAGCTATTAACATACACTATAGATAGCAGGTGAATACCTGTGTATGCATATGTGCATGAGATGTCTCTTTGTGCTTGGTTGCTGTAGATTTTTGTCATTATTATTCTTACAAGCATAAATACTTATAACATTTGTCTACCTGGCAAAATATTCTCATTTCCATGCTTATTTAAATGGACTGGATTGGCTGCATCTGTGGTGCTTATATTTACAATGAATAGAAGCCTGTAAGAATTTGTTCACTGAAACTGCAATCCAAATGTTTAGCATATAGATGAGAGAAGACATTTTAGGGTCATTGCTTTGCTAATACAAGTCTTTCATTTCATGTTATCACTCTGTTTTGACTTGCCTCCTATTTCTTCCATTTTCTTCACCACTGGGTGGGATTTTATGGCAGAAAATGCACCAAATTGAACACCATCACAGATTTCTATTACAGGTAGTAGAGAAGGATGGAAAGTTAGAAGGCAGTTGATGGCAAATTTATTGGATTTTCTTCAGGGAAGAGACATAGAAGAGAACATGGTTTTTGTAGGTGTCTATCACGTTACGTGGAAGAGAAAAATATGTACCAGACTGCAACAGAAGCTGGAAACATAAACATAAAAGACTCGTTTTACCAGTATCAGATTTGTGTTGTTGCAGCAAAGTTAGCTATACCTTCAGCAACAAGGAAAATGCAAAAAATCTAGCGTGAAAGTACTGAATCTGGCTAGAAAAAAAAAATCAAAATCAATATTCTTCTTAAGTAAAATAATTTCAAATTCAATATATTTCCTTTAGGCAATGCTTTACTGTCGTTGCTGTCTAAGCCAGGCATAATTACTAAGTTTTGCAAGGATCACACCATGTACATACATGCAGCTAAACTATTAATGCAAATGAAATCTTAGTGTTTAAAACAGCAGTATAACAACTTAATTAACTTTAATTATTTCAAGGCATACCTTTGTGTATGTAGAAAGAATGTGTAGCAGTAACAAGAATTTCCGTGCTAGAAATCCTTTTCCATTTCTCACGGTGTCAAACTTCCAAGGCCTGGTTTCTCCCCCCAGCAGGAATTGCACTTTCAGTTCTGAACTAAAATGTCTAAGTTTTTTCTCAATATGAAATAGACAGTGGCAATGTCTAGTGGTCGAAGCTGCAGGAAGGAATCTAATAAATATGATTTTTTTTCCACTTTTGGGCTTCCTGAATGACTCCGCAGTCACTTCGCCTCAGTTTCCCCAACTATGAAATATTGCTGTCATGTGCAAAGCAACTTAAGATCTCCTGATTTAAAAACAAACAGAAAACTCCAATCCATTTTTGCTTTTCTTTTAAAAAAAAAAAAAAAGACTTAGCAAATTTTTTTTGGTCACAAAAAAAAATGTTTGCAACTGGGGATTTTTTTGGAACAGCTCTAGTATCTCAGGGTGAAAACTGAAAATAAGGCAGAATTGAGGTTCCGTTACATCAGTTGGTGTTCTAGGGAAATCCATTGAAGTTTATAAAGATTTTGGGTACCCTGGGCCAATGCAACAAGTTTTAAGTAAAAAAAAAAAAAGAAAGAAAGAAAAAAACGACATTTGAAAGTTGCTTCCCACTACTCTTTGTTTGAATTATGAATACTAAAATTTCAGTGCTTATAGAATGAATGAGTCTCCAGAGATCTTTGGAGTCAATAAAAATATTCCCATTGCATTTGGCAGACTTTGAACAAACTTCTCTATAAGCATCTTCTGCAACAGAAGGCACTCTAGTGTTCTCTCTTCAGAGCTAACCAGTAAAAGTTTTAATGTATACTTCTAATCCTCCCATACAGACCGGTGTCATCTAAGTTTTGCCTATCTTTTTTGCTTCAAAAACCTTGGAAATGAATGACTCTGCAGAGGAATATGAAGTGAGAAGTTAAGAAATGCTAGAGTTAGGGCAGTCCATAAAACCTTGCTTCCATTCTCTAGTACATTTTGACACTCTCTTTTCTCCTGCTAGCTTTCCATTTTCATTAGAGCTCTGTTTCTGCAAGTCCAGTGTTGCAAAGTGAGAACTGTGGGATATCCAGCAAACTAAATGAGAAAGAGGGGAATCTGGAGTCCAGACCAAAGCTGGCTGCAATTAATGGGTGCAAATCTAGAATGTCTGTGTAGTTACCCATAGGCTTTGAACTTGCATTAGCTACAATACATGGCAGCATATTTAAGGTCAGGAGTGGGTGGAGTTACATTCTGAATGGAAGGAGAGAAAACTGCAGTGCAGTGGGGTAGGTATTCCTCTGTCACCTAAAGCTGACTTCTGTGCCTGTAGATGCCTATCACCTTGTTAAAGTGTGTCCTTACCTCCTTCCCTCATCCCCACAGTAAGTGGAAGTGTGTCATCTCGAATTCCATTATGCAGCTTTTGAATTTAAGCGCAAAACTTTCTTTGACTTCTGTTCTTCAAAGCCAGAAACATTTTCCATTTAAAATAAAGTCAACCATAGAAAATGAGGCATTCCAGAAACAGCCTTGCTCCCACTGGAATTAATGCCAATAATCCATGTACTAAAAGGTCTGTCTAGTAAAATTCACAGATGCATGAAAAACTGAATAAGATCAGACTGTTTTCCCATTTTTTCCCCAGTGATGTTCATTTCCTTTCTTTTCCAAAGACACAAAAAGTTGTAAGCAGTTGGATGGACAGACAGACACTTGCTTGAAGTCAAAATTACTTAACTAGATTAAGTGATAATCTTTTAAGTGTACTGCCAAACATACCACAATAAGATTTGAAATGGCTCTGGAGTGCAAAAAGCCGATGAGATGTGGTAACAGCACACCTCAAAATGTTTCTAAGTCGGTCTAAGACTTAAAAATGTTACTTTCATCTTATTGAAGAGTGCATGAAATCTCAAAAGGTTTAATGTTTTCTTTTTATTAGATGTTTCCTCTTTTATTTCAACTGAAGGCTTTTAATACTGGATTTTTTTTTTTATCTTGAAGAATTTACTACTTTCTCAAAGCAAACTCTAATAGAAAAAAAAGCCATCTCTAATCTACATGAATTAAGTAAAACTCTTTGGACTGCATCTTTCAGGAATTTCCAAAATGGAAGATCTGCATTTCATATGATGTGTTTCTATTAGCTCTGGGAATTGATAGCTTCTCATAGGCAGGGAACTCAGCAAAAGGAGATTAAAAGTCTTGCTAGAAGTGCTGATATCACTTTTAAAACACAACTTCTCTCTTTCTGTGGATATCACTATTTTCTGTCTGCCTTTATGGGCATCCCAACAGGGTCTGTGTAGCACAGGTTCAACATATCAATCAAAAAGAAACAGAAAAATCACATGAACATCAGTGATATACAGATGCCAGCTCTGATCTTGATACTTCAGTAAAGTATCTTGAATTATAATTTCAGTCATAATGCAAAGCAGTCAAATTCAGGGATAAGTCTACTCTGATATTTGCTGCTGTGCCATCCATAGCATTAGTTTTCACTCAGCTCCCTAAGTCAGTCAGACTCCGCTCCACTCCCTTGCATTGAGGACACCTGCTAAGATGTGATGTCTGTTTTGTCTAGAAGGCTCTAGATGGCTGTAGTGTATAGGCTGATAGACTGAGAAAAAATTGAGCTATACCAACCTAGAATTCCCTAGAATCACCCCTGAATTTAATCATAAGGGCATGCTTTAAGAAATGCTAAGCAATTTAGAAAGGGCTAAAAGAGGCAGGCTTTGGGGAATTATCATGAATCCTTTATTGCCTTGTGGGGAGCAGCAAGAAGTATTTTATCCCCCTTCTAATTGCCTTTAAGGAAAGGTATAATCCACTTTCCCTATTTTTGAACACCTAAAAACACTGCTTATAGACAGTACCAGTGATTTCTTGTATCGTTTGTTGGTTTATCTGATGTTCTGAGGAATGAGAGGTGAACTCTGGCAAGAATTATGGCCATGGTTTCTGTTCCTGCCCATTTTCCATCTCTGTGGCAACTTCCAGCCCAGGAAAGCCAGCCGAGCCGTGGCACCTCGGCACCACGTCTAGCACTCCAGCCAAAAGCCATTTCCATTGACTGTCTGAGCTGAAAGACCACTCGCCCTTCTGCTGCCTGAGCGATTGAAATACAGTGGATTGCCAAGGATGTTTACTTCTTAAATTGTCTCAAAATTTCAGCAGAGTTTGTTCATTAATGTCCTAACAGTTTGCTGTTTGCACTGAACATGCCACTTCCTTTTTCCTTCCATTGTTTACCTCTGTCTTCTTTTCTTTACCATACTGTCTTAGTGGTCTAGTGACAGTGAAGTTCACAGTGAAGAAAGGATAAAATCATCCCTTTTATTACCCAAGTCGTTATCTGAATATTTCTGCTAATATTCCAGCAATGCTGTGCTTATTGCTGCTATAAATTGGAAATAAACAAACAAACAAAGGGAGATACAAAGCATACCATTAGGTGTTTTACACTTCACCACTCCCCAAACAAAAACAAAAAAAGCCATTGCAAAATGGTTTCCACAGACTCCAGACAAAGGGCACTTTCTCACTCTCTCTAGTGGAGTGTATTTGTCTTCAAAATTGATAGTTCATTATTGCAAGGTACGAGCTATAACATGGCCAACCTTGAGCATATGAAATTCTGTCAACAACCTATAGACATAATAGTATTTACTAAATTAACAACAGATAAGCTAACACATAACTTCCTACTGAAGTCAGAAACAATATGAGAGAAACCCAGTGTGACTATTCATATAGGCATAGCTCTCATTTCGCTCTAACTTATGTAGCAGGAGCATATCCCCTGTTAGCTGTAAGTTTCATCTTTATAGCATTCAGCTGGTTACATGAGCTCCATCAAGACTCCTGACTGAAGAAAGGAAGCACTTGAATTTTCCCATTTCAAGTTATAAATGCTATCAAATATTCTACATTTTGTCATACCAACTCCAGTATGACAACCAAGTGTCTGAAGGAAAAATCTGATTACTGCATTCAGTAGCTCATCTTGCCGAAGTCTCTGAATAATTCCATGCTGATAAGCATTTCTGTGGTGTGATGAAAACAGGTATTAAAGCCTAGTGCCTAGAGCTCAGAACAAGCAAGTGGGCTTTGAGAGATCAGAACATTAGAAAACAGTTTTGTTTACTAGGAAATGTGGGCTCTAGTCCTTGCCTCATCACTGGCTGGCTATGAGACCTTAGGGCAAGGCTTAAGCGTAGTTGTCATTTAATACTTTATTTTTATGCGTTTGGTTGCAAAAGCCAAATGCAAAAGCCTGGATTATGCCACCAGACATGGACAGTGCCCCAAGCAGGGCTTGGAGGCGCTGAGACACTGAGCAGGGAGCGTCTCACCCTAGAGAGATAGGAGGGTTGAGTCTCTCCACAATAGAACTGAATCTCCTCAGACAGTGGTAAGAGTTGATCCTAGGTTGTCTGCAACATGGAGAAAGGGTCTGCTTATTAAACCTATTTTTTGTTAAGGAATAGATAATGCTGCATTCCTCTGGAATGCCTTCTACAAAAGCGCCTACTGTGTCAATCCTTTCAAAAATTACAGGTTAAAAATGAGTAAGCTGTGCCAATTAACCAGCAGCTCGCTAAGATTTTGATCCTATTTACTTAACTTTCACTTGACACCTAATCTAGGTGTCAAAATCCTATTCTGAGTTAGGCCTTTAACTTCCATACATACTCCCCTCTGTGAAATGTGAAAAAACTTCCCAGGTGAAAAAGTTCTGAGACTACATTAGTGTTTGCAAATCACTGCATCACACTCTGCCTGGGTGTGAATGCCCCAGGATTTGGGGATGGTTCCATCTGGGGAGGGAAATCCACATTCCAGTCCCAGAGAAATGAGTGATAAGATTCCCATGGATTTTAATCATGTTGGTATTTGTCCAGAACCAGAAAGTATGTTATTAATTTACATTTGTTGTTGCCAAAGTTTAAGCCATGTTCATAAGTTTCGGAAGCAGTCTTTCTGAATATAGACCGGATCTTCCAGTGTCTGTTATCTGAATCAATAAAACCTTAACTTGGGAAGGGAGTTGTGAGTTGACTACATACCATTTGGAAGCCTTCATTTTGAGGGAACTGTCACATTATTCTGGCCTGAAAGTGTTGTCAGGTTAAAATAACTGAAAAATACCACTCCTTTAACCAGGCCAAGCCAATGCCCCTTCTTATCTAGGAATGTGTTATGGTTATGTCTAATAAGCCAATTAAATAAGCACAGGATAAATTTAGTTTGTCAGTTTAATAGAGTTATGGCTCTTTGCATGTTTAAGTAATTGTAGATGTATGTAGATATAGTTGAGGGGGAAAATCTATTTCAGACAGCTTGTGCAAAAGAAGTGGATCTATATGTAAGTACAAACATACAGTAAAACACCACAGTGAACACTCAGGAAAGATGCACATTTGCAGACATGTGAATGAAGTATGACTGAATTAAAGAAATTCTTAAGGTAGTTCGAACTGGTGTGGGAGATGTTGGTTTGAACACTTGCATGTTCCTTAAACTGGAAAGCATGGGATGAGTAGTTTTCTTTTATCAGAGAGAAAGAATGCATTCTGCTTTAATGCATTCCTTTCTTTAGTTTAATATTGTCCTTTCAAAAAGTAATCTACCTAATGTGCATCATCAGAAAAAGGGGAATATTTTATGGTTGCCTGGTTTGTTTGATTTGGAAGGGATTCAAACAGCCTGTGAACTGCACTCATCCTGTAAGTTTGTTGCACAGACACTACCAAGCACAGATGAACTTTGTGAGCTTTGTTTTCTGCATTAACTGGAAGACTTATTTGGCTTATTTGGCTTATGGCTTATTTGACCCTGAAGTCCCACAGTATTTATTTATATAATGGCAAAATATAGCTTTGAGGTCAAATAACAGAGTTCTTGCTACCCCAGAAAATGCACAATGCAGGCTGAGTATGACATCACATTCCTGAGTCTCACTGCTGACTAATTCTACAAAACATTTTGGGTGAGGAAAGCTCTCGTTCTGAAATGGCCCCACTTTGGGGTTCACTTGCATACAAGTGGTGACATTTTAGTGGTGTGAAACATGGTGGGACTCTACAGACGATAACATCAACATTCACTGATACCAGGTTTTAGTTCTGCAGCTGTCAGAAGAGCACTTAGAGTGTTTGTTAAATGATGTAGAGAAAAGATGGAGCACAGACTTAAGCAACAGTGTTGCTGCACATGTACTTCAGAGACCTGAGCTTTTAATACTCAAATACTTGCCCAAGTTTAAACATGCAAATGGTCCCTAGAAAGCTGCTGAGTTCATGCTTGCCTAGAATTAAATGCATGCTTTGAATATTTATAACACTGGGATTTAACTGCTATTTCATTAGAATTTTTGAGAGAAAATTCTTCTGTTCTACTAAAGTTCTACTTCTAAAGTTACTTTAACTCTTCAGTAAGTTAGTAAATCTCCTAGACCAGGTGTAATGGCAAAGGACAGTACAGTCCCAAAAGGCAGTGTAAAAATGAATTCTCTTATGCTGCCCAAAGTGCTCTAGGCCTCTTCCAGGGCAATTAAACCATCACACAGGTTCTGCATAAGAGTTATGACTGTCAGATCAGTGGGAAAAATTATGTTGTGAGATGAACGCAATCACATCTGATCGTGTACAGGCTTGTTCAATACCTCCCTTTGGAATAATGGTAGCTGACCAGTTATTACAATCTGAGGCTTATGCACAGCATTAGTAATCATCGTAAAATAAAGGAAGCTTAAAAACCTGACAGTCTATTTACAGACACTTTGTGAGAGGAAAGAAGCAAATTGTCATATAAAAAGCTTACAATGTGCTTGTTACAAAAGTTGTGTGATATTTGCAACATTTTGTACCTGAACTGTGTAAATCCAGATAGCATTAAGAGTTTCATGATGAGCATAATTACATGGAGCTGAACTAATTTGCAGTATACTTCATTCATTTTATTTCTCTGTCTATTCTGATACAACAAGCTAAGCTTGTATGTTTTGCATCTTTCACAGAATTGCTAATGCCACAGTTGAAAAACAATAAAACAACTACAAAAAAAAAAAAAAAAGCTAGGAAGTGGAAACTTACATTTTAAAGTGAGAGCTCAGATTCTCTCACACTGAGATACATCTCTAAAAAAATGACAGATGTTGCAAGAGAAACTCGAGGAAGTTGTCACTGCCATCTCTTCTGGCTTGACCATGGCACTGTCTAATCATAAGCAATTCATGCTGTAGTGTCTAGTAAAAGACCTGATAAAGCTCATAGTTACTGCCATGAGAAAGCATCCTGAAGCCTGCACCAAAGCCTGGTCACAGAATCTTATTTACTCTCTGTTTCTACTGGAGATTACATGGAAAATATAAAATTAAGCCCTGCTAAAGCCTGAGATACAATAATCTTTCTGTTAATCTAGACAGACAGAATCACTTGCGGTTTTGTCTTGTACAAACTGATGATGAACTGGTCCAAGAAAAAGCTTCTTTGCACTATAAGGAAGTAAAATCTTTCACCTACCGTATCTGAGTTACTGCTGGTGAGAAGATATTTGCAGGAACAGGGGAGTTCCTCAGGGAATTGGAGAAAATATTTTTAAGCCTGCTCTTCCCAAGTATTGAAGTAATAGATTGTCTTCACAGAGTAAAATCATTAATATCCACTTATTAATAACCACATTCCTTTCAGGTAATAAGACACAAGTGTTATTGCAGTAGCTGTCATTCACCCTTACTATTAATTAACCTAATTAGTAGTTAGCAGTTCACATTGCCCTTCAATCAGTTTCAAATGTCTCTTTAGACAAATGTCAGTGACTCACACACAGACCTTCCCATGGACCAGGTGACTTGGCTGCTAGGGCCAGGGGCTGAAAAATAATGCGGTTCGATTTGCCACCATGCTGGAACTGCCACCGGCAGAAACAGAGCTTTCATTTGCCACCCACTAATTCTAGGCTTTTCTGTCAGGAGCCACCACACAATTTGTTGGCCACTGATACAACTGAACATCTGATTAGCTCTTCATTTCACCAGCTAGGTGGTCGAGGGTGTGCTTCCCCTCAGGGGAAATGTACCTGTTAAGGCAATATTTCTTTTGGCTCCAGTTCTAAGCCATAGGCAAAGGGATTAGATTCAGCTTTTAATTGTGCTTGCCTTTTTCTTTTGCAAATGACAGTCATTCCATAGCACCTTTTGTGATATGAAAATGAAAATTGGATTAAGGCATATTTTTTATTCCCGACCAGCCGTTCCCGTCAGAAAGACACCCTGTCTAAGCCAGTCGGTGTACTTATCAGACAGAGCAGGGTTGGCAGCCGTGTAGTATAGGCAAATATTGAGTAATTTCAAAGCAAACGAGGCTTCGTCTTCTAGAGAAGAACAGTAAGACTTGTTTTTTGCTTTTGTAGACAACACAAAGAATTATTTAGCATTGTTCATTTATTTATCAGCTTCAAATCTTTAAAGTTTTGACAGATTAATAACTTCCTTCAGGAGTTTTAAATAAACATGATGTATTAACAAACAGACTAAGAGCCTACTTAAACTGTACAAACATATAAAGCAGGCTGCCTTGTCTAATGAAAACCTGATAAGAAAAATATCTTAAAAAAAAAAAAAAAGATTGTGTCTCAATTTCCGAGAAAGTAATTTATCTTTATATATCCACTGGAATAACAGATGAATGGAGTCAGTCACAGTTTAAATAAACCCCAATTATGCCTAGCTTGATAATTCGATTTTATCAACACTGTATATATTTACTTATAGCTTCAATTATTTAATATTATAAATATGGTGTGTTTTGACAAACTGGGGTTTGGTTTGTCCTTTTTTAATTTCAGCATAACTTCTGTCGATGAATATGACAGAGAGGAAATATTCCATGCAGAGGGGTTTAGAAATACAGCTTCAGCAAACCTTATTAGTACTGCAGCTTTGCTAGAGTCTCAGCGTCAGAGGTTGTGTATTTATATAAGTTAAATTGGTTTTAAAGAACAAGCTGAATTCATCTAGCCATAGTCACTTAGCACAATTCATATGTGCAACCAGAGTGGATTTTGGACCAGGTGATCCCATTCTCCGCTGAAAAAAATTGTCGTTTATACCAAGAGTATACTGTGGTGATAGAGTTGATGATTTTCAACTCTGTCTGATCTTCCAGAGGCAGAAATATAGTTGAAAGATCCATGGCTACACCATTTCCCTGCTGACAGGGTAATGGGGTGAGCAAAATGTCACCATTAAAATACAGCTGTAAATCTACCGAACTTGTGCTCTGCATGTAGGCTACTGCTAACGAGTGGCTTAGCGTTTCTAAAGAGAAAATGAGCAGTGAAATCTTGTTCACACTTTCAAATTACAACCTCTGAACCCCTGGGGCTTCAGAGCACAGGAGGGGAAGCCACAGCTCCCTTGGCAGCGTGGGGGGCCAGCAGAACTGGCCCAGCGGGGCTCATCACTGTGGTTTGCAGGTAACCCCGGAGCCCTCGCTCGTCCCCTCTCCCCATGGGACAGTGCAGGAAACCTAGCTCCGGCCACTCGCATTCATCTGAATCCCTGCTTTCAGGTCTTCAATGTATATAGCTTGGGGTTTATTGATAGCATTCTCTTTACTTTACACCAATCATTATAATATGAAATGAGGGCAAGGATTTATAAACATCCTGTAAGGAAAATGTCTAACAGGTTTAAGAGGGGAATTTCATAAGAGCAAAATCAGAAGGCACAAACCAAAGAGTTGTAATGGCCAACAAAACCAATGCTTAAACAAATGCCAGCAAATATAGAGGGACCAGCTTGTAAAGGCAGAAAGGTACAAATGATTCAAGAGGATCTCAAGGGTCAGACAGCAGAATGAAATGTCTTTTCATTTGTCAAAACTCTTTAGCATTTTAATGAAATAAGTATTTCTGTATTTCATGAGTAGCAGAAACACAAGAAAAGTGAAGGGTGGTACTTGTAAGTGGTAGGCAGTGCAACTTGGCCCCACCAAAACAAAATGCTTTATGTAAAGATATACATTCCTGACATTGGACTGCCTTTGAAAACTGGATGAATTTTTTTCTGTGCTTTTTTTTAATATAAAAGTTTCTGCTCTTTCATAAAGTTATTAAGCCATACATTGCTGAAAAATCCCAGTTTAGAAAGGACATTTTGTAGTTTGGAAAAAAATATGATAGAAATAGTGGAGCAACACACCTTTAAAATGGATTTTTCAGGTAAAAAATAAAACCCCATGCAATTCATTTTATACTGGATATGCAGTCACACTGTGTTTACAACAACATAATGGGAGTAAGATAAAAGAAGGCAGCATTTATTCTTTAAAAGTATTGCTTTAAAACTCCAGAAGGTGCGGAGATCAGACGTGGGGTTTGGGGTAAGAGCCTAAATAGAATGAAATTTACTGACCGGCACTGATTTGAATAGTATTTGATTTAAGTCTAATAGCTAAATTTTTTATACAGAGTCAAACCACTCTGCTTCTATTTTTATTCAGACCATTTCACAGCAGCATTTTATTTCTTCTGGAAAAGCAAATACCAAATTACAGTCACAGTGAGTTGCTTTTGTGCAGGATTTTCTATTTCTTAAACCCTTCTCGCAGTGGAAAGCTTTCAACAGTAATTTACTCCTTTCTTAAAAAAACATACCGGTTATCATTCAACACACTACTAAAAACATAGCATTAATTTGATCTTATAAGTTTTGTTTTGGAGCTGACTATCATTCTTTGGGAAAACTAGTTCAGAAATAGGCATACGAGGTTGGTTGACACACTGAACCAAAAGTTCTGCAGGGACAGTGGAAGAAAACACAGGCACACCCAGCTAATGCAAAAATTAACACATCAGCAAGGAGATTAGAGGAATGAGAAATTTCAGAGACATGAAAAAACACAATTAGACCAAAGGGGTTTTTAGCAGCATGCTTCCTTTTCAGAGCCTCTGTGGCTTGTTCTGTCTGTTGCTGTTTCTATTAGATTTGTCATTTGAAGTTCTCTCCAAATGGAATTTCATGAAATCCCAGAAGACGAGGAGATTGGTAAACCTGCTCTAACTGCTCTAACAATATCATGAAACAGAGCTTGAATTACCAATACACCCGGGAATTCTAATGCAATTATGAGTGTTTACTTACACCATGTGTTTCTCACTGAGCCTCGGCTGTATCAGGATAAACCAAAGGGAGCTAATGTTTTATAGATGGTAAGACTCTGTTTGTTTTCAGTAGGGCTAAGTCTCCCAAAGCACTCAGACACACTAATTAAAGTAAACTGCAGAGGCCCATAATAAAATATATGTGTTTGGAGACTGTGAGATGAACTCCACTGGCTTATTAAAAGTCAAAAGAAAAATATACATTATTTATGACTTCAAAGGGACACATTGTGAGCTCCGGTTTATTTAAAGGATTAACTAAGCATTGGTTATTGGTGACCATCTGAACAGCTTTCCTTTCACAGTTCATTAGTTATGTCATATATGTGGGAAGTCATAATTTGGGTTTAGATCAAATATTATTAATCAAATAAATTATGGAGGGTACACCAACATTATTAAATGTAATCTTTAGGAAAATAACAGCTCACAAATCCACTTTTCTCCAGTTGCCCAATTACATTTCAATACATAAACAAAAATCCAACAGATGTGTGGCAAGTTTTGCAGAACTGCCTATCTCTGGAGGGTTTTTTTTTAATCAATAAATACAGCACACTCAAAATACCAAGTGGAATTGAAAAGGAAGCCCTTGGTAGCCAGCTTAGGGATGTACTAGAAGTACAAATTAAACTACTGTGAGTACTTTTATAATTTTAGTTTTATAAAATTTGCCAGATATATGGGAATGAGAGGAAAACCAGAGGTTCCAGAGAAAAGGGGACCAGGAGACAGGATTTTTTTTCCCCATATTTGTCTGTAGCACACCCTGTGCCTCATTTTTCTCATTTTTCTAATGATTTTACTTATCCAGGTTCTACTTATGAATGAAAAGCTGTTAATGTAAAATATTTGGCCTGGCCAGGGCAAGCAGAAGGACACCCACACACGTTACTGGCTTTAAGGTGTTCACCAACATTAATGAGCCTGTGGAGGGAGATATGTTCATTATATTCTTCTGTCTCTCCATCCTTCATGATAAATTTAATACAACTCAGGTTTTAAGGGAGGCGAAAGGAAAAGATCCAGGATGCTGGTAATAAAGTTTCTGTCAAATATTTCCGTGCATTTGTTATGGGCAGTTAGATACATAGAGTCTCCCCAATGTTTTAATTTAATCCTCTCTAGAACAGTGTTGAAATTTCACTTCTTAAAGTAGCTGTTTAAATAATTTAAGCTCACTTAAGTCAGGGTTAGGGAAACACTTATTCTTACGCTAAGTATTTAATTCAGAGGAGTTTTTTATGGCTGTTTCTATTTTCACTGACCTGACTTAGGAGAGCAAATGGGTGAGGTAGTTTCTTAAATATTACATTGTCATCTTTGTATGAGCTAAACAAACAATGTCAGTATTGGTACTGCCTCAAGCTTCTGGTTTTGTTTTTAAAATTTAAGCTTTGGAGGAAAGGAGAATGGTTGCAATTTGGTTACAATATGCTCTACTGTGCAAATCAGTATCTTTCTGCTATCCCATACCTGTGAACACTGTGAAATCTTAAAATCAGTGAACACATAGCTATCGTTCTTATTTTTGACTCAGTGAATCAGCAGGCAGGCTGTGTTTCTGCAAACAACACATCTTATAAATTAACAATAAAATATTCAGCAGTGAAGGTCTGTTTGCTGTTGCTTTCAGTCAGGTCCTTTTCACAAGTTACCTAGAGGCAGTAGAAGTCACTTAATTGAGAAATACATTCTGAAATAGCAGAGCTTTGCCAATGTGTGTACAAAACTAATACCCTGCTGAGCAACCAGAATTCACAAATGTGAAACAGATATGTACATATAATATATAAGTATATGTATTTAACATGTCCATATAGCAATATAAATATAATATTTATAAAAATATAAAAGCTATTCCACAGGCCACATGGTCCCCTCACATTCCTGACTCATTTTACAAATAAAGATGAGAGGAAGGACATCTTGTAGTGCTGGTACTTGTCTTTTCTTTTTCTGTGGCAATTTTTCCCATATGCTTTTCCCAATCAGCTGACGTAACTGAGCTTTTCCCAGACAATTATCAATCTGGGAAGCCAAGGCAATCATGACTCCAGACCGCACATTAAGCATTTATGGGCAAGTACCTATTTTGTAACGTACAACTTGCTTGTCTTAGGTGGAGGTCTGCTGGGTACCTCAGTGCTCCTTCATAGATGATCCTTCTTAGGCTCGAGGGGAGATCCTTTGAAAGTTTTGAAGCTGAAATACAGTAATATTAAAAGATATATATTTCAGATGAGTGACACATTTTTTTAGTAAACTGTTTGGGAAGAAATTAAGGCTTTACCTAAGCTGATAATTTATCTCAGCCAATAAACCCAAGCTTCATTTTTCACATAATTCATGTTTTCTTCATCATGAAACAAAATTTTGAAGGTTGACAAAGACACTCTTCAGAACGTTGTGCCAGTTCTTTATCTTCTGCTGTGGACTAATGTACAATCAGAACTCTTGTGCTCTTCCCCCTCCATAGCCCTCCAAGTGATAATGCAAAATGATGAGACAACCAGCCCTAGCAATTTTATAAAGTAATTCATTTACACCCAAGCAGCATCTCAGAGGAGATTCAACTATGTGAACATCACAATGAAAAAAATTCACTCTAATTAATTTCTAAACTTCAGTTCAGAGTAACCTTGTGTGTATGTGTGTATATTTTTATATATATATGTTTGAATTAAAACAATTGTCACGCTAGAATAAGCAGAATAAAGGAGAACTGATTCTGGTATGCAACATTTTGTCACTTAATAGTGCATAATTTATAAAGACACATTGTAAAATTATGAACAATTAATTTTAGAACAGTCATTGAACTTAGAAACAGTGCATTTCAGAAGGCGGCCTTCAATAGATTAATGATTGCTGCTGCCCTTTTCTATCTCTGTAGCCTAATTTGTCTGAGGAAGGGTTGTCTTTGAAGTCAGGCTTAATTTACTACCTATGAGTCCTTTAATGGATGTCTCCACAGTAGATACGCTTGCATGGAAAATCTTACATGGAATGGGTTCATACCTAACAGATAGAAAGAATGCATTGTATATACCCTTATCATAAAACTGATAACTGCAGTGTTATGAGGTTTGTATTCTGACTTCCTTAATAGTATGCAGAGACAAAAGATCAAGGTCAATAGCTAATACAAGTTTCTTAAACTGTTGTTAATTGATAATTAAACTGCAATAAATGTAATCCAAGTAGACAGATGTCCTCATACATTTGTCTTTATGCTTCCCTTTGCACCAAACAGTATAAGAAGAGAAAATTCCAATGGCAGTAAATTATATGCTGTATTTTTTCTAATGTCGAATGGTGTATTTTACTACTACTGTTTTACTTCACTTTTAATTGCAGTATAGTAGATAGGTAAAAAAAGTGCGTAAGGAGGCTATTAAGAGAAGTTTGTGTTGACTAACGAATTTAGTTACTGGTTTAAGAACAGAGTGTAAGTGACTCCCTCTCTGTGAAACAAGTACTACAAAAATAATCTTAGAATTGCTGGATGGCTAACTAATGCAATATTTATTTATTATATTTAAGCAATTGTAGAATGCTCAAACAGAGAGAAAAAAAAAAATGGTACTCTTGGGTCCAGCATCTAAGTTGCTGTGAATAGATACAGAGTGTATGCTAAGGATCTGGTGAAATAAAATTCTTTTCTCCCTCCATTGAAGACAAAGGGAAAATCTAGTTCTAGTTAGCAGAATTTGTACCCATTACTCTCAAAAAAAAAAAAAAAAAGAAAGAAAAAATTGCTCTTCTGCTTATAATTAAGGTATTACAGGTGATAATTATTAATGATTGATGCTCATGTATGCTATCTATAAGCTGGTGGAACAACATTTGAGCTAATGTTAAAAAGTTTACCCTGATCACAAGAGCTGAAAAAGTACTCCTAAGATACAACACTAAATTGAAGATCAAGGTCTCTTTCTGAGCTACTATTCACTCCAGATTATTTTATCTGGAATCCCAATTAGAGAACCCAACAGGAGACTGATTGTAAAGCAGAAAACCTGGCTCCACAAAAACACATGAGCAAGCAGGCAGCAGAAAAGAGTAAAGCTTATTTGCTTTCCAAATCCAGGAGTATTTGGAAGCATAAAACTATGCTCTCTCAACAGAGCAAACCCTTTGCTGGATCAGTAGCTGAAGCCAGTTATCTAAACAGAATCTGCCAGAACAGCCCTGCCATGAGAACTGAAGATTAGCAGAGGTGAGCAACTTTGCCCCTTTCTTTGAGAGCTGGCTTGATATGAGAGTACAACTTGGGGAGAGTGAGACTTGGGCAAAGAAAGGTTCTGAATTCATATAGCTAGATACGTCATTGCGGAGACTGGGGGACTGACTGCTGCCTGTCTTCTGAGTTGCCATTTCCTGTTTGCAAATATATGTTTACATACAGAGATCTCACATGTTTCTTTGGACCACGTTTCTTTCCCTTCTGAAAAGATATTCTGTGCAACACCTTTCCCAGGGAACTTTTGTGTGCTTGGAAGTGAGAAAAGAAACAAACTGACCAAAAGGTTACTATTTTATTTTTGAGGGCCAGAATTAAAATCAGTCCTTCACTTCTGAGCCCAGCTAGCAATGGTAAGCAATGACATCTTGGCATTAAGTCTGTTTTGCTTCAGATGTGTGGTTGTAGATCCTATTAAAGGAAGAAACTTTACTCCAGTGAAACTGCAGTGATATTCCTGAATGGGATTTATACATGCAAATCTTATCCCTCTAAAGAATATTCAGTCAATATGCAAATGGAAATGTATTCATTTTTCTTAGACTAAGTAAAAATGTGGATGGATTCTACATCATTGCTGAAGATGGGGCTACAAAAGCAGCAGTACCTTCTGGCAATTAATGGTAATTTTTCTCAGAGAAATACCCAGAATTCTTCTGTATTTCCAAGAATCAAAATTCAGGCTTTTTGCAGCTTGTCGAAAAACAGTGATGGTTAAGACTAAGACCTTTAAAAAAAAAAAAAAATACAGAGGAGTTCAGGTTAGGCAGGAGAGCCTGTCAATCCTGAAAAGCATCATCTTGTATACCTTATAGTACTACCTTATGTAGTTTCTACTAAAGCTACATGAAGGAATATTACTGAGGGACTCCTGTTACCAGATCCTGGATTACTTCTGAGACAATCCAACACTGCTTAGGGCAAAAGTAATGTTCTGCCAGTCTGCGTGTGCTGGGCCTGTGTTCTGCAAATCCTGTACATTGTTAAGTCCCACTGATTTCCCCGTTGTGCACCCTGTTGCACCCAATGAATAGCCTGCTTAGCCAGCCAAAGACTGACATGGCAGACATTTATTTTTATTTTTTTTTTATTTCTGTATGAGAGGATGCTTTTTTTCTCCTGGGTAATTTCTGAGATTAAATAGTTGTTGAGCTCTCTGATGATTTCCGTCTTGCAGATTCATTACAAAATTTCCTAGTTATTCCCTCTGACTTTCCTATTACTAAGAATGTAAATGACTTTACTCATCTCCACTGTGTTATTTCTACTAACTGCCTGGGAGGGGAATTGCTAACTTCATTAGATTTGTTTTCTTCATAATTAATGATTGACCCCATCCTTCTTGAAGTATTACGGAGTTTTTTGATCATTGTTTCGTTGATGATTGTTACTTAGAGGAGGCATGTTGCCAGCTAGGCCAACACATTCTGGCATACTGCTTAAGCTTTGCTATATCTGTGTTGTATCTGTATACAACTTCTCTCACAATAAGGTCAATGGCAATGCCAAACAGGAGGAGTGAGAGACTGCATCCTGATTAACTCCTAATTTAGCATTCCAGGATCGTTTTGCTCCAATAGAACAGGGTGAATAATTCATTGTGAACAATTGACCACTATTTGACTGTTTTTCTAAATGGTTCATGAGCTGATCTTCTTTTTTTTTTAACAAAACAATTTCTTTAATCACACTAGCTCCACACCCCTTCTCCGTATTTCTTGTTCTCTAAATTGGAGATCCCCAGCTTTACTGTTGCCATTCCCCCTCAGAAATAATTTTATTCACTCCCTTTCCAGATGCACATGCAATGGATGCTTTCCCCTTCTAGTTCACAGACAGCAGTAACCAAATGAAAATAGCTATTGAAAGAGGGGCACTAAATGGTGTATCATGCTGTGTTAAATGTCGAACAAGGACATGCCAGGTCCAAGAAGGATAACTGTCCAAGTTGCCCTTGCCAAGACAGATGTTCCTATCCCTGAAAGATCTCAAAAAGATCCACGAGTACCAGTTTTGAATCACCTAGTTTTGAGTCATTTTCATACTTTTTCCCTCTGTACTCTTATAATGAAGTCAGAATACAATGATGCACAAAGTGTCTTTTTGACCTCAGTGCCACCCAATTATTGGTACCTGTTATGCCCACGTGGTTGCTACAGCTCCCCAGGGAAGTGGTCACGGCACCAAGCCTGCCAGAGTTCAAGAAGCATTTGGACAATTCTCTCAGACACAGGGTTTAATTTTTATGTAGTCCTGTGTGGAACCAGTGATCCTTGTGGGTCTCTTCCAACTCGGGATATGCTGTTCTGTTCTATTCTCTATACTATAGAGTATAGAGTATAGTATCTCTATACTATAGTATAGTATCTATACTCTAATGAGAAAGCTCTGCTCCAGATAATCTACAAGTTCATTTAGTGTGTTAGACACTAGCATACAAAAAAGATCAGATTTAGTCATTCTCTTTCCTGGTTACATGATCAAAACTTTAGGTCAAAACCTAGAAGTTTGGGGGAATCTGGTCACTACTAGAAGTTCCTTTTTTTCTAGATCAATTATAGAAATGAATTGTAGAATATGTAAGCTGCAGTAGAAATTTAGCTCTTCTAATTTTCATTCCTGTCAATGTGAAACCATTTCTACCTTCAAAAATTTCCTTGTATTGAATAAATTTCTATGAATCTTTATACCGTATTGTTTTATACTTGGAAAATAGAAAATATTTAGCAGGAAAACAGTAGTTTGAGAGAGAAAAAAAAAAAAGAATTAAAGATCCTGGGGATGAGAAATGAGGTTTTCTGTAGTAGAGAAAATTTTTCCCACTCAGTCCTGAGCATGTGCTTCTTTTCTGTCTTCAGCAAAAATCAGTGTTATGTTGCTTTTTCTTGATCTAGGAGACCTAGATGTAATTCACTCTTGACATTATTAGAGCAGTTTCTAGTGTTTGAGTAGATCACTACAGAAGCACACAACATGTTTTCTTTGAATGTTGTATCCCTAAAATATTCATTTCTTGCCAGTCGACCCAGGGACTGAGCAATTCAGAGTGGGAGCATGTGGTCTTTCTTTGTGTGACAACAGAGTGTAATATTTGATATTTAGAAAAACTAAACAACAAATACATATTCCTCTACATTTGTCAAATATTTTGAGTGAGCCTACATTGTTTGAGAACATGTGGGGAAAAAAAGATTATGTAACCATGATCTAACAAAGAGATGGTTTTGAACCTAGACAATAGGGACTTACAGGTCTCATGGCAGGTTCCTGCTATGCTGTGTGGAGATGTAATAGTTTAGGTTCTTGCCCCAAACTTCCTAAATCACTCCCTCTGGAAAAAGTGTCCATCTTGAAACAAAAAGCACAATCAGAGATTGAGTGAAGGAAGACAGCAATTTGTGAGGAAGGAGGCAAAGACCAAGTATGGGCTTTATTTATCTGTTCTTTCTGGTGGCCATTCATTACACACATGTGGCATCAGGACTGAATTCACACAAGCAATGCTTGTCATGCTTGTGTTACATGTACCTTTCAGGTGACAGAGCATTTGGCAGATTTGTCTGATCACAAGCTTTTGCTTTGATCGTGTAGATCAAATAAGAAAAGATTTCTGAAAATTTGAAGTAGAATTTAAGGACATCTGTATAAATTTCTCTTGTCTCATTCAAAACCAGTAAAGTTTGTGAGCACTGCCTGACTCCACCTGAAGCTCAGCTCCAGTGTTGCATCAGCAGTGGAACGGAAGCAAAACCCTAACCCAGAGCACCCACCAGCATCACCAGCATTCAAATCTGAATTCAGGCCTTGTGATGAGCCCTCTCTAAACAAAACCTTCCAGTAAAGCCATTTTGCTTACTTTTCAGATTGCTTCACACTCTTCTAGTACCAACCACCTCAGCCTAGGAATGAAGTATGCTAGGTTTTTATTTTCAGAGGTGCAATTAGCTTATTCCATTGTGAACACCAATTGTTGTTTCAGAATGACAAATGCACAAAGTACTACAATGACATAACAATCTTGTGGCTTTCCTGTGGTTTGTAGTCCTTGAAGTATGTCATAAAGATGAGTAACTCATGCTGGCTCCTTAATGGTGGAGACAGCAGAAATGGATTAAGTGATTTGACCAAGTTTGTCCAGAGTTTTAGGGACAGGCACTGTCTTGCTGAACTTGCTGTTCTGTGCTGGTACCTGTGAGCATCCTGCCAGCTTGACATACAGCAAGTTTGTTCACATTTTCTGACATGCAGATAGTCAGAAGCATCATTCGTGTACAAACAGTGAAACAGCTGTAATTTATGTTCAGGGACAACATTCCTTTTCATTTCATAATTTTCCACCAAATAGCCTGATGTTTAAAATGTCATTGAGTTTCTCTGGAAATGTGGAAAACAAGCAAATAGCCTTATTTTCTCTTTTCCACCCCTAAACATATTGTTTCCACAAGCATCTATTAGGCCATTTCTGAGGTAATACATATAATTCAGTGACAAATCCACTTCAGCCTTCATAATGCCCTTTGTTTTTACTTCAAAACATTTGGTGACTCTCATGGATTTGTACTATTTAACACCGAGATAAAGGTAAGCTGTCTTTTTTAATAACGATGGATTACGTTTTCTCGTTACATGCTCTGATTCAATTGGATTTTTCAGTGTGAGCAAATCTATTCCAGAGAAAACAGTAATGCCAGTGTGAGAATAATTGTAGTTATTAGAAAGGTAAACAAGAGGAAACAAAAACTAGCATAAACGGAAATTAGCTGATTAAATTCCTGTTGTAAAGGTCCACTTTTTCTTTCCTTTAGCAGAAATATCCTACATTTTCCTTTTCTTTGCATATTATTAGAAACAATAGAGCCAAACTACTTGTTGAGACCTTTTGTACTAGACTGGGGCACTGCCAAAACTCTCCTCCAGAGATGACTGCCAGTGCAGAGGAGAGCTTCAGCCACTGTCCATGCCATTCAGAATAGTACCTCAGGGCAGATGAAGCGGTGATGAGATGATAGCCCAAACTCCCCTCTGAAGCTGGCCAGCCAAGAATCTTTAAGGGGATACTGAAGTGGGTGTATTTCTATACATAGGAAAACTGCAATAACTCCAGTGACTTTCTGGCCCTCCCAGCGCTTCCTAATGTGATGTTTGATGTGTGGTCTGTTGTCCGTCTAGCTTTGAACTCCTTACAGTGCTGGGGAGCAATGCATCAAAGCATCAAATATGCATTAACGTGCACATAACTATGTATGTGAGAACATCACTCCCCATATAAGAAAGCTTTTGACCATATAGCTAAGTCCTGCTGAAGTAAACTGGAGTTAAGTGCGCACCTAAGTTTGTGAGTTGCTTAAATGCTTTGTCCGAACTGAGGCCTTAGGCATTCATTGTTTCTTCATATGGCCAAAAAAGGCCAGCCCAGTAAAATGCATATTTTAAATGGCTTCTGCACTGAAATACATTCAAGAAGATTTACACATTCATATATATTTTGAGATGTTCCTTCGGGCAGAATACCATGCAGCCTACACACCTGTCCTGCTGAACAGATTATCTCCAGGGGAGAAGAGCTAGTAAAGATCTGGGTATTTGTTTAGCCACCCTGTCTTGGCCATATGGAATGATATAACCCTGTTTTTGTAGGATTACTTTGCTAAAATAATATGAATATCACGTTTTTTCTCCTCTAAAATGTATTACAATATAATGTTGCCCTGAGAGAGAAAAGGGGAAGATGTGCAGCTCCTCCTGTTTCATTTCCTGCTTTCACGGATTGTTGTGTTACTAAAATATTTTTATTACAGAAGAACTTGAAGCAATATACAATGTTTGTCAGAGGATTATTTATAGTCCCTTTAAGCTGAATTTCTGTAATGAAATCCATTTACAGACATTCCACAGTGCCCTATGGTTACTTGCTTATGCAAATGAAATGTGACCCTTGAAATAAGCCTCTTGCCCTTACTGTCACCCTCCTTGGCTTCAAAGGTCTACAGACAATCACTTCTTAAGTGAATGGGGTTTTTTTATTTGGTTTTGAGGGGGGGAAAAAGAAAACGAAAAAAAGAAAAACCTTTCCATTGCATGGTATTCTTGCAGAGAGTCATAGCGACTGGCTGGTTGTACATGTGAGATGATGCTCGTTTGTTGTGGATGCTAACATAGGAATCCTTTGCTCATACACATGCTTCTTAAATTATACTCTTTTAAAAGGGAGCTTTTGCATAAAGATTTCAGAAATGTCCAAGCGATTTAAGTGCCTTGATTTAAGTTCATTTCTTCTTCAGTTGTGCTTTGGATTCCTAATTCGGATATCTGGTTTCAAAGGTCTTACTCCTGGGCTCACAGATGCGCAGTTTCAGCCTGGCATACCTGCAGGGCTGGTTCTGCAGTGGCCCATGAAAGAAAAGGGTGTAAAATTCTGCCCCATGAGAATGGTCTTGTTCTATGGCTATGCTTGCAGTAGTCTACAGTGGTACAAATGAATGAGTAAATGAATATAGAAGATAGAGACAAGAGGTGAAGACCCAAGTATTTCTGAGAGGTATGGAGGATAACTTTTAACAAAATGAGTTATTCTAGATTGTTAATGGTTATAGTAATCTGTTAGAAAATCAAGAAACTGGGCTATACTACAATAATAAGGACTACATTTCTCTTTATCCCCTATGTAACATCTGCTCTCAAACATTTTAGAAGTATTAGGATTGTGGCTATTTTGTTCACCTGTTTACACAGAGCTTAGGTACAACAATTTCTGTTCCATTTAGGAATCACTATAATGTGAGCTGTAAGGTTATGGCTGAGTGCAGTCGGTTAAAACAAAATAACAGTTGATTGCTTGTCCCAAGTCACCTCTTTGCTTGTGTTTCAGATCGTTCTACAATCACTGACATGATGTTAAAATTGTGCATTCAATATCATGGCACTGACAACACTAGTTTTATGAGACTTTTTGAAAACATTCCTAATAGTTCATCACCTCTTAAATTAGGCAAAATGGTCATGAAGATAAAAAAACATTCTGGCAACAGAGAATGGATATCTATGTATGGATAGAAAGATGAAGGTAAATGTACCTTGAGGTGGTTAGCTATGAAAACTTCAACAAAAGCTAGTGGCAAAACCATTTCTTTCTCATTTTGATGTATGACATCTGTAAATAAAAGAAGCTGACTTCAAGTGAAACAGAACATCCATAATGACATTATCTCAGCTGTAGTACCTGCCAGCAGCACAGTGGACTTCCTTATCTAGTTTCTTTTTCTTTTACAGTTTCATTGTAAGTGGAAGTTGACTACCTGTAGTTATAGTCTACTTAGAGCAATTATGAACATCTCATTTACTTCAACATTATCAGAATACCAATGCTTGAGAGTATAGACAGCTTTTGCTGGATCTTATTATTTGTAGCTGTTTCCAGCTGGTTTGTATTACAAAATATTTGTATCTTACGGCCATTTTGGAGATAAGTAGACAGCCATGACCCCCCTTTATCCTAGGGTCTTTTGTGAAAAATGGTGCTCCCAAAAGAAATGAGGCAACAGCTGTGTTTCTCTGACTG
The DNA here is from genome assembly GCA_013399115.1 of Anseranas semipalmata. Classification (NCBI taxonomy): domain Eukaryota; kingdom Metazoa; phylum Chordata; class Aves; order Anseriformes; family Anseranatidae; genus Anseranas; species Anseranas semipalmata. The sequence goes on along the minus strand of VXAA01005395.1, from coordinate 124,431 downwards.
TAACCCTGCGTATACTTTATGACCTGTGCAAGAACATGTCGGGGAAGTTCTGTGCCTCTGTACACTGCGTCCTTTTCATCTCTTCCTGGGCTCCCTCTGGTCAGCATGAGAAATTCAACACCATTCCTCTGGGAGGGCAAACTCAGTGGTACAGAGAAAATAGTGGGTGACTACCTAAACAGCATGGACCCGGTCTCCTATCCCACAACTGCACTTTTGGAAAGAGCCTTTTTAACAAAGAGGAAGAATGTGCAGTTCTGTTAAGGTAGCATCAGCTGCTTGGAATTTCTTATTATAAGACCTGTTTTCACGTGTTTCTTACATTTCAAAACCTTTTGAGTGAAAGTGTCTGCCACAACNTTTTTTTTTTTGAGGGTGGGGGGTTTTGTTTTTTAGTTTTTAGTCAAACTGATTAACCTGTTTCTGATTATGAGGACTCAAAAAGAAACTAAAACTGGGCTATTCATTTTAAGCACAAGAACATCTGTATTGCTGGCATGGAACATGAAACTTAGCAAGAGGATGATTTTTGTGTTAGAGATGTGCCTTTTTTCCCCAGGAAAATCTCCCCATTCTTGATCAAGGTTTTGAAAAATGTGTTATTCATATTGTCCAACTGAGCATATTCTGTTCCCTCTCAGCTCATTCCTGCAGCTGGACAATGCAGGTGCCAGTCCAACAGCTGTGTGTTTGGGTCGCCAAGGCCTGTGCCTGCAGGGTGTGCATCAGATGGAGTAAAGCTCATGCAGGAGAACTAATCACAACAGTTTGTCATCCCTGTGTTCTCAGTTACTCTCACTTCTGCAATATTGTGGTCAAAAAACTATCTGAATTGGAGGGACAAAAATTAGACTGTTTCTGCTGAGGTGTGGGTGAAATCGAAACCTAGAACTGGAGATTTTAACCAGACACTGATGAAACCTAGGTCTGGTTGAGCAAGGGGTGAGAAACTGGAATGAGAGATTTTGAGAAGGGGCTTGGGAGCTGGTGGGAAAACGGGGAACCAGCAGTTGTGGAGGGAAAGATGAGCATGGACCCAGGGCAGGGAGAGATGAAGGAAAGTGTGAGGGATTGAGATAAAAACAAAAACAAGGAACTGGAAAACAGTGAAAGGAATTGAAAAGGAATAAAGGTGGCTTTGAATGAACCTTTGGTACATTAGTTATAGGAACAAAAAAATGTGCAGTAACTGAAGCATAGACTGGCGAGTAGAGGAAGGAATGTTAGCCTAATTAATATAGGGAAGTGTTTCCTTGGATAAATGAACTTTATTTTTACATCTTCCACAGGATCCTCCTGAGGCAACATAATAGGAAAGTCATTCTAAAAGCATTTTTTACTACTTTTTCATTCACTTTCTTCAGATGCAACAGAAGAGCTTGAGATCTGATTTGTGAAAATAGTGAGCATATGCAAGTGCATCTGAAGTCCAAGCCAGGCAGGACTATAGAAGAGGGAAAACAGTTGAAGTATGCTGTGAAATCAAGAGTCGGTGCCTCTCTATCTGGATAACTGGATAATCATATGAATGAATATTGTTATCCCCATAAAAAGGGGAAACCCTTCACCTCCCTTTGCAATACCAAGTCAATGTTTGCGACACAGCTGGATGTTGTATGGGTAGGACTGTGAGGAAATAAATCATTCAGAATGCATAGCAGATCAAGAACAACATCCAGTTAAAAAAAAAAAAAAAAAAAAAAGGCCTAGAGCTATTAACTGAACAGTGACACTAAGACTAATACCACTTTGCTGTAAAGTGGGTATCATGTATCATCTATCCTATGGCCCCTGGAACACACAGGGTAAGTAAATACTCTGTGCCGTATTGTATGGCTACAGGAGGGCTGAAGTAAAGTTGTACAGATTTGCCACAGCCATGGAAGCTTTTGTGTCAAGACAGGGCCTCAACTTCCTTGGCATATAAAATTTGTGTAAATACTTCCTGGTGAGTTAGTTGGCACAGTAGGCTTTTAAAGTCCCGCAGAGTGAGAAAGCATGAAGACACAGATACCGATGAGCTCAATCATCTTCTCCCTGTGACTTCAACAGGGTTAGAGCTGGGGGGTACCCATGTCAATAAAAGCATGATCTCCTCCTGTTTATGGATAGATGTCACTGAAATTGCTGGTCATTTTAGTATGATTCTAGTGTTAGGCATTGTTTCCTTCCATCAAAAGTAAGATACCCCCTTGATTGCAAAGTGCTTCTTTCCCTTAGTCACTTGCTGTGAAATATCATGTCTCTTTCACCTAAATTTTCTCATCAAGGATTGCTTGCTTGCAATGAAGTGTATCAAAATGATCCCCCAGAGTACAGGTACTTCCATTTAAGCAATAGTGCAAATGATAAGAGTGTTCACTCTCCTGGATGTTCATCAGTTGTACGTGAAGGGTGGAGATGCATGCTCTTAATTCAGATAAATATCCTGGTGTTCCCACTTGAGTCAGGTAGCAGGCTAGATGCAGTAAAAGTTAGAGTACAAATGCTGTGCATACTTCAGCTGGCCGCCACCTGCTTTACCACAAAGAAAAAGGCTAATCCTTTTGTCTGATGAAAGTCCTCCACCACTTTCCCACAGTTCCTTTTGTGTGGCACAGAAGCCAACAAGTTCTCCCTCAGTCCTCTAAAAAAGATAATATAGATCCTCCATGTAAGGGTGAATAAAAAGCTGGAGTCCACCCTGCGAAACCTATAGTTGCCCATAGGGTTGCTCTGAGTCCAGTGGGAGGCAGTTACGTACACACAGCTTTGTACAGCCATCCCCATGCGGGTGAGACTGCTGCCCAAAGTCTAGATGTAATCACCAGAACTAACCTTGCAATGAAGACTAAATTAAGCCTTTTTTTGTGTCCATCTTCTTCAGGGGTTGCTACTTATAACCAAAGAATGCCTATAAATATTTTTTAAATGGCTTAAACAATGTCTTTTTGACATGTTTTTTGCTATCACCAAATATTATAACACCTGTCACTAAATGACATTGCAGAAAGATCTGAAATTACTTTTTATAGAAAGTTACTTTTTTAATAGGTGGGTTTGGAAGAGGAGAAAGCAAGCAAGGATACAGTTTTGATTGACAGAGCTCTGAGAGGCACTCCAAATCGCTTTTTCTTCTTATTTTCATTTGTTTTAAACATTGAGCAGAGATGTAGAGTGTAAAAGCAGCTGTGCTTATCTCAGTCCTCCAAAGTTTGGTTGAATTCTTTGTACTGAAACCTACTCATCTTTCAGACATGTTGGTCTCCCCCCCCCCATCCCCCCAAAGTACATGGCCTCACCCTAGCAAAATACTGCTTGTGTGGATCAGTGAGTTTTGTCACCTGCCTATGGACTACTGAGTCTTTGTTACAGGGAACCCAATGGAGCCATTTATGCAAGCAAGGACTATTTGCAACTACTTTCCAGGATACAGCTGCACTGTGAAAAGAATTGTGTAGTCTATAAAGATAGTGAATATACCATGTAGTCTTAAAGGCCTGGTATGTTTGCACGGAAACTCCACTAAAGTCCTTACACTGCTGCTTATGACTTGAGAGAGGAGTAATGTATTTTCAGGAGGTCTATTCCCAGAGCTTGCCAGGGTCTGACACTTTAATCGTGAAAAGCAATTTATCTTATTTTCAATATTAACTTAAGGATGACTTAATCAAATTTCATAAATGTACCTAATGGTGCTTAATGACATGACTTGGAAAGAAAAGAAGATATATCTGATGAAATGCAACTAAACTGTGAAAATCATTGTAATGTTAGAATTATTCTGCTGTCTTTGAACTAATTTGGAGATTTGAGATTGACCTTCCAGGGAGGCAAGGTTTTTCAATGAAAATACAGCTTAGATGTTTAGTATCTCACCTTTTAAAATGTTTTATCCTCATTCCAAGTTATATTTTACCTTAGAGACTGTCGTATGAATTAGCTACAATTATAAGGAAATAAGAAGCCTTATTTCTATACTATAGTTCCAAGGCCAAACCAACTATATTTTCAAGTTCTTGCTCCCGCATTTTCTGGATGTCACATTCTTTAAAAATCTTTTTTTGCCAGTGCTTTTTATGTGATACTTTCCAAATTCTCCTGAATGGAAAATATGGCTAGGATATTAAATGCTGTATGCATAATCTATATATCATTGTACTAATGTATCCCATAAGTACTTTTGATTAGGGGAAAACAGTTACCTGGCTTTCACATATTGCCTTACTAAAAGCTAACGAAATTATATATGCAATGGGTTTTACATAGTGATCTGTGCAGTGTGCTGACTGCACTAATACGGTATTAGAACAACGATCTCTTCCACAGAGTAAAGCTGAGAACTAGTCAAAAAAAAAGGGGGGGGGGGGCATTTATTTGTTTACTGATAACATTAAAAGAAAAACAAGTATTTTCACATATACACCAAGAAACAAAGTATCACTTACTATGTTGGCTCCCGGGACAGAGAGGTATGTTGTGCTATGCTATATAGGCCGTCCAAGGATATTACCAGATTTGGGGCAAGACTCTTCCTGACCGCAGAAGTTGTATCAGCATCTGATATGCTTGCAGATCTTGCAGACTTCATGCTGCTCAGCTCATTTCATCCGTTACACCTCTCAGGGTGTTCTCTTCTAGGCCTGAAAAAGACCATGCTGGTAGGAGGCTTTTTTGAGCAGATAATAGTCTGATTTTGTCATTCAGGGTGATTGATTATGCACTCTATTTATTAAAAAGGATATCATTTGCCTACTGGGCAACTTCAGACTTAGTGCACATTTCCTACATAACTCTACTGTTGTAAAACATTTAATTCACAGTTGGTTTTGCTGTATTGAAGTTGTCCATGATATGAAATTATGCTATTTACTGCGAGTATATGATATTAGTGAGAGAGATAGTGAAGGAGAGATGAAAGAGCATCAGGGCAAAATAGACTATAGGCTCTGGGAAGTTAAACACATCTCTAAACTGAAAATAGAGGATTCTTCAGATGTTGAGCTACTTCTCTGTAATGCTCAAATTCATCCTGCTCAACCTTACATGTCTGCAATATGAGAAGCTGCACAAAAGAGGCAGTGCCAAGCACCTTGCCCCTGGGCTCAGCTCTATCAGAAGATAGGCTGATTTCCCCCTTGAAAAACCTACTGTATTGCCTCAGTTTCCCTTGGGACTCCCTTCCCAATGATAGTGACATGATCACACCCTAGCATCTACTTTATCACCCGCCCTAGCATGTGAACAGCTCTTCACCACATTCTCATAGCCACCAGATGATCACAACCCTGCCCTGAAATTGTCCTCTCTCCTCTAATGGAGAAAGCACATCATTCTCTTGCTCTGTAGTACCTAGCTGATCAAACAAACCCTTGGCACTTTCTGGCATTACAAAATCCAGTATCACTGGCTGCAGATACCTAGTTCTGAGCTGTATAGCTGCATCCCTAGCTCAGGCCATCTTATGTTATATTAATAACAAAAGACATAGTGGAAAAAGAAGTTTCCAGGATTCAGGTAGCTCTGTAATAAGTGGAACACTTGTGCTTTCGCTGTCTTTGTATTTTCCAAAGACTATTACCAGTAGTAATCAATGACTTACACAGGGTTCCTTAAGACTGTATAAAAATATGCTTATTTAAATGTAATCTTCAGGTTACTGGATAGATATATGTGAAAATATTTGTTAAGCACTGATTTTGTAGAGATTCCTTTCTAAAGGACTATTAACAGTTATTTTTCAGTTACTTGTCACCAACTTGATATTGGCTGTGAGTTTTATGATAATAATGTGTCAGTAAGAAGCTAGTCAGCACTGCGTAGCTGGTAATCAAGAAGGAAAGCTTATCTATCATAACTTTCCTATTTCAGATTCAATCGTTCTTTGTGCATTCTTGGACAGTGTAATGTTTATCCAGTTTTCGGCTTCACAGATGCTTTGCAGGAAGCTGTAGACCTTAATCTAATGTTTCTAAATGGAAAATGAGTCAAACAAAATAGGCAGATTGTTGTCTTACATGATAAAGATATTGAGACTGCTCAGAATAGCAGGTGGAATAATGGTATGAAATTATATTAATTGTAATTTCTTAGCAAGTATGGCTAATTAGTTGTTAATTGTTCCTTGCTAAAAATAGGGAGGATCTATAATTAAGTACGCTCCACAGTACATCACAAACAAATAACACTGAAGGTACTGTAAGAATAGCTCTCTCAAATTGTACAAAAGCATAATAAATATGTGTACTTTGGCAACTTGCAAGGGTTAAAATATCATAGCAGATTTATACATTTATACCAAAGGCCAGAGGGGTAGTCGTCCCATTTCATAATCCCTATGGCGTTTTATGAAACTTCTGCCTCCTTATGGGTCTGTGACCTCCCTCAGTCAGGGAGGCCAAAATGAAAGAAGGTCAAAATAGATGTCAGCCCAAGCAATTATGAAAGTGAGTACTTGGACATGACCCTGAGATTAGAAATGGTGACCTATCGCAGTAACAGGGGAAAACCTGCCATGCTGCCTTTTTGTCAAATACAAACTACCATGGCAGTCTTAAAACGTACTGTCATTTATTTGCATTTTAATCTCTTTCACCTCCAATATTGGGCTTTCCTTCTCATCTCCTCTCTTCTGCCATAAGCAGATGGCTCAGATGGCAGAAAATAGGCATGGAGTTTAGAATATCCACATCTGCAAAGAAAGATCTTGGGAAAATGGATCAAAAATATATATGTCTGGATATAAGGAGCAAAAATAACAGTAAGAAAATTGTGGACAGATTCTGGACCATGTAGGCAATATTCTAGGGTTCCTTTAGGGTCAATGAGAGCTTCATTTCAGCTAAAAACCCACTCTCAATAGCTATGTAAATAGGAATGGACAAAGAACCTGAACAGAACAGATTTGGTAGTGAAACTTACCCTGAATTTTTTGTTAATATTTAAAGTATGATCATAGTAACAGAACAAAAATTCTTACAATTGTTGTTTATTCACTGAAGAGGTTATTTTTCAATTTGTTTGTTTTTTAACATGATTTGAATTAACCACGTCAATCTTTGGAATTAATTATTTTCATAGCGAAGCAATGTCTCTGCAGAACATTTTTATCTCACTGTTGACCACCTGTGAAAATAATACTGTAGGAGAGCTATATAGTTCATTTTGGCTGATAAAGCACGATGGCCATGATAGCAGAACTCGGGGAGGGGGTGTTGTGCTGGGCCATGATCCCAAGATCTAGCAGGGACATGTCCAGTTCTTACTAGAGAATGGGATTTCCGCATGCCAGTCTTACTTACATGGCCAAAGAAAGGGACATATGCTCAAAGGTCATCAACCTGGCCCCCAAAATTCTGATATGAAAAGAAGCAATGATTTCATATTATAGAGTTGTCCTTCTTGTGTCAGGAAAAATGCTTTAGTTTCTTTGTTATACAGCAAATTAAAATATTTAAGTATTGCTTCTCTTCCTTGCAACCTGGAACGTTATTATAACATTTTTGATAGGTTTTGTGGTTGCTGGACCTCAAAAGTTTCTTCTTTGCCTCAAGGCTATTCCTGTGGCAATCTCTATCCTCTCTCAACAGTAGAAAACTCTTTTGTCATCCGTACATGCTTTCTGTAAACAGTCAATGTTCACTATTCAGAATGGCAGATATTTCATTGTTACTTTTTTTTTTTTTTTTTACATTCCAGGAGTCATGATAATAATGCTCACATTGTGTTGAGAAGTCTGATTTCCTAACAACTACCTTATCGTCAAAGTTATGAATGAGTAAGATTAGGTCTGCCCCCATCCCTTGCTTTGACAAGTTTGTGGTTATTCTGAAAGGTGTGGCTTGATTACAGAAACCATATTTGCTAAAAAACAAATGTCTGGAGATCATATATCTGGGAGTGGTATTCTTGATTAAATTTAAACTTTGCCCTCCCACATCTGAACCACAGATGTATGTGACTACCTGTGGTCCGTATCATTTTTTTTGCCCCACTCTTGAAAACTACCCACTGTAACTGAAATCAAACCTGAAAATATGAGATAGATCTAAGGAAAGGTTACAGAAAAACCTTAAGGGAAAAGTTATACTGGTAAAGAATTACTTTATTGTTGACATTCTTCCATTTTAGTGTGTAATCCTCTAACTTACATTGTGGTAAAGCTTAGCATGACTATTGAAGGTAAAGGAGCTTTTAGCTGTGACAGTTGGCAGGGAGTCAGGCTCTGTTACTGTCTATGTATCTATTGCTTGTGAGGCTTCATGCATGAAAACACACTGCTAGATGAATAATAGGACAAATCTTGCTACTGTTAGTAAAGAAAAGAAAGGCTGTTACTTAAAAATATATTGATAAATAAGTAAAGTCCTTATCTGTCCTCATTTTTTTTCAGTTATAGCCTTTTCCCAGAGCCTAAAATTCTGTCCAATGCACATACCTATTGACGATATTAAAAATGATGTAGAGACAGCTCCCTGTGTCTGTATCAAAATAGCTGTTCAGTTGCACATACACTTTACAAACATGGAGGTACTTCCCGTTTGTAGCTGCTGCACTCCTGACTGCATCTGCCTTCCTTCCACTTGTCACTGAAATGTTGGCTAGGAAATGTCTGTCTGATCCCAATTTGACACAAACTGTTCTCACGGTTGCTATTGTGTCAAATCTCAGAAATAAGTATTTACATCAGCACAGTGCAAACAACATTTGAACCTCTGTTTGACAGCATGGATATTATTCAAGGAATGCAGTTGAGATTCAGAGCATATGTGTTGCAGGCTTTTCTTTTTCCAGAATGAAGAAAATGTAAGGCCTGGGAATATGTAGAGACCTCCTCAAAACAATCAGGCAATGAATGTAATAATCTTATATTCACAAGGTCTTAAATGACATATACAACGGATTATAACAACCAACTTTTAACAAGTACCATAACTTTTCAGTTTTAGTCTTTAAGAAACCACACAAACTCCTGTGAAGTAAAAAAATAATTACAGTGTGGAGAGAAATGGCCGTATGCTCTTCATACACAAGACATGTAGTGATAACTCAATAGAATCTTTTATTTGCCAATGCAGATAAGTTATAAACTTAAAGAGCAGTACTGGCACAATAAGAATATATTGTAAGGCATCTCACCAAAGCAGCTTAGCTAAAACATTATAATTAGGTTTTGATAGCCAGTGGTGAAGACCCAGTCCACAGTGAAAAACCACCTTCATTCCTGTATTACTGTTTTTTTAAGGCTACTTGTCATCAGCACAACAAAAAGGATGACAAGTTTTTGTGTTCCTCTAAAGATGTGGTTACTGGAGTTTTCCGGTACGACACAACCTTAGACCAAGTACCACTTCTCAGTGTGAAAGTGAAAGCAAAATTCTGCATCTATTTTTTTTGCTTTCTATTTAGTGTCATTCAAGTCCACATCCATGCCCCCATGGCCTTTGTTTTTTGTGGTGGTGTGTTCTTGTTGTTTGTAAAGAAGGTAGCTCTCCCTGCATCTGAGCACAAACAAACACAAAAGAGTGTTAGAGATACCAAGAAGGGAGCTAGATGCTGGGCATATTTTCCTTGAGCAGACATGTATGTGGGAGCAGGTAAACGCTGGGATGAGTTATCTGAGGTAAGATGCTTTGGTGAGAGAATTTTTACTGAAAGGCAAAAGAAAAACAGAGAGCGGTGGTTATGGCCCTAGCTGGACTGCCTGAGAGTGGCGAGATGAAAGGGGACATCAGGTTGGCCTGCTGACTTAGCCTTCCTTAGGACAATGAATGGTGCAGGTGAGGGCAGGATGCCTGAACCCAGGTAGCACAAAGCCTTGCTGCTTTCTCTTCCTGAGCACGTCAGTGCAGATAATTTTGCCAGTGACTTTATGTTGGCTGAAAGCACAGAAAAAGGAATCACAGCACTTGTCAGGTATTAGTACATCAGCAAAATGTTTGATGAAGACAGCCACACTGAAGAGAAATGCCTTGTCACCTTAGCTTATGCTGTCTGGCAACTGAATGCAAATCTGATGGAAGGAAAAAAAAACTTGATGGCTTTATGGTGTCTACAATGGCTTTGTGATAGGTTTGTCAGAGGCTCTGCAGTGGATATACGAACAGCACCAAACAGCTCCAATGGATGTTGGTGAGAGCTGAAGGGCCCTTTCTTAACCAGTAACACAGATTTAATTTGTCAAGGGAAATTCACTACCAGCTTTGGCAAAATAATTTTGTCTTTTTCTTGAATGTGGTACATTGCTATGTAGGGTGTAATTTTGTCCATTATTAACATTGCTTGCACTTTTTCTGCATCAATTCTCTCAGCTTGTCCCAGATGCACAAGGAGAATCAGAAAGGAACTAGTTCAATGACGAATGCAGGGAAGTAAAAGATAAGAGAGTCTATGGAAAGCACAGTAAGAAGAGAAGGGAAGGAGTCTATCTGGAAGTACAGGTGTGGTTGGTTGAATCTGGGAATGGAAAAAGAGCCCTGGAAAGGCATAAGGAGGAGGCAGCTGAGTACTCATGTTCTGCTTGGGACTTCTGAGTACTAGAACAGTGAGAGAGTACACTATGAGAAAACACCTCCTCCTGTTGCTGAAATCAGTTTGACTTCAAATTATATTCTGGTGAATGTCAATCCTATCTGTCTTAAAATGGTATAAAATACAAAATTAAAGTCTACTGAGAGTAGACTTTTTCATGAACCATACAAACTTCATTCTGTTTAAAGAATGAGACATCTTACTTCAGATACAGCAGTACTTTATAGGCCAGAAAGAAGTGTACAATACTGAATTTAGTTTTGACTATGGTACATGGAAACTTCTTACACTGCTCCAAAACTCAGCCACTTCTTGCAGCTGATTATGCTCTGTTTGATTTTAGCTACTTTTCTCTGTCAATAGCCTTCCTCTCTCTGATCTGTAATGATGCATGGATATACATCCTTGCAGTTTTAAGGAAGACCTTTGGTCAAGAGAAATCTAGCCTTTCTTCCCCAGAAATCACCCAGCTTTTCAGCCTTTCATTACCAATCGTTAACATTGCTTGCATTTTTTTCTGCAAATATTCTTCTTTTACCTTATAAAGACTCTCCAAAAATATTATTTTCTTAAAGCTTTTTACTAACATCAAACGCTTGATGAAATCTATTATACATGCATTTATTTAATCCAACTATTCATAACAAAACAATATGAATTAATATAATACATGAGAATGTGACCTGTAACTTTTCTGCTAGGCAAAAATTTAATTTTACCTATTTTTAAAATTTTCAGTTGTAATGAAATGCATAACGCCTATCAAATTCTTTCTTCTATACATTTAAGCTTTGAAAGGCATGACTTTTTTCTTCAGTGAATGCTGAAAAAAACTAAACCTGGTGAGGTTTCAGCATTTGATGTGGGAGAGATGTTGTCCATCAGACTGAATGAATTGTCAAGAATACTTGTCTAATGGAATTCTGATCAAAGAAATTTCATTAAACTAAGTATTTTCTGAAAAATTAGCAACAAACTGATGTCTCTATCTGTCTTGCTTGCTTGCTTTCCTATCTAGAGTCTCAATATTTGTTTACAAATAAGGTTAAGTAAAAGCTTTAAATTGAAAACTGATCATTGTAGCATAAAATAAAATACTTTTTTCCTATTACTGAAAAATAAGTACTGAATAGCCTGTTTTCCAGCAAGTAGAAAGGTCCCCAGAGGTGTAACATTTATGCTTCTACATACAGTGCAGGTAAGGAGGCAGTTTTGCAAGCCTGGAACTACGTTTTTCTTCAGATGAAACCCAACAATAGCTATGACAGTTGCTTATACCTAGGGAATCTGAGCAATAAATTAAAGTACAGCATAATTGGTTGTGTAATTCCACCCCCGTTTTGTCTTAGGTCTTTCCTAATAATACAACTGAATCATGTCAGATGTTGGATCTTGGTTTTTGAACTATGGATCCAAATATTTTTCCAAAGATATTTTTGTTAAAGACTTCTATGTGTGAATTGCAACACAGAGATTAGAAGGAGGAGCCCCACAGAGTATGGTATCAATTAAAAAAAAAAAAAAATCCAGATGAAATTTTCAGTTGATCTTTTGGTTTTAGTGCATTCTAATGCACGTAATGAACCCACTGAAGCTACCTATTGCTTGCTTAAAA
>VXAA01005395.1:58419-112297 GCA_013399115.1 Anseranas semipalmata | reverse complement strand
AAAAAAAAAAAAGGAAGAAGGAGGAAAGTAGAAAACTACCAGTGGTCAGTATATGTTGTAAGACTGGATACAAGTTTATCAGAGATGTTGGATGAAACCACACTTTTTTATTTAGTGGTTCATTTGACTAATAATCTTTGCCTACAGTGATGCCATTGACCTTGACCCTATTAGAAGGCTCACCTTTGGCTCACAACACACAGTTCAACTTGCAGTCAGTTACATCCAAGCAAGCCGTCAGTAGCTGAGTGTTGCACAAACAGTTTATCATAATGTTTATCTGATAAATATTCACAAAGGTAGAGAAGGGAAATTACTGGCAGTCAAGATAAACAGTTGGTCAGAGATTCTGAGTACAATAGCATTTGTTTTCTCTTTATAATTACCCGAAAGTCTTACAGTTCTGTTGAACATCTGACCAAGGAAGTCTTGGAGATATTTTCAACTACTCAGACTTGTGGTATGCCTATGAAAAGTCATTTCTTCCTTTTTCCTTTTCTCTTCCATCACCTGTAATTGTCCAAGAACAATAGTTAGCCAGATCTCAAGACGCCAGTGACTGAAGCAGGTTTGGTAGAATTCCATTACATAGAAAAATATCATGATGGGAACAAATCTAAGGACTATTTTGAAATAGGAAAACTTCAATTAAAAAAAAAAAAAAAAGAAGAAAGAAGGAAAAAAAACAAAGTGCCACAGTGGACTACTGATGTTATCTTTTCAATAAATCCAAGTAATCACTAATTCACTCATTAACCAAATGAATCAGACCAATCTCAGTGGTGAGAAGACAAGAGCAAAAATCCACAAGACATATTAAAACATGCAGAGAAATGATCTCATTGCCTCCACCCAAAGGTAAAGCTAAGTCTTGTAAACTTCCTTGAGAACATCCAGCACGACAGGGAACAAGATGAAATTAAACCTTTCCTTTCAGGCATGGATCTTGCTGCTGTGTTCTGTATTTTCATTGTCTGTAAGACTGGATTCCCACAGTGTGTATTGCATGGCTCTACATTAGCTCTGTGCACAAATCTGAGACACCATGGAAAACAGGGAGATTGCTGCTCAGTGCTGCCACAGTATGTGGTACCAGTTCTGTGATTTCAGTTGTGTCTGTCTTCTTTCAGTACTCCTTAAGCAGTTAACTGTGTTTTAGCCAGCAGTCATTCCTGTCACTGTACTACAGTGTCACTATTGTTGCAATACATCTTGGTACTGACAAATTAAATGAGAGTAGGGAACTGCTGCCAGTTCTTTTGTGAAAGAAATTGGCCCAGAAAGTGGACGGGTACAATGTGAAACCTTAAGGAAGCTTAGTTTATGTGGTCTCACATGGACCTGTATTCAGATTTTTATTTGTGAATGCTGGCAGTCCTTCGACCAAATTAACCCTTTTATATTCACTGGCTATTCTAAAGGTCAGTAATGACCACTGGGCTTTCTTGTTTCTGTGTACAAAAGATAGGGCCATGCTCCAAAATAAAAGGTATTTGTATGCATGTTTGACGCTAGTTACCCGAAAGAGTAAAGTACACCCTGGGTATTGCTTCTGTGTTTGTTTTTGTTTTGAGACTTGATGAAGCTACAGGATTTAAGTCTGTTAATTAGACAAGGTGTAGATGGTATTTTGAATTATTTACGTGGTGCTCTTTAAAAAGTTAGGTAAAAAATTAGCCGACAGCTTGCTCATATTCAGATATGTGGGTAAGATTAATTATTTTGATGACAGCCCTGGAGCTTGATTAAAATGTCTTAATTAAACTGGTGCAACTGAAAGAAAAAGGCAGTGTGTGTTTGTGTGTGTGTGTATATATATATATGCTTGTGAGAGAATAGTACAGTTTATTACAAAGCCAAAAGTTTTTCTAACGGTGCAACAAAAAATAGTAATTGTACATCAGTTAGGTAGATAATCCATTTAAAATAAGTAATGGATTGAGTACCTTCAGGCAGTGCTTACATTGCGTGTTTTTTCAGAAGGAAGGTGAGAGAGCCACATGGAAAGCTAATGTGTTATAATCATGGCTGTCAATGAAGCAACCACTGTGTCTCTTCTCTGTGGGACCTGGGCAAAAACTTCTTCAGGTTTCCAGGAAGGTGTGGGTGCTCTTGCAGATACTCTAAACCACAGGAGAGATTATATATGTACACTGAATATGCATATGACATATGTTTATGCGTGTGCTCAGACAGCTCTTCTGATCACCTCAGCCCTGATTCTTCCAGTATTTACGCGCGTCTTAACTTCAGCACGTGAATCATTCTTGCACACTGAAGGATAATGAAAGTTCACTGAAAAAGAGCATAGGTGTGCACCGGTGGTTGTGCTGGAAAAAAAAAAATCCCCCACAAGCATACTGCTTTCTGGATACATTGAACCAGATTTGAAACTTCTACCTCAGCGGGGTGAACTTGCATTTTCAGAAGGCAAGAAAAGATTGACATCTGTAGCTGCGCACAACAGCTTTTCTGGCATGATTAATGGAAAGAGGTCAGCTAAAAACCTGACATGAAGACAAAATCTAGTCAATGTGACCACACACACACACATACATGTACAAAATAAGAAAAAAAAAAAGAAAATAAAAAACTCTGGAGACTTTGAGCAGTATTAGAAATCATACTTAAATATTAAATTGGTAAAAATACAGACCTCTGTCAATTAACATTCATGTAATGTTTTACTGACTTCTTTGCTTCTGGAATGAAACACTTTATAAGTACTTGTGGAAAATTACATCTGTGGTATATCCATACTTTATGAATAAATGTATTATAGTATTTAGGAAATTGGCAAATTTGTGTACCCATGATAAAAGTAACTACGGTGCCTGTTTCTGTGAAGCTTGTGTTGCAAAAAGGTATGTTCCCTTTTGTCCTACAGAAGTTTGTAAACAGCTCCATCTTCAGGCATCATTCCCTGTGCTAAAAAAGAAAAAGGCAACAATTTTATCTCCCACAAGCTTTCAGAGACCTGTTAGCATTTTACCACTTACAGCAATTTGTATCACTAAAACCAATGTAATGGTCTTGTTTAACCACTTCCCACATACATTAAGTTGAAGGAAAATCACTGGTATTGGACCACAGCATCTAACAAATGAATTCGGGCATGGGTCAGTGGCAGAGTAGATGTATGACAAGATTACATTTCCCTGTATCTAGATTAGACCGAAACTGCATTGCAACCACTAGAATGTCTTTCTGCCAGCAGACAGACCCCAAAGTGTTCAAGTCAAATCAATTTTTAAAGTGTGTGTGTGGCTAAACAAAAATGAATGAAGTGAGAGAGGCAGCACTGAGAAAATCTTAGCATGTAGGAGATGAAATATCTAAAATCTCGGAGAGGGTATATCTCCCAAAATCAGGCCTACAGAATGGCCTTTTGAATACCATTCAGTGGGAGAATGAAAGATGTAATTTTATGTGCTGACAGCAGTGTAAATGAGGTGCTCCTTGGGTACTGAGGAGAGTGTATTTCCATTGTCCGATGGGTGTTTTTCTTTCCAGTGGCAGTGCCTGAGTAAATCAGTGAAATGGATCTGGGAATAGATTTTTTTTTTTTTTCTGCAATCTGTTTGAAATAATAGATTTTTTTTTTTATTTTATTTAAAAACACTTTGGAATATAGTTTGTCTCTAGAAATGCTCTCTGTTTACATAATAGGATATTTGATAGTGGATAATATGATCATTTGTAGAATCATAAACTCAGTATATTAATCTGCCAAATATCAATAAATTTGGCATTTTAAAATAGTCTTTTGTCTTCACAGTTATTTTCTATTAATCCTGCTGATTAGATCACTCTTATTCTGAAGTACTGTATGCGTGTTTGTATATTGAATAAGTGTATGTATGTGATGTGCCTATGTGTATGTATAGATATACATGAAAGGTCTTTTTGTAGCACTTGTCATTTTTTCCACCAATTAGACATAAGATAAATAAAAATCTCTTCAGTAAGTTTTTCACTATATCAACATGTAACTAGGTGTCATTTTCTTACTTGGTTAAAAATTTGGACTTTGTTGTTGTTGTTATATTGAAAAGATTAGACCTAAGAAACATCAGTGAAGCTTTCCAAATACTTGTTAATAACGTATTACAACAAATACGGCAAGAATTCATCCAACGATTTATTTGACAAGTAGCTGTAACCCTGCTAAAATATACTTTTTAAAATTACATTCATTGAATAAATTTGACTAACTTTTGACCAAATTTGACAGTAACATAATTTTGACCAGACCTTCTGTACTTAAAGCAAGTTTTCGGCGTCTGTTTCCTATCCATTTGAAAATCAGCTATCTAAGAACTTCAGAGTATTTGAAGCTTTTCTGAATTGAAGTCTTCATTCCACTGCATTTACCCAAAGTGGTTTTTATTTTAACCCTTCATCTCCCTGTGCCAGAAGATGTATTTATGCTGCAGAAGATAGTAGAGGTAGCAAAGACCTAATTAGCTATGGGTTTGTAAGTGGCAGAGTTGTCTTAGGCCTTTGTTCTGAGTAATATGGAGGGAATATGTTTGAGTGTAGATTTATTCTTAGTTGTGCATTTATTCAGTTGAACATTGGAATAATATGCAGCTGTCAGTGGGAAGAGGGAGGGAAAGGTGAAAAGCAGACCTCTAAAAGTGCATTCAGCTGATTCACTTGGTCTCCCATTATATGACAAGGAATGTTATTTTTTAGTTATTTTGATATGGTGATAGAAAGAAGCTGTGTGCAAAACCGTTGTATGGAATCATGAATTTAATACAGAACTGAGTTGACAGTATACCATTATTGCTACACAAATACTTCAGAGAAATAAGTGCATGGTGCTTGTTGATATTTTCAGCTATTTCAGAAAAACCCAGGTCTGATTTAGGGTCCAGTCCTTTACCTTTAGATTCCAGTGGGAGCTTGATCAAACTCTTCAGTGAGTGAGAACACAAAAGATACATGCATTGCTTCTCTAAAAACATTAATGAACAAAGAAACATTTTACTTCATTTCATAAAGGCTCTAATTTCACCATCTCTATACATAAATAGCCAGTTCCACCAAGTGAGTGAGACTATTTCTAATCTGGAAATAGGAACACGTTTGTATAGCTTACTGAACAATTATGGTATATTTCCCACACACACACCACACCCCAAAATACTGTATCTGCTTTTTCTGCCAAAAATCAAGGAATACGAGTGCTTATAGGAAAGTACTGTAGAAAGTAAAGGATACATGCACCCAGCAATCTGTATGCAAATTTAATACATGCCTAGAGATGTTATTCTAAAGCCTACTATAGAAAAATCCTGGCTCCACTGAAGCCTGTAAATTTCCATTGACTTAAATGGAGCCTGGATTTCCTCCATATCATTTTCTTTCTTTATATAGAAATGTTAACCAAAGCTGTTGAATTTTAAAAGATGAAAGTACTCCTGTAACTACATTGATGGGATAACCTTTATTTCTTTCTCTACAGTACAGCCTATAGGACTTTTATCAAAAGTAATGGCAGAATTATTTTAGCTTTTATTAGAATGCATATTGGATGCTTTAGTTAAGTTACCTTGATAAGAAAAGAGAATTCATTTTAGTCATTAAAAAGGACACCAGTAGTATGAGCTTCTGATGGTACATTTGACTCTAGCACTGAATTGTTCTTCAGGGGAGTATCCCCAGCCTCTCCTTGACTCATCTGCTTTAGTTGGGTGGACAAATAAAAAAACATTGTGTTTAGAGCTGCTAAGCTGGTTAGTTAATTCTTTGTAGAGTGCTTCAAATATAGCATCACACATATGTGTTGTAATATTATTGTCAAAAGATGGGATAGGTTCCCCAACAAACCGGCTGTCACATACCGGAGATATTTCTGCAGTGCCACACAGATCTGTGGCCTCATGATAATTTAGGATACTATGCTCATCAGCAGAAGCAACAATACAATTAACTAGGGCTGACAAAACTTTTCACACATGAAGCCAGCTTCTCAAGAAAACTTTTCTAATTAAAAAAAAAAAAAGGCAAAAGTTTTATCTAAGTTGGTTATCTAAATCATATACAGTTTCTATAATTTTCATATCAATGTGTCACTGAAATTATTCTCCTAATCATATATTTCTGGCTGATAAAAGCTGTGGGTTTTGTGAATAAAATAACTCTAAAATCATCTAAATATTCTTCCATGTATTTGAATTTAAAAAATAACTTTTCTGAGCCTTACACAAGAGAATTTAAAAACAAAATCACTGAAGTGTTTTTTGGCTATCTCGAGCCAATAGCTGCTAATCCTAAATCAGACTTCCATCAGTAACTACAGAAAGATTTTGACCCAGCTCAGTGTAAAGCTTGGAATTATTTGAAAATCTTTCATTTAGAATATTCTGACTGAAGGAATTGTTTAGATCAAAGGGGCTGGGTTGAACGCAGCTCTACTTCAGATTATTGCTTGGAAGGACTCAGGGTTATTCAGGACCTGAAATCTTTGGCAGATGTATATGATTCTATAATTTCTCAGGTAAAATGAATAATAAATATCTGTTATGTGGGAGTTTGCCTGAATGGAACTCCTAGAATTCTCAAGCAATATCAGCTCAGCAGTGGCCTTTTTTTATTATTATTATTTTGATCTGCGTCCTAACTATTCTTTTGTAGCCTGCTGTTGTGATTACATGCTCTCTCTTTTCTTCTCATTAAGAAAGTCAGAAGTAGAAACTCCCTCGGACATTCTCTCCATAGGCTTGCATAGCTGACAGGATTCCTTTATAAATCATCTCCTTGTATAAGCTTTCATTTTGGTTCCTTGAAAGGGGTTTTCCAGCATCTCTGGTGACGCATGTGGTGTGTTGCCAAGCAATAATGGAAATGAACCCATCAGCTCATGGTTCCCTTCCCGGGATAATCTGCAGCCCCATCTGCGTGCTTGCAGCAAACTTCTGCTATTGCAACATCTGCCCAATGGTTATTATACGATCCATTTAATATATTCTGGAGGAGCCATAACCACCGCTGTGCCTAGATGGGATACCAATAAGGCCTCAGCAGACATGCCAGAGCAGCCTCTCCAGGGGATTTAATTGGAGCCAGATTCACCATAGTCAGTTAAGTACACATTCCTTTGGTACATGTGTGGCTAATCTACTTTTAATTGAGCTCCATTGTTTTCATATATTTAGTAAACAAACGTGCATAGGTACAAAAGCTGCTGCTTGTTGACAACACAAACAGTATGCAGCTTGCTGGAGCTTTGGACAGGCACCCTTGGCAGTAGATGTGGTACAGTGTATTTAATGCGCAGACATATTTCTTTGTGCTCTCTGCCTTTTTTTTTATATATCATTTCCTGGATTTTTGTCCCAGCAGTCTATTCTGGGTGATTTTCACAGCTGAGTGTCAGTGCAAACACAAGGTCTTGCTCCATGCAAAGACATTTGTGTGCCAGCATTATTAGAGGGTAGGAACTGGTTTAGTTTGCTCTCCCTTTTGTGCTAAATATTAAGTCTCTTTGGACTGGGCTAAAAAGGCAGGGTTCTGCCACTGTGATAACTCTTTTATCGCCTTAATAAGAACAGAGACATGTCATTCATTTTTCACCTGCCTTTAGGAGAACAAGCATGCTATGTTTCACTTTCCCTGTTTTTATTCAATATTCAGCACATGATACTTAGGGAAACCTTGATGTCTCGTGTCCTTTGTTTGGTGTATTAAATAACAGTTGGTTGCCAAAAGAACAGGACAGTTCCAAAACAGGGTTCAGTCATCTACTTCCCCTTACTGGAGATGGTTTTAGTTTGTTTTGTATTGCCTGTGAGGTGCTCTGGGAAGAAATGGTCACATACGAGGGCCAGTACCTCATTCTTGTTGCTGAGGGGTGCCTTTTGCCTGAATCCATCAAATCTCCCGTAGAAGCACAAGGACACTGCCCAGGAGCCACTCTCCTTCGTACCAAACCTGACCCTGTTCCCACTGTGTCACTGCAGAGAGGACAGGGCAGCCTGCTGGCTAAGACAGCGGTCTCCTCGCTCCTTCCCTGGAGAGCAGTGCAAAAAGCTGCTACTGGCTGGATCGTTTTTGCTAGTAGACATTTCTGATTCTAGATGGCAACTTTTTTCCTGGCAGACGGTTATGTCTCTGTGTGAGTCTTGTTGTGCTTAATATACCCCGGTATTAGCACTCCTGACTATGGGCTCCTGCCGCAAGAGGAGCCGCAGCCCCCAGCCCATCCGCTTCGCAGTAGGGGATGCTGCATCTCTTCATCAGGATGCTGTCCTTCATCTTAGCAAAGTCTCAAAGTGACATCTAGTGGAATACCCAGTCTCTGTGGGGAAATTTAATTAAACCACAGTCCCTTTATACCAGCACAAATATTGTGAAGGAAAACAACTCAACTCCTTTGACATTTTTACAAATAGGTTCAGTAGAAACTGCTGTGTTTACTTTAACTGACATTTGTTTTTTCAGTCAATTATCCCTCAGTCTTTTTTTCTTCCATAATTTATTACATGCAGCTCAGCCGTAATAATAAATACAAAGTTGTTTCCCTTTTCTATTGTTGTCTTGCAGACTGTGCTATGAACAAATGAAATAAAATGAGTCTCCCTAATCTCTCTTGCTTTCCCATCTTGGTGGTAGCCTCTAACTATTTATTATGGACCTTAGCAGTCTCATATGGAGCAGAGTTTAATCCCAAATATGAACAGAAGATTAGTCTGCAACTCTAGTAGCTTTTCCTCGTGCTCAGCTCCTACTCCAAATTGCACTGAAAACACCAAGAGTGTTTTGTTGACTCCTGTGTTCTTTGGAGCAAGCCCTATAACCATGAGACTTAAACCCAGCTTTCAACCAGATGACGTCTTTCTGACTTAATTGCTCTGTCTGAACTAAATGACAAACACTCCACCTTGATGCAATTCTGCATGCTTTCACTTCTAAATTTGTTCAAGAATTTCAGGAAATCTTTAGAACTCTCCAAGGAAAATCTACCCCAAATCCCATTTTATAATCCTTAGGGCCCTTATAATGGGGGGGCAGAATCACAGGCTGGACTCCTGTGAGTGTTTCCATTGAGTTCAATACTTGGGTTGCAGCCAAAGCTGCAATGACAAATTATTTTTCTAGCTTTTCAATCAAAAGCTGCTGGAATACAAGAGAAACATGACTTTTTTTTCCCTTGCTGTTTAAGAATGAAAATAATATGTTTGCAAGGCCAGAGCATATTCCTCACAACTATCAGGCATGCAGCAGCTGTGCTTTAAGTGATTTAAGAAAAAGCAGTGAAACAGAGCATACTATGCACTTGTTTAATCCATCAGGTAATGTCATGTTGATACTTTTCTTCGTGCACAAAAATAGTCTGATCTTTAATTAAATCCTTCATCAAAGCAAACCAAATATTTTACAGCCAAAAATCTTCAGCTGGGTAGTTTGTCTGAAAATATTTCCATTTTCCGAACAGTTGTTTTTCACAAAATCCTACCAGTTGAAAGCTATTTTTCTTCCTTTATTCTTCATAAAGAGCAAAAGGAGCACCTCAAGAGCTACATCAAGTTTTATATTCCATCTGGGAAGCTCATCAGCCATGCACAGAAATGAAGCTATTTAAAGTAACAGTAAATAGAGATGTGAACATTTGGAATTTGGAAAGCTGAATCCACTGGAAAAGAGTTATTTTTCAAAGTCCTTTTCAATATGGCTTTTGCCAATAATACATTGAATCTGTTACATATCCAATGATTCTGTAAAAATCCTTTGTGTTCAGTTTCCCAAGAAATCGGGTAAACAAAGAGAGGACATTCCCAAAAGAGAGGAGGAAGGAAAACAGATAGAAAATCAATGTAGAAAATCAGTGGTTTTTATAAGGAAATAAGTGTTAATTTTCAACTCCTTGTGTTTAAATGTTTACATACATCTAGCTCAGAAATGGTTCTTTACTATAAAATGCTTTACAAAGAATTATTTATAAATCACATAGGAAGAGGCATTTCCTTTTATCTGCTTGACATAAAGTTTGGAGAACTGTTAAATTCACAGATCTGTTAACTGGGGTGTACTTGAAAATGCCCTTCGGATAACAGTTGTCTTTTGGGCCATAGATGTACTTTGATTTCTGCAAGAAGTTCCACAGCTGTTGATGGAAAGGGCTTGGTATGCTCTTAGAGGAGCTGAGAGTGGGCCAAAGAAGGAAAATCAAAACCAAAATTGAAACTGCATTATGGATTTACCACACTGTCTAAGAAACTCTTTTTCCTGGTCTGATACAAAAGCTATGTTTTGTACTGGTTATGGACGAAGAGCTTAACTCCTCTTATTCTTGACTCACTTTGGTGGGACTTCAAAGAAATCCTCTCACCTATAATAGGGTGAAAACAGCAAAAGACTAACTGGGACATGTGTATCTAACTTGCTACACAGAATATATGCAGTTACAGCTTTGCTAATATAAATTCCAAAACCAACCTTTCAACTTTTTAAACTGGGGAGGTAGACAACTGGTGTGAGTGCAGCCCAACACACTGGTGAAACCCAGAGCAGATAATCCTGCTGAAAGGAAAGAGGGAAGCAGCCCAAAGATAAGTTTGTCATCTAGGATAGTGCACTGAAATAGAGCAGTCTGATATAAGAGGAAGAGATCCATAGTCTNAATTCTCAAGTATCTCTTTTTTTTTTTCCTTTTTTTTCCACTTTAATTTGGAAAAAGTGGGCCAGCTTTTTAAAGGTTGATTTTATTGGAAATTAAGCATTTGAACACCTCTAAAAATCTGACCCAGAAAGATCACCTCCAGTGACATTGCAAGCACACCAAAATAGCAGAGCTATCCTACTGCAGCTTTTGTGAAAAGATGAGTTCAAACTTTGAGATTGAATTGCTAATTCTGTATGAAAATATGTAAAATGATATAACCTTTTTTATGAGACACTGTTTGATAAGGATGACTTTATTCATTTTAAGTTTAAGGTAATTTGATTGAATGTATTCATTGAGATGGGATTTTAAAATTTTCATTCCACATTTTAGGTTACCTACAGAAATGAAGGTCTGAATCATCATCACTTCAAATAGAGTCATTTGTCCTAAAATAAGGGTCAGATCCTGCCAGTTCTTCCCAAGCTAGACACTAATGACAACCCTCTGAGTATGATTCTGGCCCTGGTATCAAAAACTGACTTGCACAAGAGAAAGCTGTGCCTGTGATTGTTAGTAAGAAGTTTCTTCAGAGGAGTTAGACGAGCATATGACACAGACCCCATTGCACATAATTTCTAATTTCCTGAGAACCAGTTTACTTTTGACCACCAGCAGGGCTTCTTTGGTTTTCATTATGCATGTTATTAGCATATAGCTAGATCTCTCTGTGTAACCATATCCATATTGCTGATGAAAAATATTGTCCGGAATCACATATGCAATCTGGAGACTAGGGGTATAATGAGGGTAGGAGGCAATGAATCAACCTGTGTACGTACTGAGAGTATTTGTTACCCATGCAAGTGCCACAACTGAGCTTATATTGTGTTGCTTTTTTTGGCAGATGTGTGTGAAAACCTGCCTCTAGGTGGAGTTTCTGTAAATTCATGTTTTTGCAGACTTTACTTAGGCCTTTCATCTTTCCTTTTTTTTTTTTTTTTTTTTTTTTTTTTTTGTCTCAGGGCCCTCCCTGTCTTAACTACTGAAAATTTAACTGAATTCTATCTAACTGACTTAATAGAGATAACATAGATCCTTACACTCTGTGAAATGTGATGCATCACAACAAAGTTGCCCCTGTTTTCCACATCCTGCTCTAGTCACAAATGATGCTTATCATGTACTGTAATAATTTTTGGTGAGGACTGTCAGATATTCTGACATGGTTCTGTGCAGTAAAAGCTATATTATAAGGCAGGCTGGACTGCGGATAGCAACAGATCTTCTATAACTGCAGGTACGGCCATAAAAGCAGATTCCCTCATGACTATGAAACCAGTGTGGTGCAAACATAGGACAGATCCTCCCTGAAACCAGAATAAAGCTGATTCTGATGATCTGAGGCCTCTGAACTCACTGGCCATTTTACTGTGAAAAACTACGAAAGGCTCTTGCTGTTGTGAGATACACCAGGCGCTTTGAGGGTGCTATCCTGTCTCCTTTTCTCTCTGTTCTCCCATGCATTTCAGCTGAGGTTATTTCTACAAATGCCTCCTTGCAGATCAGACTGCACCTCATCCTCATGGCAGAGTAAAGTTGATGCTCGGGGCACAGGGGGAGAAGGAGCAGAAGAGGGAAGCAATTATTCTCCCTGTACGTACACGCTTCCTCCTTCTCTTCCACCCCTCAGAAGCACAGGAAGTTCATCCTCAAACCATATGGTACCTAGAGATATGCTGTGGGTCCTGGGGAACGCCAGGGTCCAGCAGCACCCTCCGGGGGCCTTGCCTCCTCTCCCCAGCTTGCCGTGGCACCGTTTCCTTCACGGGTTTCCTTATCGCGCTTCTGCCAGCGCGTCTCCGTCCTGGCCTGCAACACCTGTGCTGCATTACAGCGCAGAACACAATACCCACACCGAGACAGGCAAATTGTATTTCATTTGTCAGCCTCGCTCAACTCCAGAAATGCCACTGGAATTAATCCCCTCTGCAGCCTTTGATAGTCTGCTCCTGAGAGGCTGGGTGGAGCTACGGGGGGCACTCCAGGAAGGTCACCTCAAGGACTTTTTATCTAGACTTGAGCGCACCGAGTCACATTTGAACCAAGCACCAGTAGTTGTTTTATTATTGTCATGTGCTGCTCTCTCTAAGCTATCCATTGGCACTGATGTAATCAGTCGCTTGACATAGAATTGGCGGACACACAACGGTTCGTCTGCTTTGGCATTTGTGATCCACTTTGTTAGCAGGACCTGCTTATAATTTAAAATATATGATTTCCTTCAAAGTGGCATAGTTTCGAAAATAGCATGTGATTCACTAATAAATTATTCAGTCTTCTGAACAGGCTACATGAAAAGCACATTTTTTTTCCATCTGCATCTGGCTAGGCATTTGCAACTGTTTCTCTTGGATCTGCGCTGCAGCACACTTATCCATGATTTTGTGACCTCCAGAAAGGATTAATGCAATATGTTGCGCACGGGGCTGCTAGTGAAGGTCACTTGGAAATGTAGGCTAGTGCGACATGTGGCTGCCCACCTGCTTGGTGCTGTTAGCTGTGGAGAGCATGTTACTCTGTGTCTCCAAACTGTGGTAACTCATGCACAGCAAACAGCAGGCAGAGGGCCCAGTTTCCATCTAGCCTTGCTCCAGTCAAGTGCTACAGTGCTCAGCGCTGCTGGGTTTGCTGGCGTTACTTCTCACCGGACCAGCAGTAGGCAGTGTGTACAGTTATTGCTATGCCACTTATGAAAACCAGAACCTGAGACTGGACCCTTAAAACCTCTTTTTGTGGAGGAAGAGGAGAACCGGCTGTAACTGCTGGCAGTAGGGAGGTCCTTTATCACCCCTGTCAAACTTATACGAGGGGTCAGTACTACTTACCCATTAACACAAACTCATCCTTTTTGCTTTGATTACTCTCTAGAAGTCAGTTTGGGTTAGACAGTACTTTTTTTGTTGCGGGAGAGATGAGATCAGCTGCAGTGCTCAGTTTAGACTGGCTCAGGATGCCAGCCTAATCCCAAGATATTCGTGGAGGAGGGGCATCAGGATGGTGTTAGCCCAAGGGAACTGAAACCAGTTGGCAACTCAAGACACTTTTTTACTTTCCCTTTTACCTGGGAAATGGGGTTGTGCAGTCAGATCTGAGATAGGAAGTCTTATGGTCGATATACTTTTTTTTTTCTTTTTTTAAGGATATTGTTAAATTATTGTTTTAATTAAGTACCAGCCTCCAACATGCACAGGTATATTTCATCAATCAAACAAGTAGCATTTGCACGTGAAATGAGTACTGGACTAGTTTGCGACAACCTGCAGAAAGCTGAAATGGTCTCTGTACCTTTAAGCATACTGAGTTTCATAGGTGAGTGTACTCTGCTGTTAGGCACTGCCTAAACAACGGTGGTACAGACTGAAAGTAGAACTATGGAAAACATTTGATTTTTTTTTTTTTTTTTTTTGTGACAAAAACTGGTCAGTGTGCTAGAAACATAACCATGGTCACATTCAGCCTTAATTCTGATGAAAGATTCTTGCATACCACCAAAAACAGAAATGATCAGTACTGCCTAGGGTCTGGCATCAGTCAGGCTCAAACCTGTTTCTCTGCCAAGGTAAATATGCCTTTCATATCTTGGGATAGGCTGGATGTCTAAGGTATTGGTACTAGAAGAAAACAAAAATTGGGCATGTTTAGACTAAGACAAGAAGTTTGAGTTCATCACAACAAGGAAAAGGTGCATATTCTTGCTACCTCTGACAAATCTGAGAAGTCAGAATTCTCATTAAATGTAAGCACAAAAATAATAATAATGAAAAAAAAAAATAGCCAGATTATGCCCACCTATTAAACTAATGTGAGATTTGGTAGAAGAGATGGTGCAGTCAAGATCATGCGGTTATTGCCCAGCTGAGACAACTAGTTCCCATCCCATGCTCTCCTACGGCCCTGGCCTCCCTCCTTCCCAGCACCACCCTGCCAAGCGTCTCCCGCTTCAGCCCCACATCCACAGGACAGAGAGGCTTTGCCAGTCCCTCCCTTAAGGGCACCCCAATTTCAAAGAAACCATCCAAAAAGGCATAATTCTCCAGCTGCAGCTAGCACTACTGTCTTGCCCTGTTATGGATTGATATGCAGGGAGAAAACGTGAGCCACTTGGACGTGTGTTATTGCAGACTCTTCTGCCACTCCTCCTGGCTTGTATCCATCCCTGCCGAAAACAGGCCATATAGATGAAAAGTCCCTCACGTACACTAGAAGCATGTATTTGTGATAGAGATAAGAATCTAGTGAGACTTGGGAGTGAAGAAAACTCACGGGATCGAGACTAAAAAAAAGGTCTTATCAGTCAGAAACAGTTACTGTCCCAGTAGTATGGGGACTGGGGAACACAACTTTTATTAATCTGATGTCATCTCCTGAGCAATGAAGCTTGCGTGGTCCATATCACATATCTCAGCCCTTGACTGTGTGACAGCAGATAGCCAGAGGATGATATTTCACAGCTCTCCAGTAGCTAGGTTGACCTTCTGCAAGGCTCTTAACCTTGAGCTAATAAGTATTGTCCTTCAAGGGGTAAAACATTTAACTGCAGCTGTTTACTATTTACACAAAGGGACTGGCTTGTGAGCCTTCCCATCATGCAGTTTTGCCCATGTGAACTTCATTCAAAAAGAAAATAGAAAAAAGTTCAGATTTTATTATATTTGCAACTTACAGAGGGCAAACTGTCCTCAGCTGTCACTCATAAGCTCTTTCTTGAGCTTTGCTCATTGTCAGAAAGAATATTAATTATTTCAGTCATTTTCTTTTCCATTTATTGTTCAACACCAAACCATGAAAAATGGACACTGACGTAATGATTGATCATGAAGCTGGGGGTTGAAAGTGAAGGCCAGAATTGTTGGGCTGTATATGAAAAGGGCTTGGTTTTTTTCCTTTTTTTTTAGATGATAATATATTGTTTGTGAATGGGTTATTTATTAGAGCCATGTGTAGCCTAAAAGGTTTGTAAAGATGATTACTAAAGCATATCCATATGTGGAATGTGTGTGCATATTTGTAAACTTGGCAATTTGTCCAGAATTTTTTTTAAGGTTTGTAGAAAAAAGGTCTCTGAAATTGTGTAGGGTTATTCTTTTTCTTAGTACTAGGCAATATATTTTCAAAGCTATTGTGCTTTGCATAACTTATGCTTTAGTTCTGACATCAGATGCATATGTACTGTTGTACACTTCTAAAATGATGCATAATCTAAGTGTTTGATAGTCCAGCATCAATCTTAGCAGAAAATTGCTTCTTTGCCAACATATCATATTCTCCAAATATTGTGTTAGATCAGATACAGGTCTCTTAATGCATCTGTGTTGGAAGGTAAAAAAACTGGGCATGACTAAACTACTGTTGGAGGTCTGAGCTCTTTATCTCAATGGAAGGCTTCAAATTTTTTGTTAGATTTCAGAATCCTGGGGTGACAGATTTTTCTTAAAGATACATTTGGCCAGATCACACTCTCCTGTGAGTTTTGGAAATTGAAACAACGGTGGCTCAGACAACACACAAATACTCTTGTTTCCTGCTGTTAACTAGTGGGTCTAAATCCAGAGCTGTTGCACTACTGTAAGCAGAGAAATTAGGGAATAGCGCTGGTGGGGCTGAGAATGGGATTTATTCTGTCATATGTTCCAAGACGCTACAAATGTTAATGGGAATGGGTTCTGTTAGGGCTGACGGACGGCATTAAATCAGGCTTTTACAAGATCTAAACACTGTACAAAGAGGAATGCCCTGCAGTGCACCTCAGAGGCAGGCTGGTATCTATTAGTCTCATTTTAAAGGAAATGAGGAAAGCGACACAGACAGGTGCTCCCTAGCAAGTCAGCGCAAACATAAAAGGAAATCCCTGAACTGATACTGTAGAGAGGAAGCGGGTTGTAACTCAGCATTGACAGTAGTCAAGCAGTGGAAAGAAATTCAAGTACTGGTGTATTCAGCTAAATTCAGGCCCAGGGCTTGGTTACTACTCCCCAGACTGGAGAGATGTGCTATTATCTGCAATAATCTCCCCTTGCGGCTGTTCAGAGCTGTACAAACGCACCAGACTTCTGTCTCTGAGGTGTCCGTGATAGCACTGTGCTGTCACTCTGTGAATCACCCCGTGCAGTCCATCTGTTGAACATTTTTGTGAATATTTTCCAGTACATGCAAAAATGTCAAAGTAACAAAAGAAACAGGTAAGAGCTACTTGGCAAAACAGCCTCAGATCTTTTCCATCTAGTTCAGAGTTTATATTTCAGGAAAGAGGGGTGTGATTAAAATTAAGCATGTGGTTAAGTCTTGTCTTATCAAGGCATAAATATTTATTTACAATACTCATATAAGTGAAGACAAAGATCACTTAATTTCATTTTTAAGTTGCCAGAATGCCTCACTGGTTTGGACTAGAATTAAAAAAGATCAGAAAGTTGTATCACAAACATGCCAAATATACAAACTACTATTATTTTGTGGAAATCCCAGAAAGATAGGTTTACTAGAGAAAAATATCCAGTAAACAGATGAATCCAAAACTCAATGAGAAACTTAAAAGGGATTTGGAAAGTCAAACACTAGAAGCTATGATTTGCCTCTCATGTTAAAAATAGCACCTCCTTCACATCTTCTTAGGATCAGGCTTATTTCAAACAATTTTAGTTTATAAAGACTGTTCTATGGAAAAAAATATTTAGTATATTAATTTTCCTTTAGGCAGATGTTTCAGCTGCAATAATATACTGTACCTGAATTTTATGAATTAATTAAATTTCCATCAAAGGTATGGTTTATGCCAATATAGAGTTTCATGTTATTGCCCAATGTGGAAAGAATATTTAGAAACAGGGGAGCATTGGATTCTTTAAATATGCAATAAATGTCATTGAAAAAGGTATATAGTATCTTGTCAGTGATGACATTATTTACCTTTAGGTAGCTGTTATTTTGAGAAGCGATTTAGATATTTTTAATCAGTAACATCAGTGAATGGGTACGTGGGATAATTATACATTTTCATAATTGGAAGTCATGGAAACATATAGCTAGGTTCTGATTCTTCAGCTTGGTTGTAACTAGTCTCTAATTTTGGACCAACACTTTTATGGAGTATTGTTGTGTTTTCTTTTTTTTTTTTTTTTNNNNGGTTTTTTTTTTTTTAGTCAAAGATCGGCAATGGTTACAGAGGGTTTAAACCCTTACTGAGTACTTAAAAATTTCTCTCCAGATATCTGTAAGATTATGTTTTCTAGCCTGGTGTTTAACTGGACCTCTAAGCAGTATCAGTGACCCTATGACTCTATGTGTTCACAGAAATGGAAGGTAAATCCTTACTAAAATCATCAAATATGTAGGTCTTATTTTCGATCCTTGGTACATCCTATTTCTTGGTATCTTTCAATATGGAAAATTTACCATTCTGTTGTTTCTGTCTTAGATTATTCTTTCATCCATCACCATTTACTTTTATAACTTTTTGCTTTGTGACTATCTAGGACTTCATTAATTTCTTTAAAGGAATTTAGGCTCATTCCTACTAAATTATTTCAGCTTGTCCTTTGTGCACTGTGATGTGGATATGCACAAGACATATTGGTAGCAACTTCACTGTAATACTTGATCAACTGCTCCTCCTCCTGGGCATTTGTGCCTTCTGTCTGAACTTTGATTACTGCCTGTTAAATTACAGCAATCCTATTCATACCTAACAAATGTCTTTGTTCTCCTGGAGTTCTCGCTATATGTTGGTCCTCTCTCCCAGCTGCTAGTATATAGTTCCCGATCTTTGTCAGTTATCTCACCTGCAGGCCTGGCTTTACTTCAGTTAGATGGAGCGCCAAAAGTTCTCCAGCATTCTATCAAGATACTTCCCTGTCTCTTCTACACCACATATTGAGTACCCATTTATCCTTTTGGCTAGATGGCCTTGTATGCTGGAGGAGAAACATAACAAAGATGGTTGCTTGAGAAATGTTTTCACAAATTCTGTCAGTCATGCACCTGGATTTACCATTGTTTCCAGCATGAACTGTACTCACCATATGCATTTCCCCGTTACATACCATTCCTCCAACACACTTGTATAATTTATTTTATTTGCTTTGTTGACAGTTAAAGGTTCTTGGCATTTGAAAAAGTAAGTGCTGGCATTCTTAGTCCAGCAATCATCAAATACAGATATATATTCGCCCACAGATATTTAGGGAGAGTTATGTTCCTCCCTACCTGAGCTGATAGGGTTGCAAATAGAAATGCAATATAAATAAAGGTTGTGAAAGCAAGAATGAGCAATTTCTTCCCTTTCCTTTTCAAATTATATGTGAGAATGTCTGTCCCATTACAGGTAGCTTTTGCCTAGCAAAGAACTCTGGATATTTTTCAGGCAGAAATGATATATCATTCGGTTGTATCTCTATTGGAGAATGGTATCAGATAAGAAATAGCATTGGGTAGGGTAATAATCTAAGGGTGCCTACAGAAACATCATATTTGGCATTTCTCAGAAGAATGTGACATAATTAGAACATCACCTTGCAGTATCTACTGTATTGCTGGCAGGCCACCTGTCCTCTTGCTGTGTCAGCAGGCATTCCCATTTTACAGGGCTGCAGCTTCAGCAGAGTGACAAACACTGAAAGCAAGAGCTTATTCAAAAGTGAGATACAAAGACAAAGATCTTCCCAGTGAATTGCTTTATTTCCTGTGGCTATAGTCTGTGCTGCAGGTCTGAACCAGAGCCACATGGCCAGGCTTTTTCCCATATTCTGGACTGATGAGGACAAACCACTGCAGAAACTAAAAATCTTGCAGTGTTTTATTTCTGGTTACCACATTGTGATTATTTTCTCTGGTTGGTTTTGCAATGGTCTTTGTAGTCTGTGTAGGCCTTACTTGGCTTAGTATTAATAGCTAAATTTTGGGGCCACTGAAGAGCTGGTGATAACAGAGATTAAGAGACAGGAAAGAAAGAATCATCCTAAGTCTGTAAGAGATGTATAGTCATCAACGAGGTGAGAAAAAAGGAATGAAATACTTGATAATATCTGAAAAGAAGCATTTGGATGGAAACAGAGAAGGGTAGGAAGCTTCTCCCCTCCCCAAAGCATTTCCATGAGACCGCACCAGTGGTGTGATGAACAATGTGCTTTCCATCTTTACTGGTTGGTTGTTGTGGTTTAAACCCAGTAGGCAGTCAAGCGCTACACAGCCGCTTGCTCACTTTCCCTCAGCAGGATGGGGGAGAGAATCAGAATGGTAAAAGCGTGAGAACTCGTGGGTTGAGGTACAGGCAGTTTACTAGGTGAAGCAACCACTGAGCGTGAACCCATACCTGGGCTGCACCACACTGTGCTTTTGTTCCAGTTGAGGTTTCTTTTCAAAGTTGTTCCATGTCACACCAACTGGTCTGCTTCTTTTATGTCTGTTTTGCTCTTGGATAACTCCATCCATGTCAGTCAAGTTATTCCTGTTCTTACATTGCTTTGAGAAGAGAATCAGTTTGAATAACTCTGAATAATTTGCTGTAACATTGCAAAGTATTCTCAAAGAACTCATGACTTGATGAAACTCACGTCATGGAATTTTTAATTGTTTTTATAACTTCAGCTGAATGCTTATTCCAAGCAACAGTTATTTCCCAAGCCCATCTGAGGGAGCCTGCAGCTTTACCTGCCTTAAGTAAGCCAAATTCTTGTCTATGCTAGGTGTGGCTTGTAATCATGTCAAAGAAAATAAAGGTACGAGCAACACCATCAATCGGGAGGAGGACACAAAAGAGGGGAACAGCTTTGGCTGTGGATGATCTCCATTTGCCTCCATGCCATCCATAGGTTAGTTTAGGGCTGTACCCAAGCTGTATGATGGTTATATATCTCTCAAGAAAAATGATGATCTTTCTAATAGACTGAATCTCTGAAGTCAATTCTTAGTGCAGAAAACCTTACCAGCACTTACTGTAACATATGGATACAGTGAATATTTCATCAGCCTTCCCGAGAAGCAAAATATTACTGACCCTCCTATTTTCTTTCACATATTCTAGCGCCAGTCCAAACATCTCCTCAACTTCCATAGCAATAATTAGCAAATCCTAGATAGAGTGAGAGTGTATCAGGCCCAAGCACAGTTCATGTGCTCTGTACAAATGCTTCAGGGAAAACTGGAGAACACCTGCATAACTGTTTTATTACTGAACAGGGCTCTTTGTCTAACCTGTCAACCACCCTGCTGGGAATCTCTCATTTTGACACAATAACGAGAGAACCAGTTTTACAAATGAATGTTCAGATGCTGAAAAAAGCAAGCCCCAACTCATACACTCTGCATGTCACCTTTCTATTTAATGAGGTGTAATTTAGATGCCACTTCAGTGGGAGTTTCACCCCTTGCTTTTTCACTTCCAGTTAAGCACATCAGTGGGTTGAGATGTACATACCCTGCAGCTGTGGCAGTCTTCCCTGCTAATAGCATAGAAGGGATTAACCACAAACACATTGTGAAATAATTCCTGTTCTTGGTTGGTTGGTTTTCCTTTTAAAGTTCCCACTTCATTCATTTGACTTGCTCACCTGGTCTAACACTGCACTGAAGACATGAGGCTAGCTCCCCTGGGAAGCGTGATGATGTAGCTCCCGCTATTGCAACGCTGTCCCGTGTTACATTTGCCCAGGCTCTGTCCCTTCATTCTCAGGAAGTCAGGCAACAAAACTGCCCATCTTTTCTTTTATGATCGATGTGCCAGGTGTCTGCCAGGTTGCTCCATTCAAGTCTGTAGGATTTGTGGTCTCCTCTAGAAACAGGTTTGAAGGTTTGATGATGGCAGGCAGAGACAAGGTTGTGGCCATTACACGCAGAGGTGAATGATGCAAGAAGCCTCCATCACCCCTGTCTGAGGCACTGAACAGTGCTTCTGTACTGTGGCAGTCCCCAGGAGCTTTGAAATCAGGCAGCTCTCCTCCCTTAAAGCATCAGTTCTGAATCAGCAAAAGTCAGGACCAAAAGGTCAGTATGGCCAGTGTGGAGAAACACTAGCCATCTAGGAGACAAAGAGAGCTTTAGTGGAATAAGAGAGGAAGTCCCAGCACTTTGAGAGCAACAGGCTCTTGGTGACAGAAGTACTTTTCCTGAGAGATTAGTTGATCAATTAGGTAGCTTTACTGCAGCTTTTGTATAGACGGATGAAGCACTAGCCCATGGTAAATCAATGGCTGACAGCAACTTTGCCCTTTCTTAGATGTTGGCAGACATACCTGTGCTTCCACAGGGAAGGGAACTTTGTCAGCATTTGGATGAAGCCAGTGACCACACACAGCACATGCTTTCACTAAGACCCTTTTTTTTTTTTTTGCTTTCAAAGATGACTTTTATTCAGTCTTATTCCTGTCTCAAACTTTGTTCCTTGTCCTTCCACTGGCATACTGGTTGATCTTTGGAATTTTTTTTATCTACATCCTCAGTTTCCACATCTGTATAATAAGGGTAAAATAACTTGTCAAAGGATCCTCTATCAACTAATATGTGGGAGCTCTGAGCTTAGAAGGGAAAGAAATATATTTTAATTATATTAAATTACCTTTTTAAATCTCAAAACCATCTTCTCACGCAATTCCTTTCCGTTAGAAATGCATTTTAAGAAGTGTTGCACAGAATTCATTAGATGTGACTTGTCTCTTATCTACTTCATTTTAGTTTTTACTTTATTTGACTGCAGAACAATTTGAATAGAATCCAGAGAATACCAAACATTTGGTTCATCTGTCTCTCATATTGAACAGCCACATTATGTGGGGTTTGCCTAGCCAACTAGGAGATGTCTGTAATAACGACAGGTCCTGACTCTTTCCGAAAAACAAGGTTTGCTTATCTGACACTAAAATCTCTGGCTCTAACACCCAAAACTGAGAAGCACACTGGAAGTCTGAGAAGCATATGTTCCAAATCAGCTGTCATTAAAAGACCAACCAAATGCATGGAATAACGTAGACATTCTTCACACATTTCAAAAGCATAGATACTTTTTCTTATTTTTAAGTTTTTCCTTTATACTCATGTTCAGATGGAAACCTCTCCAAAAGCCATGTACAGTGGTACACAATGGGGAAATAGCACAGGGAGTGATTGATTGCAAAAAATGGAAGATGAATTGTGTAATCATATGCCAGGAGAAGGAGCAGGCAACATGACTTAGTTTCCATTTCAAATAAATAGACAGTGGAGCAATCAAGAAACTGCCAAAGTAAATGAATTCAGCATGGCTGGAACACCAGCACATTGCAGCTTCAGAGAAGGTTTTTGTCACAAGTTACGGCATCAATGGTGAAAGACACAGGTCTTCTGTTTTATTTTTCACTTCCTGAACCACATTCTGCTCTCTGTTATTCTAACTGACATCTGGAGGAACGCCAGTGAGTTCACTGAAATTAGTCTGGTTTTGTATTATTGTAACACAGATCAGATTCCTGCCCACTGTCCTTGAACCCCTGAGATATGCAAAATGTGTGATGGACTCTTTCTCATGGGGATTTATAAACTGATTTAACTGTTCCTGACAGCTTCTTTACCACATCATGAGCTTTAGAGGAAAAGGAAAAAAATCTTTTAACTATGAAAAAGTGACAGAAATAAAGAAAAATTAGTTACTCTCCATGGAAATTTTAAGAGTTCCCAAGGCCATATCAGAGCGCATTATTTAAATTCTTTTAGCTTTCATCAGCAATGCAGAACTTCTCTTCCAACATGTCCAAATCTGCATTTGATCTTGTGATTTAAGATATGTTAAATTAGAGGTTATCATATTCCTTTACTCTGAAATCTGTCACGGGGCTTCTTGTAAAAGGCTTTGATTTTGCATAAGCTGAATATAAACATTACAACATGCACACCCTTGACTTGCAGCAAATGCTGTATCTTGACAAAATTCAGCGGCGATGCGTTATGTGTGTAAACAAGGATTTACTGACACACTAGGTCATGCATATCTTGTGCCAGAAGGACAGGGCTCTCAAACGGTACCGTGATCTAATACCTGACATGCCTTATGTGAAAGCAGGGCACTCCTTCACTAGCTGAAGGTCATAGATTATAATAATTCTTGGCACTCACAATCCTGAAGGTGTTTTACTCCATCTAATTAAACTTGGTGGATATGTAGGCTTTTATGCATAGGGAAAGTAAAATAGAGATTTCCCTAAAGGCATAGACAGAAGAAGAAAGAAGTTATAGGTACAGAATCATAATTCTAATTCAGTTCCTGGGCACCAGTCCTTGCTCACATTGCTGGCCATGCTTTCTAATATTAAGGGGAAAATGGAAATTTCATTTAAAAAAAAAAAAAAAGACAAAGTGAGCAATAAATCTATGATTCATGCTAAAACATAGCACAATATTTTGAACAACAATGAGTTTTTTCAGGAGTATTGGTAGAAAAGAAAAGCGTAACACCGACTGGTGTTAGAATTTAGAGTTATTACAACACCAAATTCATCCCTTATTTCTCTTACAAATTCACATCGTCTTTCCCAGAGGAAAATCACAGACACATGCCAGCAGCTTTAGAGAGTATTCAACCTGCTGTATATGAGAATGCATAACACATTCATCTTCTACAGACTTTGTACGTCGATGCATTTATTAAGTTAAAAGCTATAACATTAGTGTTTAGCTTCAACTAACCACAAAGGTAGAAAGGAAACCCAAATCTGACCACTTCTATTTGTATGTTGTAAGTTTTTATTCTTTCTACAAGTTTTATTAATAAATGTATTCTTCATAATGAAATATTCAGTACTTCAGAAATCACATGGAAGTATCTTCACTGGCAGTTGTGTGAACCTCACTTTGGCTGGGAATATCTGTCATTCTTCATGCTTGGTGATGTGAGAGGTGTTCACAAAAGCCAGCTCCATTGGCTCTCTCCATGCTCATTTGAGGTTGCCTTTTACTGGTGTTTGGAGCAGCTGTGGTCATGTCCCTG
Organism: Anseranas semipalmata; assembly: GCA_013399115.1. Lineage (NCBI taxonomy): Eukaryota > Metazoa > Chordata > Aves > Anseriformes > Anseranatidae > Anseranas > Anseranas semipalmata. Next base: position 87,674 of record VXAA01005395.1, on the reverse strand, counting down.
TATGGACAGGACACAACTGAAGGGTCACATCTCCGTTGCTCAGAAAATTCCCTGACATCTGCAAAGTTACAGAAAAATTAAGTTTATCTTCAGAAGCATTTTGGAAGGGTTCTGCAAGCACAGATAGACTCAGACTCTACCTGGCTGAGTTGCTCTGATGATGCTCAGCAAGGTCCACTTGCAGTAGTAGGAGCAATGCCCAAGAACAAGTGTCCTCGGTGTTTGGGAAGCAACCCTGCTGTGTTTATTCAAGCAAAATCCCATGGATGAGTGAGAATGTAGGTTAAGGCCTATGTATCTTATTAATCAATAAATAGAGCGGCTGTAAACTGCAGAGTACATACAGTTGATTGGCTGTAGCTTGCAGTTTATGAAGTCTTCTTTCCTGTTATTCTGTAGGGCAACATGATTAACTGGAAATGTTTAAATAATCACTTGTATTTTAGTGTGTCTCCTCTGCTTTTAAAAGTGAACGTACGCACAACTGTTCTAAAGAAGGAGTTTCTCCATTTCACCGTATACTAGCTTATAGGAGGTCTTAGCACTTCATAAATACTATCAACTTTTCAAACCATATTTTGCACTCTTAAAACACTGGGCAAGTGTTGTCTAGTGACATCTGAAAAATATGCAGAGATCAATGTTCAGTAAAGTGCATTACACATGGCTTTTTACCCTTATTCAGTGGCTATAATTTCAATTCCTCTTGAGATAAGGAACAGAGAGAGCAGTCTGCCACCTTCTCTGTGGTATTTTGTGGCTGCCATCTTGATTTTTTTATGTCAAACTGGAGAAGTCAGGAAGGTCATTCTTAATAAAAGCAACCACTGTGGACAAGATGAATTGTATCAAAGAATTCATTTTTCATGAAAACAGAATGTTCTCTCACTGTGTCTTGTATTTTGTCTTGTGTTTTAAAACAGTGCAATACATGGGAATAACTTTTCTTAATAGGCTACACTTGGTTTTGATAAATTGAAAACAGTGAAAACGATAGTATGGAAAGTTGAGAAGTTTTTTTCCTCAAAGCACTAGCTAGAGAAGATTTCATGTAAGAGTGTGGAAGACATTTGCAGGAGTTGAATAAACAGGCTCAGTTATTTATACTGAAAAATTCCAAAGATTAGGCTTCTGCTTTTTAACGTCTAAGCCCTAAAAGGTGTATGATATATGTGTTCGGTTTGTTCTTTCTACATTTCCCTTTAAGTGCAGAGTCTATTGATAGCCATTTAGAAAGCACCTAGGGCTTGAGTGCCATGTGTTTTAGCAAAGCTAATGAGAAAGAGATTTTAGATATAAGGAGCAGTGTTTAGAACAACCTCGTGAAATTGCTGGTTTTTGTACATTGCCAGGAATCATCCCGGGACAAGGGGGGAGCGGGGCTGTGATATCACAGGGGAGCTTCAGGAGCACACACATTCCCTGATTTTTTGCCAGGTGTGCCCTACTGCAGATGTGGAGAGAGGGATACACCTCTGTTTAGCAGCCGCTTTCCTACAGAGATGGCAAAGCTGGCCAGGTCTTAAGCTAAATCTGTGGCAAGAGCCAGTAGAGTCTCTTTCCTAGCCCAGCTAAGGGTCTCTGTCTGACAGAAGTGAGCCTTACAGAAACAGCGTTAAATCCCAGCCTACCTCAAAAGTAGATTTTGCACAGTTATACTCTCTGTATTTACCCTTCATGGACGTGAATATTGTTATGCAGTATTCCTGCACCAGTGTCTTGAGTATCGTAACTTTGTGGGACAGCTGAATGAACACTTGGCGCATATTAGCTTAGCAGAAGCCTTACAGGAATGAGCCATAGCCAATGCTGCCATCAGTGTCAGTGGGAGTTAGATGGGCAGTTGAGTCAGGATGGAGCTAGCATCTGGAAGCTGGACACTGCTGAACGCAAACTGTTGGTGCCAAGGAGCTCTGTGGTTGACTGGCACTTCAGCCAGCCACACAGACAAGGAGCAGCTGTCCAGCCATGGATGGCGTCTAACCTTTGGAGAGAGTAAGGGATGGCATGTACACAGAGATGACAACTAGTTGCTTTTTTCATCCTGTCACATGGGATGGTCAGAATCATATTTATCCTTCTCTGACAGTGGATTCACGCATATTTTTTAATCCAGCTTACACTTGCAATGAGTCATTCTTGCTGATGAGCGAGGCAGAATGCTGCAAAATTCTTCAGTATTCCAGAGAAATGTTTAAAATGTAAATCACCAGGTATAATGAGGCCTTTTCCAGTACTCATCTAGTCTCTTGACCTTTTTCCTTACTTTCTGTGAAGCAGTCTGCTTTTGCATGGCCTCCCAGGCTCTTTGCAAGAGACACCTTTTGGAAAGCGTCGCCTTTAACACAGGAGTTTCTGGAGATGAGTGCAGTAGACCTACTGCTGTGATTTGATTGCAGTATTCGTGGTGGCTGAGGATGCCTGAAGTGCTTCAAGATGTAGTCATCTTCTGCGTTATTATCTGAGTTGGACTACCATAGCCATGAAATTGAGGGTGTGATTCAGTGAGGCTTGCCAGAGCTTCTCTCAGCTCTGCAGGCTTGGATGGGAATTGGTGGATCTCAGTGCTTTTCAGGATCAGACCTACATCCCTCTAGGAATAACCATTTCCCAGTTAGTAATACAGCTTTCCCAAAATTAGAATATCTTTGTGCTTTTTTTTTTTTTATTGGGTGGCATGAGAAGTTGGCAAGAACTGATGGTCTAGGGCACAAGCTTGGACTATTAACCTCTGACTCCCACTAGTTCCCAAGAAATGCCTGGTGATCAGTGTTGCTTAATTAATTTGTACTGAACTGACAGGAAGATGTGGATCTGTTTTCTCCTAATTGTGTTACTTTATAAATATGTCCTTTAAAAACCTTGCTCATGTTATTCTTTAGACTTTTGACCTCTCATTCATCTTCCTTCTGCCATACAACAGATGGACTTGAATCTAGCATGAATGATGTCAAGTCTTCATCTAGCAGTAGCTCTCACCAGTATTCTCCTAGCTGCTCTGGCTTGCAAATACCCTATTTCAATAGAAATGAGAAAAATGCCTTTATCCTCATCTCTCTGTGAAATGCAATATATTTGGAAGATAAGCCTAGACCTTCATGTTAATCATAAATCAATTATGTTTATCCTTAACCTAGAAAGCATGAAAATTCCTTCTTTCCTTATTTCAAAATCCAGTAGGATCTTCACAGTAATTATACCAATTCTTATATGAATCATAAGCTCATCTTGTAATTATTAGAGCTACAACTGAGTAGTTGTCTATGTTAGAATATTTGAAGTGTCCATTTCAGTTGCAGTAGAGTTATGGGAAATTATTTATTTTTAATAGCTCAAGTAAATCCTTTTGTTAGCCAGGTTCCCCCTTTTTATTCATCATGTAGCCTTTTGAGCTTAGTCAGATTTTACACCTCAGAATTCTGCATGAAGAAAGTGAGAAGAGAACTAGGAGGTTAAGCCTGTAAAATACTGTCTGTTCCCAGTACTGTTGGCCATTGATTTGGCAGAAGCACCCTGCAAGATTGCACCTTACACCTTGAGTCTGTAAATAGATTCTGTCAGTCAAGCTGTCACCATTGTTTGTTATTACTATCACTTGTATCGTCCGATGTGTTTATCAGATGGAGACCTCCTCTGTGTTAGGAGATGTACAAGGGGATGTAAAAGACCATCCCTGTCCTGAGAACCAACCATGCCTACAGACTATTCTGACAAAAAGTGGGATGAAAGTAATATCCTTAATCCTGCTAAACACATAAGCAGAGATACAGAAGGAAAAAAAAAAAAAAAAAGATATTTCACTGTCTTCGTGCTTGCAGATTTTGGGGGGCTGTTTTTTTGGTTGGTTGGTTTTTCATATTTGCAGTGCTGATCCCACCTGGAACACAGAGGTTTCAGCTTACAGGAAAATAGGAAAAACAGCTTAATCCATAACCTGTGGCTTGCACCTACTATTCTATTCCCATCCATGTCTAAAACGTGGCTAGGTTCATCATAGGCTCTCAGCTCCCTTAAATCAATTTACCCCATGCAATACTGAGGTTCTGGGTCTGGCTGACATAGTGACTAGCAGTGCCAGAAAAATAAATTTCCTGCCTCTTGCCTCACAGTTTAGCTGGCAAGATATCAAATAAGCACACTTCTTTTTATGAGCGATCACATGTAATTGTCAATGTCTAGAACTCAAGCACCAGAAATATCCCATTCTTCTGTGTGCAGTATGAAATAGGTGTCAGGGACTCATTTCTCCTGTTTGTCTCGGACTCTGTGGAATGTAAGCATGATCTTATGGTCAGGCCCTGCTGCCCTTTCCACATTAAGTACAAAACTGTCAGGGTGAGTGGAAACAGGTGTATGCAGAGAAAGAAAGACAGCTATATCTGTAAGAGTTTGATTCTGATTGCTGCAGCCATGGGTGAAATTAAATGTGAGAAGTGCAAGCAAAATTTTTCAGGCTCATTTCTGCACCATCCTCGCTACTGACGAAGCACCAGCAAGCATGCAGTAAAAGGGCACTTCAGAAAACTTCCCCTCGTGGCAATGCCCATTTTAGTTGTACATTATCACTTCCTTAAGACTATCTGAAATATTTTGGCTTTTGATATCTCCAACGTTACACCTCTGTCCTCAGTTCACATTCTCTCATTTCTGCATTGTTCCCTTAACAGTCAGGAAGAATTTTTCTTAGAATCAGGAAGCACATTTTATACTAGCAAAGGGATAAGTGGGAACAGCAAATAGTTTGTCATATTCAGTGGTACAGAAAATGCTAAAATGTGCCCTTTGATTAACTGGCATCCTAACAAACGGCAATGACGAATCAGAATAAATACTCCAAGTAGTACTCCTGTGAAGAATTGAAGATGCTAATTCTGCACCCGAGATTTCATTTTTTATTTCTTATTTAGCTTTTTAAAAATACGTAAGATGCACAAGCTCAGTCCACTTTTTGTGCTTTTCTATGCAGAAATCAAAACTTCCTAATGAGTAGTCTAAAAGACTTTAATGTACTCTTCATCTTTCTTTCACTTCCCCAAAAATATGTGACTGAACTCAATCCCAGTCAGTCTGCGTGTAATTTCCAGTGCTGGAAGACAGGCCCCTGAAGTATCCCATCATTTCCCATGCACTGTGAGATATGCAGGGAGGTGGCTGCTCTGCCTTGCTAAATGTAAAGCGCGGCTCTGAGATCACGTACTCTTTCTATAGGCTGAGGCTATTACCACATCATGCATAAAAGCAGCTGCTATGGTACAGAATATATAGCATAATGAAGAACCGAGTTATGACAGAGGGGTTTAAATTGCCGGTAAAATAGTCTTTTGTCATCATTTTGGTGGGGAAAGGGGGACATCTGGTGGGGGGTCTTCGTAAAAATCTAACAAGGCAATTTCCTACTTGAAGCGGTAGGATACAAATCCTTGTGGAAGTGGTATATCCTGAGTAGCTGTTAGATTTTGCCTTATTTCTAACCGAGGGTGTTGATTAATTAAGGCATATCAAAGTCACGCAGCAGAATGTTTTGCAGTTATGCATGCTTGTAAAGTCCTAACTTCCCTTTTATCAAGTTCACAAAGAAGTGTAGCTAAGCCTGGCTGAATGCCCACTACCCTCCTGTAAAGAGATTTTCACAAAAGGTCTGGGAGCAAAGGGATGAGAGGAAGACTGGCTGAGAAAAAGTAGTTAATACTTTTTGCTGAGGGATAGAAAATAATTATTAGAAATCCGCAAGCATTTCATGAGTACATAAGAAAGCAAGATGTTGTGGCATTCACTAAGCCTTGAGTAGACATCTTCTAAAGGATTATAACCTGTTTCATCAAGCCTTGGAAATGGAAAGAGGCAGGAGGCAAAACACACAGCAGTACTGAAGCATGACACTTCAGAATAAATTACATCAGATTAAAAGAAGACGACATAAGAATGTGGCTCATCAAGGGTACAATGCCCGGTATACTTAGGCTCATTGTGTAAATAATATGTAATAATTGCAGTTATTGATTAAGAGGAGAGCTACAAGTCTTTGTTGTTCCCATCTTTCTCTGATCATTTCCTAGCAACGATCAGTCTGGAATATGCAGCTTTGCTCCTTCTGCTGCCACTTTCATAGCTTCTGTCCCATTTTGTGAATGATCCCCTTCAGAAAACACCATATGAGGAGGCAGCCTCAGGGTCCCAGCAGTCACAGCGTGGGAGCTGCAGTCTTGCTGTGGGAGTAGCAAAGCCGTTTTCTGCGCAACCATTACTGCACGGAGCTTTGAGGAGGAGACGGCAGCACGATGTGAGACCTTGCCCCTTCTGCTCTCTCTGCCAGACTCTATTGCATTGCATCTGAGCTTTCTCACCCACTGCAAACTGCTGGCAAGCGTCTGCTCCTCTCCTTCTGTGTGCTTCACCCTCTTCTGCAGCAGTGTGCTGGCACCGTCTGTCCCCATGCATTGCAGCGCTCCTGAGACCACTGCTGGGAAGGGCTGGGCACGGTACCAGCAACCACCGAGCCTGCAGGTGGTGACAGGGTCCTTCCCGGCTGCACAGTGCTGCTCCCATCACAAACCCCCCACAGCTCCAGAGAAGTGGACAACAGGGAAGCCCTCACATTCCACTCTGAGCAGAGAAGTTGATATTAGTTAAGAAGATAAAAGCCCTGGATGATATTTTTAAGAGGGGCAATTTTTAACTGCTTCACAAGGAGAAGACAATTCAATATTCTTTTTGTATTTTCTCATCTCACTAATTCTTGGTCTCCCTCTCTTGGCCACAAGGAAAGAGCTGGATGTTGGCAGGCTCTCAAAGAAAGATCTGCCGATCAGTTGTCCAAGAAAAAACAAGCAGTGCAGCCATTTGAAAAGAAGTCTGTGGAAAACACAGTTAAGCACCAGAAGACAGCAATTAAGCCCAACAGTAATGGAAAGAATAATGTTTTCATCATACTGTAATGAAAACTGGTTTGCACTGATTCACAATGTAGCAAGCACCCTGAATTTGTCTGACACCAGACCCAGCTCCATCAAGCAAACAGCTGACTAGGTTGAAGTTATGCGGATGTTTGAAAGGGAATTGCAAAAAAGCATAATCTACAATGTCAAAGATATGAAAATACCTGCTTTAATCAGTTAAGTATAAAAATGTTACTTTCACGTTAGTGTATGAGTAGTCACTGTTGCTGTTTTAATTCACAAATATTCAGAATGAGGGTGTGCCTTTCAGCAGAAAGACTCTTATTCCTACTTTGCAATGACCAAATCAGATAGTTGTGAGAAATGATCTCAAAATTATTTTTGAGTCTGAGAAAAAGGAGAAAAGCAGGAGGGAGAGGAAGAGTCCCTACTGAACAAAATTAAAAGATAACCGTAACGTATACAGAGGAGAGGTGCATTTAACCTGCTTAACCTGAAAATTTCTCCCAAATATTTGAAGACTGCCTAGAATTCCCACTGTTTTCACCTGGTTTGTGGCTATTCAGAAGCTCTGAAAATTAAACACAACATGCAGCATGTGGCACATGCTTGCAATTACATTTTAGTACAGAAAAATTCTTAGGTACAGTGCTTAACTAATTGTGTGATTGAGCTTCATCAGCTTCTTCATTGGCACTTTGTGGAAGTGCATTTTTGGTATTTTCAAATCACGGTCACCCAAATTACCAGATACATTTGAGAATACGTGCCTAGATCACTAAACCCCTCATTCACATGAAATTCTGTGGCAAGTAGACCCTTAAATTTCTTTTCACCAAAGAGTGCACAAGAGATCTGTTGCAAGCTGGGAACTGAAGTGAGTGCATTTAATTCTTTTTCCCCTACTGTACTGCACACCATATTTCACTTCTTTGTCTAAATCTTCTTACATTCCATGTTCCATGGCAGTATAATACACTTTTAGTCCACCACTGTTACAAACAGATTTTTTCTCAGTTCTCACTAAAACATTGTCTCTGAGCACATTCCAGATTTATCTGCAGTCTTTAAAGCACGGTAAGAGACTATCAGTACAGATAATTTATGCTTGCATTTGCATTCAAGTTATCATTAGCATAAGGTCTTAAATCAGATTATGATTAGCTGCTTTTGCAAAACTAAAGCAGAACTTTCTAAGATAAACTGTATCTTGCTACTATCCAAAAAGTTATTTCCATATAAAGTATGTTTATTAAATGTGCTGCACTGTTATATAGTTCCTTTAAATTTATGAAAAGACTAAGAAACTGCTTGGCAAGAACACTTGAAATGACAATATATTTCATAAATGCCTTTCATACTATATAAAGAACAGCATGCTAAAAGAACAACTAAAAAAGTTCAGCATGTTCACTTATGCTCCGAGTATAACGTAAGCCAAGCTGACCTCATTTTATATGAGGCCATTTTATATTCAAATATACCAACAACCTTTATTTTATCTGTTGTATTTTCATTATTTTTCACCAAATCTGAAATGAGAGCATTCAGGCTTCTGAGCTGCCTGATAGAGAGGAATTTAAAAACGGAACAAGGTTCAGAACTGACTCCTCTGGTGGATACATAATTTATTTCAAAAGATATGCTTCTAAGCTAGCACAAAGAAGTGGTGCTGTCCTATCTGGAATGAACATTTTAATTGTCTGAACATCTACTACAAGCAGAGTTTCAATTCTCTCTTTAAAAAGTGAGTGACCTCATAGTTTGTTAATTTTGGCAATCACTCTCTGGTTAGCTTAGTTTTGTAACACGCTACAAATGGCAAGTTAAGCCATTAGGAAAATTATTAGAGCCAAGTGCCCTTTCACTGTCAAATAACAAAGAACAAGATTTCTTGCACTAAGTTTTCAATTCCCATTGGTTTCTGCAGGGTTTTATACCAGTGATGCAAATTCATTTTTAAAGGCAGGCTCTCACAGCCACTGGCAGACACCGGAGCAGCTCTGTGAAGCAACGTTATTCAACACAGTTATTGCACTCGTGACTCTTCAGAGGGATACTAGTTGTTTGACTAACATTTCTGCTTAGATGTGCCCGAACCAAAACTGGCTTACCCATTCTCTTCTCAGAAACAGTGCAAGGAAGAAGACACATCTATTTTTAATCGGGGCTTTCTGTCGAATCTTGTATCAACAAATCTAAACTCCTTTGAATTATAGGAACAGTATCCATGCCAGACTGATTTTGCATAGTTTAGGGTTGCTTGCAAACATCACACACAGCTAGACTTTCTATAGCAGGCTAGCTTCCCAGCGTAAGTCTGCTGACGACATCTTACATGACCTGTCTGCAACAGAACATGTGTGCACAGCTGAAGATGTGTGCACAGCTGAAGATATGTAACAGATGCATGCATACTTTTCATCATGAACTCCGCATGGAAGTGTTTTAACAGTGTTCCATCTTCCTGGAAGATTAACGCTTTTTGTTTGGCTCCAGAGAGGTAAAAGATACTCTGCGGGAGAAGTTCACAAAAGGAAGCATTCATTTGAATTGAAAACACAGACAGGAAAATACATGACATTTATAGCACAACAGTTTATTTCTAAGGGATTAGCTGATGAGATTTTAGGAATAAATACAATGTACATTAGGTTTAGAAAAGGCTTTTCCCTAGATTACTATAAGAACATTATGCCATTGATTTCTGACACTGGATTTGTAAACTTAAAATGTAGTGCTGAATCAGTAAGCACAGCTTTCATGGAAGTTAAAAATCAGCTCATGCAGTAATTGTTTCAGCTGTAACTCTTTGACACTGGCAAGCACAGAACAAGCTAAGGGGGTGTGGGAGGTATGATTTCTTTTCCAGCTACATGGTGATTGGACTAAATTTATTAATTTCAGTATAATTCCATTGAATCTATGAAGCTACACTGGAAGAAAATTCTTTGCTGATCTAATTTTCAACTGGGTCTTTCTTTTTATTTTTTTAACCATAGATAATTGCAAGATAGCTATACTGGTTGCATCTCTAAATGCTCATGCTAACTTGACACCTCCACTATATTTTTCTCTCCTTGTTTAGATGATAGAAATATTTATAAGCAGGAGGAGAACTCAAAACAACTTTGAGATCATCCTGTGGTCATTGTTTGTCAAGAAATAGGATTGACACATAAGATTGTTTATGAGAATGCTGACACAACTCTGTGAAAAACATCACAGAAACTAGTTCAGGATTAATTCTGGAATACTTTTTTGCGAACAAGTCTGCTTAACGTATTTTTAAGCTGCACTTTGTGGCAGAAACTCTCCATGCTTGTTCTTTGTTCATTTTTTTCCATTTTAATGAAATAACGGTCATTTTGGCATTTTGTGTGGAGCTAACAGTAGCAATTAAGTACTTTGACTAACACTAACAGCTAGAGAGATGCAGGAGTGATGTGCTGATAGGCTTCTGCTTGGAATGCCTGGTGGAAAGATGACATTGAAAGCAGCATACAATTCCCTCCTGCATAGAAAGTCTAACACTCATCTTCCTGGCTGGTTTGTTGGGCTTACCTGAGTGTTGGAGGAATATCTAGGAAAATATGCTATTTAAAAATTTTTAACTATAGTCACTTGTTCAATGGAACAAAAGCCTGATGTTTCCAGCTACTGCAAAGTCTTCAATTCAAGTCATCAAGATAAAGCTGACCTTTGGTAAACCAGAAACCAATCTTTCATCATTCTTTGACATTTTTGTCCTTATTCGCTTTTTTCTATTACTTCTCCTGTTCCTTTTGCCATTGGAGAAGCACATGTGTGTGTGTGTGTGTGTGTACATTTACGTATTTTATAAATACATATATATTGTATTGTTTGTATTTATGCATAAATGTATCTATCTATATAAGTAACTTTGCAAAAGAAAACAATCACCAGTAGCTAAAATTGACTTCTCTGGGTCAGCTGTGCTGAGTAACCGTCAGGAATGAGAACCCTGAAGCACAGGGGAATTAACAGACTCCTTGGAGGCATCCCAGGCAAACCAGGCCATGTTCTCACTCAAGCCAGCTCCCATGGTACAGGCAGGGAACATGCTGATGTGCCTGGGCCTGCCTCCGAACGCCTCCAATGCTCTGAATCATTCTGTCTTACCACTATATCATTATGAAACGTTTATATTACAGTCGTGCACAGGAGCACGAGTCAAGATAAGGCACAACTGTGCAAGGCTCTACAGTGAACTTAGTAATGGCATACTGACTGCCTGGGAAAGCTCACCTCAGTTTAGAGGGCCCTCAGCAAAGTCATTTCTGTAGCAGAAATTATTCATTCTCCAAGCACCAAACGCCCCGTTAAGCTCTGGGATGTGAAGTAAGATATGGTCATTACATTTTGCCCTGAAGTATTTGTGTATTAATAATTCCTGTAGAGAAAATAGACCTTATTCAATTCTCAAAGGAACTCCTTGTCCACACAGCTTCCAGATCTGTCCAGCTTTCATCTAGAGATCTGGTTTCCATGTACACAACACTGGGTCCCATTTCTGGCCCTCTCACCTGCCCCCCAGGAGAACTAGGGCATCTCCCACTCATCTTGCTGCAAGCATGAAGTGCTTTCTCTCACATCCATGGATCTGTGATGATATAAGGCAACTTGAAGAGAAAGAGAAATTGGGCTTTTTCTGTCCCTGTAGCTCAGTTCCCTCTCTTCTAAAATACTGTGAAGGTATGTTTATTTAGTATTGTTTTAAACTTCAGATGTCTTAGTGACAGAGGCCTTTTACACAAATATTTGGAAGCTATTCTTATGTGAACTTTTAAAACTTATCTCCCCTGGAGTACTCCAGGGGTCTAGACAGATTTATTCCCTCCACATATGCTTTCTTTCTCTCTCTCTCTCTCTCTGTTCCTCCCCCTGCCGATGTCCTGTAAAACATATTAACTTCTTTGTCCTGAAAGGTATTTACTTTTAACTTATTCAAGAGATGGTCCTGAAACTCCGTAGCTACATGAATTAAACATTATCTAGTCTTTGGAGCTGCAAATGTGGCTATGTTACCTTGACTATAAAAGGGGTTACAAAAAAGATTTTTCCTTCCTTTTCCGTGACTCATTAGGCAATATTCTGTATGAAATATCGCCATCCGCTGACTTGTGTATTTTATCAATGGTTGTAAATATTCTGAATGGGTACAACCCAATCAAATAAATATATGTAGCTGATTCCTGTCTCTTGAATGGATCAAAGACAACTGTAATCAATCCCTTTAGAGCAAGAGTAAGTTTAAGCAACTGACTGTTAAATTTTTCTTCCAATATAATTTTAAAAGGGGAGGAAGTGCTTTTAATTCCTCCCTTATGCTGCCTCAGAGTTGCAATTATTGCACCACTTCTTTAGATTTAATCTTTTTATGATTTTTTTTATGTCTCCATGTATCTAGTTCATAAATTCCCAAACATCTTTTCCCACTTTGGATAACTTTACCTCCTTTTGGAATGGCAGACCTCAGTACCGTGGAAGTAAAAAATACTGTAATGCAGAGGAGACTGAAAGATTGATGAAGCACAGGAACTAATAAATTATATGGAGCAAGCATATCCTGCGTTTATTTCACATAATTCTTTAAAATTCTTGTGATGTAATGATTTTTTTTTCCCATAAAGAGGGCTTTTGGCAAGAACTTGCCCAGTGAATACATCCTAGCATTCAGCCTACATCCACTTTTTTATTTTTTTTCCTGACAGTAACTGGTCAAAAAAAAACTATGACTGGGAGGAGGTCTGCTGGAGGACACCACCACTGCCTGATCCGCATTATTGGGTTCATCCTCATTCAGGTAACATGTACGCTGTCTGAGAAACCAGCCCCTGTAGAGTTGTGTTATTCAAGTTATTTGACTCAAGTGAATATTTTGGAGCATTGAGCTAAGTAATTTGGTATCTTTCAAGCACAAAGCACCTGATTCTGACAAATCTGGTAACCAAAGTAAATGAAGAGCAAAACTAGGGAAAGATCAAAAGTGGGTACCAATATTTATTGTTTTCGAAGATGGAGTAATCTGTAATAATAACTTAAACTAAGACAATTCAATGTCATTAACACGTGCTGATAGGTGCTACAAATGATAAGCAAACAGCAGTGGAAACTAAGGCTGACTGGGCTTGTTATTTTCAGTTATATTTCAGTTGCAATTTGTGTAACTATAGTTACACAAACAGTGCCTCTGATTTCAGGAGAACTATCCAAGTTCTTCTGTTAATCACATGTGCAAGGGCTTAGCTTTGTTTCTGGTTAAAGCAGCTTCACACATAATGTCACAAATCTCACCTTTGAAGGAACAATGCATTGAAAGTGCAGAGCACCAAACAAGAGGTTTACATTGAGTTAAGTGTGGAAATGTTTTGGGCCCTTCCAGAAGCACCATCTGTTTCTATGGCTGGTCATTGTTTGCATTATTTATGACCATAATTTTAGATTTATCTGGTTAACCTTTGGATAGCCTCCTAAAATAGCTATTGACTCTTTGAGTTTTCAAGGTAATATATTAAGATGCAAGGATTTCATGTTATTATTTTATGGAAAGTACCTCAAGCCTGTTCTTGTGATATATCAATACCTACAAAAACAGGAAATAGTTATACCAGCACATGGCAAAAGGAACTGCTGTATCACATATTTGTTGTTCACATCATGAACTATGCTAATTCAAATTTATTCGTGAGAAAAACAGAAAAGCATGCTATAGCATATTTTTTGAGAATTCCCCTCTGCCTCCAGTACTTACCACAATATCTATCTTGATGTTACATTTCAACAGCGAAAGAGGAGTAGATAGGATGAACTTCCTCCAAAAATAATAGAAAAGAAAAAGGAAATGGGTCTTGAGGATTCATGACTTGCATCAGGCTTAAAATGTATGAAAGGAGATGGAAAAAAGTCTTTTCCATATTAGTCTGTATGATCTCATCCTGCACTATTAGAGGTGCTGGGAGTCTTTCCATTTTTCTTGAGGGATCAGGTCCCACAATTCAAAAATGCTGCACTGAAATAAAAATGGACAGAAGACTGATTAGTTTTGCAAACATTCATCAAGGATGGTTCCAATTTAGGTCAAAAATATGCTAGTAGAAATGAGTATCTGTGGGAAAGGTCTTGCAAGACTGAGGTAGTTTTAGTTGAATTATAATTATGCTTTTCATGCTTGGTAGGTTGTGCATACCAATATATAGACTTCAGAATGAAAGAGCATGAGCTTTCATGAATGTTTGTATTTAAAGGGCATAACTCCACTCAAATGAGAACATTTATAGAATTGATTTTTCAAAAAGGGTGACCCCACATTCTATTCATGTAACTTTTGGTTCCCCTTTGTGTAACAGGCTGAAACAAACCCTGAAATTAAAACACCTTACTATTTCACTTTGGACTTTGTCTTATGTCCAATCTGAGTTTAAAATTTATTTTACAATACTCTGAAACCACACAGCACTCTACAAAGTGCACATTGACAAGGATGTTGGCAACCATCAAAAAAAAAAAAAAAAGCTTTTGAAAAATGTGCTGCAATGGCAAGCTATTCTTTTCTTAGCAAAAAAAAAAAAAAAAAGAAAGAAAAAAAAAGTGCAAATTAAAGAGAACTTTTTAATCTTCCTAATAATGTACTGTATGCCTGTTCCCACCAGAGAAAATATTTTTAAATCATGGAAATCTAAAAAAAAAACTCTCTTCCTGGTGATCTCCATGCATTCCCCCATCAATAAAAAATAAATCCAAGAGAGATGTTGCAGTATAGGGCTATAATAAACAATAGCCCCATGTATTTTAGGAGGAACTATACCTGGTAGAGCAGAAAGAACATTAGATGAGGATCTCAAAAGAAAACATGAATTCAGGTCTCCCAGGTAGTAGAATTTATCCCTAAGCTTCAAGACTTTTACATCTTTGTTAAGGTGTACTTACACATACCTACTCATAAAATAGTCTCCTGTTACATGAACAGTCTATACAAAGAAGATTAAAGTGTATATCTATCTGTTACCTTTTTATGTAGATTAATTAAAATACTTGGAAAGTTTTCAGTTTCTCTGATACTAACATTTACAGTGCTAGCACAGGCTGTCAAAAGCAGTAACAGGGAACAGTTAAAAAAAAGTTTGAGCTAAACAAAATACACGGATCTTTGCCTGCCATATTCTTTTTCCATTACCTAGATTTTTCACTGATTATGGCCAGCACTCAAGTTCTGCTGAGCATCTGCTGGTAAAATAACATCAAAATCATAGCTGCATGTGTAACATCTTTTTAGTAAATGCACATTTGAAATTGTTTTAGGCTAGGGAGGCACTGCTGCAGAAAGATCTGACATTTTAATTTGCATGTAAAAGAGCCAAAATGCTGCATACCTAGCGCTTTTGGTATTTACCCAAATTTGCCTTGGCATAACCTTTTTAGCAGGCAATGAAGGCAATCAACCATATTATCACACAAGCACGCAGAAGTCAAACACAGCAGAGGAAGTGAACCAGGCTGACTTACTCTATTACAGCTGAGAGCTTCCAAAAACACATTTAGTATTGTATTCTGCTATTAAAACATCCTTTAGACTTATAATCTTCCTTTTTATGCTTCTAACCTCATCAAATTAATTTGTCATATTAGACCCAAATCAAAATGTCCATATTCATCTGAAACACTAGCAAGAATGAAAGTAAGAGACTCTGAGATTTCATGTTGCTGTTGGTCCTTTTTAGTCCCAAACAGTCCACTATGTGAGACTGTTTCACAATGTTGATGTCTTTTTCTATTATTATTTCAAGGAGCAAAGGTCAATCAGCTGCAAAGATCACATGGTGTCTTTCACTCCAGAAAAGGCCACATGTAGACTCTTATTTTACATTTAGCATAACTCGAGTGTTGAAAATTCCTGTTAGCTGCTGCAAAATGAGTATAGCATCAGTCCTGGACCTGGGAAAAATGATAGCAACAATCTGCATTTGGGGAATTTATAACTAGCCTTATTATAAGTCATAGAAAACATCAATGAAATCAGCATACATTTGTGAAGGGGAAATCATGCTTAACCAACATGATAGCCTTTTACAATGAGGTGACTAGCTTGGTGGATGAGGGAAGAGCAGTGGATGTTGTTTACTTGTACTTTTATAAGGCTTTTGACACTGTCTCCCATAGCATCCTGTCAGACAAGCTGACAAAGTACAGGTTAAATAAGTGGACAGTGAGGTGGATTGAAAACGGGCTGAATGGCTGTGACCAGAAGCTTGTGATGAGTGACACAAAGTCCAGTTGGTGCAAGTCACTACGGGTGTGCTCCATACTGGGCCCAGTAATGCGCCCTTGCATCAAGAAAGGCCAACAGTTCCCTGGGCCCCATTAGGAGCAGAGCTGCCAGCAGGTCAAGGGAGGTGATCCTTCCTCTCTGCTCAGCACTGGTGAGACGTACCCAGAGTGCCAGATCCAGTTCTGGGCTCCCCAGCACAATGAAGTGATGGATTTAGTGGACAGAGTCCTGCAAAGGGCCATGAGGATGATTAAGGGACTGGAGCTTCTCTCCTATGAGGAGAGGCTGGGAGAGCTGGGACTGTTCAGACTGGAGAAGAGAAGCCCAGTGGGGTCTTATCAATGTGTATAAATACCTGGTGGGAGGGAATGAAGAAGGAGCCAGGCTCTTCTTAGTAGTGCTCGCTGGCAGGACAAGAGGCAATGGGCACGGATGAAAACATGAAAAAATATGATATTCCATCCGAACACAAGAAAAAACTTTTTTACTGTGATGATGACAGAGCACTGGCACAGGTTGCTCAGAGAGGTTGTGGAGTCTCCATCCTTGGAGATATTCAAAACCCAACTGGATATGGACCTGGGCAACCTTCTGTAGATGACCCTGCTCAAACAGGTGGGTAGGGGGTGGTCTAGACAATCTCCAAAGGTCTTTTCCAACCTCAGCCATTCTGTGATTCTCTGAAAAGAGGAGCTTACACTAGAGTTAGTCAGCCTAGTATCAGCTCCAGTGTAAGACTGATGGCACAGTGTGAAGAATTTGATCATATTGTAGTTCTTCAATCTAAATAAGATTATGGAATGGCTAAACTGCATTTTTGAACCTCACTAATCTCAAACAGATAAGGTGAGGGAAAAGATGGGGTTTCTATGTACCCATGTCCTTGTGGTAAATTGGCCTTAAATATTGCCCTTTTAACCCACTGTGGAATCTTTTGAGAAGTATTGTCATTTGAAGTGTCTTGCTGATTTGATAATGAAGCACGAAAATATTTTACAAAATTTCTTATAGAGCAGGTATGTGTTTTGAACCTTGCTACAAAATGAATACAAAACTACCAGTTATTTTTACATGACTTAATCTTATACTACCGCCTAGTGGCTAAGATCTAAATCAATCACTGTACAACTTAACTATGCTTTACATATGGATACAGATATATAGTACTTGTGTATGTTATAATATTATTTGCATTCATTTTTAGAAATTGTGTTATGTATATGTCCACACAGTTGCCCAATATAGCGAAGACCAGGGAAATTTCAATGGTGAAGGACATTAATATTCATGTTGAACTCTACTAGTGATAGAGTACAGTCTTGATGTCAACAGGATCTCCATTTTAACATGGTTATGGTTTGAGAGAGAATTTTTTCAAAAATTAGATGTAGAGAAGGACTTCAGCCATCATGTTTCAGTATCTATTCGTTCTCGTTGTCAGAAAGAAACATCCCTGGGGTAGATCGTGTTATAAATATCCAGTGAGGAGTTTCGTGCATCTTCCTCCAAAGCTTTTGAGGTTCAAACATTCATAGGGCTGGTGATTAATAGAGTTTAACTTGTTCAGTGTAACAGATCCAGATACACTAAGCCCTCAGACATCTATTTCCCATTCACTGCCGGCCTTCCTGTACCTGGCTAAGTTCGCAAAATCAAACCCATGTGTATATTAAGCTTGAACAAGTGTAAATCATTCAGGAGTTCCAGGTTCCCCAGTTTCCTCCAAGCCCCATTCCAGCAGCAATATATGACTTAGCAAAAAATCAGGCTCTTGTAGAAGCTTAGAGGAAAACACCAGAAGTAAAAAACAGTTCTGCAGCTGACAGTGACAACAGCTAGTAGGAGGCAAGGCTTCCTCTTCAGGAAGATGAGTCTCCAGCCACTCACACCACATGGCTTCTAATTCTTGGCATTTTGCATGCCTGCCACAGAAGCTGCTCCTACTGCAACCATCAATTCTTCATGACTGCAGGAGTTATGGTAGAAAAAGTAATAGATGCGCACCTTGACTACTTCTAAAAATTAAAAAGAAAAAAAAATAAGGAAAGAAAACATATCTATATGTACGTATTTAAAATTGATTTAGGTCTTCTCCCTAGACGCTTCTGCACCTCAGGTCTTGCTGGAAGGAGCTATTTTAGTATGTGAAATTAGGTGTGGAGCAGAAAATTATAATAATAATAATTTTGTCCACCAGGTGGCACTTTGTCATAGGGCCTCTATGTTTGAAAGATCACCAGGAAGAGTTCATATACAATTATATGAGGTGTAAACTGTTATTGAGCAAGAATCAGTGTGTTTCTGGAAATGCAATCTACCTAGATCTCTTCTGGGGAAAGGATTTTGATCTTAATGAAGGCAATGGGATTTTTTCATTGACTTAAAATAAAAACAACTTGGCCTCAATTAGGTGAAAGCTTTAGGGAAATAAAATCTATTTGCAGTGTGTAGGACAGACTACATTTTCCTTCTGTCTGATTTGTTAGAAGTTAAGAGTGCTGGTGAGTGACTTATATCTAATGTAGCAGAGAAAGGGAGATGTAAGAGTGGCACAAACTCAGAATTTTGGACAACGAACAAGCCAAACAGGTGATACAATTCATTCTAGAAGAGCTTCCTGCACTTACAGAAAACATCCTAGTAGAGAACTCATAAACCTTCATTTTGGTGCAGTTTTAGTCCAACCCACACATTGTTTGATGTTCCTTTTCCAACATACCAGGTGGGAGTTAGGCTGCAGACATTAATATTGTGTAAAGACATAAGTATAGTGTAAATGAAAAAAAAAAAATTATCTCTGGTGGGAGCAGCATAGTCTGAGTTTGGAAACTGTCATTTTAACAGTCATCTGGGCAAAAATTGTAGTTTAGTGTTGTTTCAAATGCTCAATTCTGCCCAGTGTACATGATTGTGTACGCGTACATTTAAGTAAATGTAGCAATGCAAGGTCTAGGTGATATGCAATGTACTGATGGAAGCTGAAACCCACGGGACAGATCCACCTCACGTGGCAGCAGTCAGCCCACCCCGGTATCCCCAGCCAGTGCACTCCTGGAAACACAGCTGCAGGTCTCGTTGCCGGAGCCTTCGATCCTTCCCTCTCTTTCAGCAGCAGCTCTCTGGCAGTAATGGCTTTCCCAGGAGCCAGACGCTGAGATCACGGAGAAGCTCTGCCAAGCCCTTTGTGCTAGGACAGATCTCTGACGCTGTCTCAGCTGGTGGTTAGGGAGTAACGCACTGATGACATGGAATTGGAGAAGAGGTTTCATTTCCAGTCCAGCCAGCCCGCATTTTGGCCTTGTTTCTCTGTTCATTTGCATCCAGGGTAATTTAGAACCATTTGGTGCTGTCCTGCTCTGTTTGCTTTTCCAGGCTTCTCAGAGGCTGCTGAAAGCACCTCTGTATACATTACTTCTCGTTAAAAGAATGAAAGTTTCTGTCTCCTTTGTGCAGTGCATGTACAATTATTGAACGTTTCCTGAACCCTGGCAAGTGTTGTTCTGCTGAAAAAGCAGGTTTTAATATCAATAGCTTGTGAGTGAGCTGGAAAAAGGTTCAGGTGGACAAGCGAATAATGATTGTAAAAACACACACTAGAAAATAGTATCTAATGTATCTAGTTCTCTTTCTTAGAAACAATGAAGGGCTTAATCTTGTCAATGCACAGAACTGGCATAAAAGTCCTATTTACTCTGACCAATTTTTTCCTGTTAATGAGAAGTTTTTTCCAAGGTATTTGCTTAAATCAGCTTTTCTACAAGAAGTGCAATCATGTGCTAATCTACACCGCGAAGTAGGAATCTGCCTGACCCAGTACTGTTGCTGGGAGCAGATGCTGAACTGGAAATGATAGGTCCAGTCAGTGTCCAGCTGTAGATATAAGCAAGTCGAGTGGTAAGTGATTCCCAAAAACATAACAGCATACTTGAATCACACTGTTGCTGTTTCTGATCTGAAACACCTTGCTAGTGGCCTCATGAGTTTTAGCTGAATTGTTAAAAATGCACGCTGAAATGAAAAGTGATACCCAGGTCTTGCCTACAGAGAGAGGCTGCTTCTCTTAAAATTTCCTCTGTCTGCTGTGCCTTAGGTCCTCTAGATGTAGTTGTATTGTTCTGTCTGGCCCCATTCAAAGTGCTTGAGGGTCTCTGCACGGATCTCCATTGTACACCTCAGAGGAACATCTCCTGATAGAAAACCTTTCTGCAGAGGAACAATTTCTGACCTTCTCTTTGCTGTCATCTCCACTCCCTTCATACCTCCCATCCTGCTAGCTCTGCCCTATTTCTTCTCCTCCCTCAACCCAGAACTGTTACCAAAATGCTTTGCAAAAGGAATTAAAGGGGAAATTTTCTTACCTTTACCTTTCACTCCAAAAGATACTACAGGAGTGGTATTCTAAAACTGAGAATAAGACTACTTCATCATTGTTGCCATGGTGACCAAAACTAGGACAGTAACTATTTTTTTATTGTTTTAGCTCCCTCTCTCCTTGTGCTTCTCACATGCCAAAGAACTTGGTCTCCAGACAGGAGTCTGACTAACTGCAGAACACCAAACAAATCTCTGAGCCATGAAAAAGAAAAGAAATGAAACATTTGAGAGTTTTATGATTGTTTCCCCAATGAGGAAAAAGAAAAAAAAAAAAAAGGCAGGGATGAGAAGGTGCTCTTACTGAGAAAGGAGGGAGAGGTGACAAAAGAGTAAGGATGAGGTTAAGACAGAGACATGCAGAAACAACATTTTAAGGTGATGAGAAGCAGGCTGTCCTCTTAATGTTTTGGGACTCCTCCTAATGCCACTTGATGCCAGACTCTTGACCTGAGAGGAACACTACCAAGGAGTCACAGACCAACTTCCCTGATATATTGTTCCAGGTACATTATATTCCCTTCCAGACTCCAGCTCAAAGGAAGGAGCGCTTGGTTCCCCCTTCAGTCCTGAAGCTGTAAATGACAATGTCTTTTTTCACATTCTTCATCCCAAGGCAAGAACTAAAAGCAAATTTGAAGCCTACACACATTTCCTACAAGACTATAGGTGCATTTGTAAACTCACTACACCAGTAAGTCCCATAACGTCTATCTTTTTGGCTGCTTTGATCAGTTACAGGTTTTCTTATAATGTGATGCATTATTTGACTGCTATGTTAAAGGATTCAGAGGTGTATCACAGAATCGCACATATAACACAGGCATAACTAAACAATTGCATGAAACAATGAAAACCATAGTAAAAGTTCACAGTAAAAGCTTTTTAGCATGCAACCTCATAATTTTATACTGCGGTCTGCAGAAGTGCCTCTCTATATAAAGTTAAAAATTTTTGAGCTGATAGCAAGAGAAAAAGACAATCAGATAGGAAGAACACTGAATTCTAATTGAAAAACTAAGGATCATATAACTTGATAACAAATTCAAAATGAAGAAAAGAAGCTGCAATGAAATTGAACTGAGCAAGTAATTTGAATTTAGATGAGGTTTAGTTTAATTTCACAACATTTCCATTTCCAAATGTAAAGATCAGAAGCTTTATTAGATAAGATATATTTAGAAACATTTCAGCATAACCATTTCTTAAAATTTCTGACATTTTCTCCTTTTAAAAATACTTTAAAAATAAAGGATTTTTTGCTTTACACACTCAGGTTCTGCTGTTTTGAGCAACCCAAGTTCTCATTATCTTGGTCATACCCTCACTCATATGAGAGTGATGAAACTGACTGGGAATTTCTATAGTCATTAAAGTCAGGCTGAGGCTCCATTCATAGCATTGAAGGCAATGTGGCACTTTTCAAATAATCAGTTGCAGTGTAAAAGATGCTGTAATTTCACGTTAGACTTGTGTCACATCCACAGTTTCTAGCGCCAGTTCTGTTCTGTAAAATCATGCACCAGACATTTCCTTCAAGCCTCAAAACAGGGTGCTGGTGCCAACTACTCCTCTGATTCCTGTTCCTCCAGCCACAGAGAGCCTGAGCTGCGCATTTCTTTCTGGCAGCAGGCTTTGGGTCACGCTGGAATTGCGCTTAGAAGGAAAGGCTACAGGGTGCTAAGTGCAACCAAGAAGGTCATCATACAGTTTAAACAAAATGTTGAATTAACACGCAGGGCATGGGTTTGACAGCTTGCCTCCTTCTTGACGAGGTGTCTTAACTCAATGAGCTTCCATCTCTTAAAATGACTGCCCTGAGTTCGTCTAAATTAAATGGCTATTTCAGCATCTGGTGGGTCAGCAAGGCTGGTCTGATGGGCTGGTCTCCATGAGAGTGGCCTGGAATAAGCTGTCTTATGGTGAATGTTCCAAGATAGCTGCCCAGAGTGGAAAATGAAATCTTAAAAATAAAAGAAATAGCTTTACTCCAGTATTATTATATTCTGATATTTTTTAGAATTAAAACCTGTGTAGTTTTAGTCAATAAAAAGGGAGGAATGAGGACATCAGAAAGAAAATGAAAGTTAGCTGTTAGAAAAGCTTTTCAATAACTTCCTTTTCCACTGATTTTCCCCTTGGAATTATTCATTTTCTTTCATCTTGCTCTCCTCTTTTATTTTCTTTTTTTTAATAAGCAAAACAGACATGCAGTGCTGGAGCAGACTTACAGTTCTTTGGTGGCAATAAATTTGCTCCATTCTGTTTGAATGTCTCCCCTGAACATGAAGTACAAAAAAAGAAAAAATGAAAAAGCAAAAAATCCTGGAGTATTTTACACACTAGAAGGGTTCGGTTAATTTTTCATGAACTACACCAGCTATTCATAATTTGAAGCTAAGTTATCTGGGTATGGTAATTTTTTCATTGCGCGTAAGTACAACCTCTAGTGAAGCTGAATCATGATCTCTGAGTTGCTCTTAAATACTTAATAACTGTTTCTCTATTGTAAGTCTATAGTAAACTTTTATAAGAGTTCCCCAACACCAATGTGGAAGCAAAAATAAAGTAAAAAAATATTCATGCAGAATTCATGCAGTATTCTCAGTATCTGAATAGATAATATTTAAGCCAATTTGCTCAGGAGATGAGGAACAGAAGGCTTGACAGCCATGAACAACTCAATTATTTCGGATTTCTGTGTTGTTGGTTTTTTTTTCCTTCATATTTCTGAGTTTCTCTGTTCCCACTTACTGTGTTTGTCTTTTGTTGCCCTGAGGAGAAATTGTAGTAGCAATAGTAACTTCTTTGCATTTCTTTAATTAAATTCTGGAAAGCTCCAGATGCTTACATTTGCAATCTCCCTTACCCTTACTAAAGTACAAAGGAGTTAATCATATAGTAGGCTTTAGTTTACTCTGAACCCAGGCTGGGGCAGTGTTAATTAAGTCTTGCCATTTAGTTAAAGTATAGCTGCCATCGCTACAGGTCTCTGCAGCATTGTTCTGCGCTGCTTTTTTCATTTCAGTAGAGAATTCTGAATTTTTAGTTCTCTCTCTAGTTTAAATTATTAAAGACTTGATCTGTAATCATTTCTTCTTGTCCAAGAGCTAAGTGTTATAATTTGACCCATAGGAAATGTCTGGTTCAGTCGTACTGAAATATAGCTAGGGCTTGGAGAAACAGCAGGAGAATTTCAAAGGCTGATGGTTCATATTACTTTTAACCAGATTCAAAGGTTATTTAGGTGCCCGAAAACCAGATTCAGAGGTTATTTATGTGCCCAAAGATACGAATAGGTGTTCCCAGGGATTTTAACAAACTTCTCAGGCCACTTTTAAAGATCCTGGTGTGAGACTATCTGCATCCCAAAGTGCCTGAACACTCCTTGACCGTGTCTTTCCAGGGGTACTGTGCTGTGATGCCAGGCAAATGTTAGGCAGCTGTTTTGGCAAACACCCCACAAACAGCCACTGAATTCATAACCTTTACCTTTCAGAACAGAAATCTTATTCCAATAGTTAGTGGTGCAACTGGGATGCAGCTCGCTTCCCAGGTCCAACCTCAGGCTGGCCAGACGGGCTGTTTGTCACTTTGCCTGTTTGCGCCCCACATCTGGCTCCTCTGGGAAGGAAACGCGGGCGCACAAGGCAGGAGGGTCCCCACCCGAGGGACCCCAGCCAGATGAATGGGCCCTGCTCAAGCTCACGGGATAACGATCAGATCTTCACAGGGATTTGTTCATGGATGAGCTGCAGACCCAGAACTTTATTTAAATGAATGATTTAACAAATAATTTTTTAAAACAAACACATTTGAGGAAAACTTGCTGTGCTTGGGGACAATTAGCAAAGAAGAGAGGTAAAATTCATCAGATAAATTATCGATTATGAATTATTCACATAATCTTACTGGAAACTTTAAATTAGTGCAAGATAAAGATCCTAATTTATTACTCCCTTCCTTGAAGCATACGTGAGAGCTTCATATAACAAGACGTTGTTAAAAAATGAATTTTTTAAGTTGAAAGCACATCACTTAGGCCTTTTTGAGTCTTTAACAACTCACTTGGATGAACTTTATCTGATTTGTAGTTATGTTAAATTAATTAGAGAAAATGAAAGTGGGGCCATATAAACTGAAGTCATCACCAAGCACAGCCCTGACTCATCAGGCATTACTTGAGTCTTACACACATGCGCACACACACAGAGCTCTCTCACAGCCTGCTACTGTCAGAAAATAAAATAGTGTCTACTGCAGGCAGAAAAAAAATGGCCCAGCCAAGCTAAAAACAAATCACAAATTGTGTGTTTTTCTGGTCAGTCTTTCTCCTGATGTCTGTTGATCTGCCTGCTCTGGGATGCCAGGAAGCCTCCTCAGTTAAGTACATTGAGTCAGGCCATTCCTCTTCAGGTTGTCCTGTTCACCTAGTGCTTATATAAATTCATTGCTGTTTTTTTGAGAATATCTGGTTACTACAATTCCTACTGCTTGTCTAGATGTTAGGGATTTTCACCAGGAATTAACATAATCTTCCCCAGTTTTAACAAAAAGACCTTTCCTGCTGCCACACACGTAGCATCCCCTTTGTTCTTTCTGTAGTTCTTTTATAGACTCAAAAACACTTAAAACTGAATCGTCTGCACACGTGAGATTTAACATACAGACACACACACCCGGCACAGTACCCTAATATTCTAGCCTGTCCTTGCTTGCACTAGGACAAATGACCACACGAGGTGCAATGTTAGGGAAAGCTTGGGTCTCAATTTTAGCCTAACAAATTTTACATTACAAGCCATATGAAGTGCCCATAGCCTAAACATGCCTGCCCTCAAAATAATAATAATGTTTCATGTAAACACAAAGAGATTCTCAGTGGAGGAGAGGAAGCACAATTAGGAGTTGGGGATGAGGTCACAGATCCGTGATGTGAAGTGCTCAGCACCTGAGTTTCCCTGTCCCTTCTCTCATGCCAATGAACTCAAGCCATTTGTTCCCGTGCCCACGACTCAAAGCACCGTCCCGGTTTAGTTTCAACAAAACCATTCATGGGACAAGGCTAGGAACGATCACAAGCCCTTTATAATTCCTGGCCAATATATTTTTACCCAGAGAAGTGTCTGCCCCACAGCAGGACGAGCTGTGGGAGGGCGATGGGCCACCAGGGTGGATGAGGAAGGGAGAGGCAGGGAGGGACCTGTGAAACTGGTATGGCATACAAAGGGGGTTGTGCTGTAAAGATGAAGCTTCACATTAGCAGCCCGTCAGATTTATTTCACCTTACAGATGAACTGAGAGAATAATTTTATTGCTGTTGAACACAGCAAAAAGGACTGCAGAAAGAAATGGCTTGTGTGACCAGGGAGAACAGCTGGAAGCACAAGAGCTTTGCGAGTGACAGCAAGTAGCAAATTGGACTCAGGCTTGCAGTGTTCTGTGGTACATAAATGAATAAATACACTGCCACAAATTTGGACTGCCTATACATTTTCAAAGCATTTTTTTGGCCTGCTTTGAGCTTGTTTTACAGTGGAGTAAATGCTTAGGGAAGGCTTATGGCAGGAAAAAAATCAAATCCCTCTTCTTGGTAACCAAGAAGAAAGGTTATAAATTAAGAAAGAACAAAGTGACTGAAGTAAGCAAACTTCAGGTTGGTTAGTTATGGTTAAAGTTGCACTGGGGTTACCCAGTAACCCTAGTGGGTTTGCAAAACAGAACCTTAATTTTGCTTACTTCAGTAGGGTTAGCGGAGGTGAGTGTGGTTCATGCAAGCAGACTGTGCAGAAAATCAGGCTTGTCATCAGGGATGATAAATGAACCTGACTTAACAGAATGAAATAAAAAGGGGAAAATTTAGATTTGATACCAAGGAAGGAGGCTTTTGTCAGTTTTTTTAATACTGTGAAATAATATTCAAGGGAAATGGTAGAATTCACTTGGGACATGAAAAAAAATTAGACTGCTGAATGCATTTGCAAAGATACTGCAGAAAACCACCTTCTAACGCCTGGGAATGCTCCAGGTGACCTTTTGTAATAGATCTTCTCCATTACTGCTTTGTTTCTCCCTTTCTGAGCCCCCATATATGAGCCCATACATATTTTGCTTTGGCCCTTAGATGAGATTGCATGATATATATCAACTATTGGAGAACAGGGATTGCTAATGGGGGCTGATCTTCAATGTCCTTTTGTCATTACAAACAGAAGAAAAAGGAACCAAATTAATTGTTTCATTCCATTTTTATTCAGTATACTGTAATATATTTTCATGTTTGGAATTACAATTTCTCCCAGTTCACCTTGTAGCCAGTATTGGAAAAGCCATTTCTTGTATTTCTTAATATGCTTTGGGGGATCTAGGGAAATTACAGAATTTAACAGCTTTACTTCAAAAATCCATGTAAGAGCTACAATGACCACCATAAGCTGCACGGTCATACTGGACAAATTGTCTGAGAGTTTAGAGAATTTACTTATATTAACATCTGGAATATAAAGTAGATAAAACCCATCAGAGAGTCTGAAATGTTTCATTCATCAGTAAATCCATTATGCTGTACTAAACCACATTGACCCCTTCCCAGTTATGACAAAAGTTTCCATTACCAGAGGTTTAAAGAACCTCTGTTTTTTCCAAGCCGTTTAGTATTTAGATGAACTCTGGAGTATGGAAAGATTCAGGATTAAACTGCACACTCAGCAATCTGAGTGAATCTCATACTGAAGTCAGTTTGATCTGTTAGATGCATATAAAGAGGAAAAATAGTCTTTTTCTTTCGTGAGTCCTTAACCACATACTTATTAGAGGAAGCTAGCCGAGCTGCTGCTGGTAAGAAGTGGCAGCTTGTGAGCAGGTAAGAAATCAGCATTTCCCCTGGTTCTTGTCCCAGTCCTTTCTGAGTCCCCTTGCTGGGGTTATTTTGTGTTAAAAATAAGCCCAAAGGCCCAGCTGGGTCTGGGGCAGATGCAGGCACACAACAGTTGTGGAGCTGTTGCATCGGTCAGTGCACAAGGCCCGATTTTAGGCTGGCTTTAGCTGTCCATGCTAGCTTTATGCCAGCTGAGGCAGCTGACAGTGCCCACCTAGCAAAAGTTTTGACCTTCGTGAACCAGCAAGGTGTCTCATGTCTCTGTGTTACATGGCTATGGCCTTTTCAATCTGGTATTAAGCCCCTAAAACTGGTTTTATTGAATCATCAAAGTGGCACTGGCTTTGTCGTGTCCTTTGTGCCCCAGGCAGGCAGCTGGGGTGGGAAAGTCCCAAGGGCAGGAGCAGCCGCCACAGCACTCTAAAGGTATTTGTCTGTATTACTTGCAAAATAAGGCATTCTTGTGCAGCATCTACCCTTTAACTTGCAGATCTGCAGCTTCTTTTGGTACGTGGGTTTTTGCCTATCATTAAGTCGCACTGGGATTTATCCTGGCATTTTCTGAGACTGATACTGGGAGAAGGCACCACCATTAGAAAGAGGGCTTGGAAGGTGGGAAATTTCACTCGCTGATCACAAAAGGAAAGTTGCTGAGTTGTGGGGATCAGCTGTTTGGTGACAGCTCCTTCAGTTCGTTACTGTGATTAAATCTGTGAAGTTGGTCAGCCAGAGGAGCTCATCCAGACGCTGGTGAATATTTGGAAAGAATCATGATTTCAGTAAGACAAAGTCAAATCATCAGCGACTCAGAGCAGCTTTGCAGCATCTCAGCTACACTCCCAGCCCCAGATGCCAGAGCTCGGAGCACAGAAGGCAAAGGAAAGTTGTTTATAAGACCTAGAGATCATAATGTGGTCACGGCATTGCCTTTTCTAGGAGTGTTTGCTGTGAAGGGGAACAGGTTTCTCTGAGGTTATTGAAGTTGCACAGGCCGTAACCACATCTGCATCCAGAGAAATCCCAGTGAGGGCTTCCAAGACCCTGTTCTTCCCCGGACGCTGGCGCTGCTGCCCCAGAGGCGTTTGGCCATGGGCAGTGCCAGGGAGCCGGGGGCAGTGCCCGCTCACCGAGCATCACCTGCTGCCCCGGCTGTGGCTCGGGGCGTAAAGAGGCAGCCAAAGGCTGACAGCTGCAGTCGGGAGCAGTTGGCTCTCTTTGAGCTATGATGAGCTGTGCTTCGTTGCAGAAGCTACAGAAGAATTTTCTTCTAGCAAGAGATCAATGTGAAGCCAGCAGGACTTTAGATAGGTGAGGAGGAAACCATAGCACTGAGCCAGCCAGCAATTACAGCGCTCCTGGCACACTGCTCGCTGGTTCCTGAGAGGCAGCAGAGATCAGAGGCTGTGCTGCAAGGAACGACCCTGGCTTCGGCTTCTTCTAAAAAAATTCTAAAGCACGTTTCGTGATCCACAAACCTACAGAAGCGTATGGCAGCCGGAGCCCGCCAGCCCAACCCAGGGCGCTGGCAGCTGGTTTGGTTTGCGTACGGGTCTGCGTGTTTCACAAACAAACTCGCCTGTAGCCTGAAGGTGTGACCACACCGCAACCGGCCGAGCATTTCTTTGTGGTGGTTTCGGGTTTGCTACAGCTCCTGCTGTTTGTTGCCCCATGATAACGGCAGGAAGGGCGAAAAGCAGGTGGGATTCGTTACAAACAGCGGCGGGCTCCACACCCAAGCCCCAGAAAGGCGCCCAGAATTCGCGTGAGCGCCCGGTTCCCACAGAACCCCGGTGGCACGCAGCACGTTGGCACTTTGGGAACC
>VXAA01005395.1:25373-57974 GCA_013399115.1 Anseranas semipalmata | reverse complement strand
GTCCTGAGCTCCCGCTGCCGGCGGTGCTCGGGGAGTTTGTCGCAGCCGGCGGAGCGGGGGGGTCGGTTCGGCTTTGAACCCGTCTGGTTTCTTCCGGGTGTGGGGGTTTGCTGCGCGCCGGCGGCGGGCTTTTCCCTTCGGGAACGCCAGGAGCCGCGTACGTCTCCCCGTTGTTAATTGTAAAATGGCTTTCCACGCGCTCCCCGGGCCAGGGGTTGTTTGGCAGGCGCGGGTTGTCCCCCAGCTCGGACAAAGGCAGTGTTCGTAACGCGCCTTTATTGACGTTTTGTTTAAAAAAAAAAAAAAAAAATCATATTTAATACTTAAATGCAACGATCCCCTATGAATCCCTTGAGAATGGCCAAGGGGGAGAAATGCACCATCGCTGATAATTGCACGGGGGCAAGCTGAGCTGCTGGGGTACACCCCAAACTAATTTTCAGACAGATGTCTTTAATTTATTAATTATTCCTGTTGAAAAATCATATAGAGTAGTCCTGACTGCGCTGAGCCAGAAACGAGCCCTTTCACAGCCAGCAATCGCCTAATACTTGGAAGCGTCTCGTAGCAGCTACACGATGGTAGCTCTGGCGCGGGCTGTAGCCCCCCACGAAGGAGGGGGACCCCCGGGTGCGCTCGTGGGGCTGCAGGAGCAGTGTAGCAGGAGGCAGTCCGGGCTGGAGAACCGCTTACCCTGTTGCCTAAACGTGGTTAGAAATGAACCTGGCGAAGGCACCGCTTGAGCGGCCAGCTTTCCGATCAGCGGGGGCATCGCGTTCGGGTGGCCAGGCGGAGATTTTAAATAGGCCGTGAGGAAAAACAAGGAAATGCTTCCTGCTTACGGGAAATGTGTCGCTGTTGTTATAGCGTGCAGTACTTTTTTTCTGCATACTGAGGTGCCACTGTTGGGACAAATAATAAACTTGATTTAGAAATTAGGAATATCAGTTGCCTGTATTTAAAAATATATAATGAACTACATGAAAAACTATATAACTGTATGAATATAGTCTGTAGTAGTAAAAGTAACCATGATTTAGTAAGTAAATATGAGTATTTTATTTTTAG
Organism: Anseranas semipalmata; assembly: GCA_013399115.1. Classification (NCBI taxonomy): domain Eukaryota; kingdom Metazoa; phylum Chordata; class Aves; order Anseriformes; family Anseranatidae; genus Anseranas; species Anseranas semipalmata. The sequence continues at coordinate 56,906 of VXAA01005395.1, read as the reverse complement.
CTGTATATGGGGAAGGAGAACCTGGAGTTAGCAGCAGCAAGACCTGCTGCAAAGTTGGGCTTCGAGAAAAGCAGAAAGCCCGAGGTTCTCTTGTTTGAGAGCAGTGCAGAAATGCAGGGCTTGGGCTTCTTTTGCTTCCATAAACGTGGCCGGATGGGTTCTCCCTGCCCTTTCTCCTCCCACAGCGGGGCTGCTGCTGAATCCTGCTGTTCCCATCGCAGCGACCCTATTTCCAGGCCGGGTCCTTAGCTGGAGGCCTGCAGTTGTGACCGTGTTTGTGGCGGTGTTGGTGCTGTTACCTCCACAGCTGGTCCTCAGCCCGTGCTTTCCTATTTCTTGCTCTCTCCTGAAATGCGCCCGCCACTGTACAGCGTTGTATGTGATGCAACACAAACAGGTCAAATTCTGCTTTGACAGTGGTGTAGATTCTTACTACTCCACACCGATCTGAAGTAAAGAAGTACACGAGAGCAAACCCTTTGGCCTTTTATGAGAGGGGTTTTTAAGTGAGGACCTGGGGCTACTAACCTGGTGGTGATCTTATTTTATTTTATTTTTCCCATTTCCTCCCAAATGAACTCACTCTGTGTAAGACCCTAGCTACTGGTATAATGCTTAAAATAATACCTTCCTGATTAGCAGGACATAAATAATAATATATACACCCTTTAGTATTTTTTTAAATGAGAATAGTCTCTAGGAAATCTATTTATGAAATGCCAAGCCCTTTGGCTTTAATATTGTATTGAAGCTTGTTATGGTAATGTCAGCAAGGACCTGCTTAATGAAGTTAGTGACAGGTACATTTTTAAAAGAATAAAAGGATACCTTACTAAATGTGGTACATGGCCTATGGAATTCATTATTGCAATAGACTGTAGAATTACCTACTTCAGTGATTAGATTTAAAAGCTTAACAGGATGATAATGTGATTAATGTTCTTTGTAGGTTTGCATGCAAAGATGAGAATGATTACCCTTATGTTAATCTTTGAAGCGCTGCAGAACCAGGGTCGCTTTCTTCCACCTCTCCTTTATTATGCTGCTGGTGTAGTGTTGTTAGGTTAAACCACGAGCAGAAAGGCGAAATGCATGACAGTGCATGCTAACAAAAGGAGAGACAAAAATCCTGCGTTACGGTAGAACATAAGGTAGTGTTAGCAGGAGTCGTGGTGCCTGGGGCATTTGTAGGGGCGTGGAAGCCAGCCTGCATTACAGCAAAGGGAGCTTGGTTCTCCAAAGTCGTGGCACCGTGGCCATCTTCTGAGCAGCGCTTGTTGAACATTTGCTGCGCCGAGGTGCCGGGGAGGACCCGTCCGTGCAGGCTGCGAGGCTGAGCGGCTGCGGGTGGTTTTCAAGTTTTCAGTAGCCTTTTGTCATCAAACTGTTTTGCAGGAGGAAGAAGTTCCATGACTATGTTTTTTTTGTTTTCCTCACAGATAAACCTGTACTGAGAACATTCTGTCGAGGCTGTAATGGGTTTACTGTCTGGTAATCTGTCTAAGTTGAAGGCGATGGCAAAACTCCAGGTTGCTTCACTGAAACTAGGATTTCCACCTCGAGTTGGTTGAGGATAAACAATCCCAAGTGTTGTCAGACAGCTGAGCGAAAACCATCTCTTCCTCCTAGGCGATGTCTAAATGTGGAGCTAACATGTGATACGTGTATTCACAAGTAGATAAATTAGCTTACAGTCACCTTTCTATTAACCTGAGTTTGTAGCTTTTTGGGTTGTTGTGTTGTTTTGAACAGTATTCTAACTCTGTACATGGAGTATTCTAACAGATGGATTCAGCTTTAGAAGAGCTATTATAAAAGGTTTGTGGTGTTTCCCATTGAAAATTATGTTGAAGAGGCAGGGATATCTTAGCTGAAGGTTTTCAAGTCCTGAACTTTTTGAGCAAGTGTCCAGTATACTGTAGCACTAGTATTTCTCCAGGATGGAAAGAATGAGCAGAGACAGAATCAGAGGATGCTTTCAACAGCTTTGTGGTCTCTCTCGTGTAAATGTTTCATCGTCCGTAGGACTGTAGCATGGATATGTACTGTGTTGCCTGGAACTACATAATTTCAGTCACAAGTCAGCAGAGGACAAGAACGTTTTAAAGTAAACTTGTATGCTTGTAAACTTGTATGGAAACTGTGGTGCCTAAGGCTAGAAACTTATTTCTAATTTATTCTACACCAAGATAATCTGAAAATTGTAGGCTTTTCCTGCTTGTTGTTGTTGGGATTTGTTTTGAAACTGAAATAGCAATACCTGGCAGGAAGGGCTTAATCCAAAATTTGTATTGGATCTACTAATGACTTAATTCTATTGCAGAGGTTCATAACTACACAGTAATAACTTATAATAATAACTTTCTGAAAAGCATTGTTGGGTTTTCTGAGGGTTGGTAGTGTTTTAAGAAAAAAACAAACCTTCAGGTGTACTTGTAGCGCCTACAATAGATAGCATAGCATGCTCTGCTTTAATAATGTGAAGATCCTAGTTTGTTAAAGACAAAAGTATTCTGGACATTGAAGCGAGCAGAGATTTCTCCCCCCCTGTGAGGAAATACTAACCATTGCTGCTTTCAGCAAGCCGGAGGATTAATACCACACCGACCACGCTGACCGACTGCAACCTTTCTGCTGGCTCAAGCAGAGCACCTTTAGCGGGGAAACATTGACAAAACAAAATCCCATGGAAAGTGTGTTGTGGGTGTAAGGAAAAGATTGGCTGGGAATGCCTTTGGCCTGGCCTCTGTGTGTGAGGCTCTGGCATGGCTGGGATGGAGCTAAGGGACTGCAGTGAGAGCACCTCTGCCTCGCCAAAATAGTGGGGAATCCTCCTCGGCTTCGCCCCCCGTGCTGGTGTATAGGCTGTTTAAGACACCCCGTTCTTCCTATGCCGGGGTTGCGGCACAGTGTATCGGCTGAAGGCTGCCTTGCTCTTCGAGCCTGATCTGCTCCGGGCACACTGAAGTTTGTTGCGGCGACCGCTGGTCCTAAGCTGCAGTTGCCACGAAGGCTGAACAAGGCGAATGCCTTGCAGCTGCCCTCCTCGTGTTGTCGCTTGTTTCTATAGAAACGTCCCGTTTCTGTTTGGTAAACGCTGTCTGGGTTCTTGCTGTGACACCAACATTAACCCGGTCTGCGTTTTGCAAGTTTTCACTGAAACTCCCTGTTAAAGAATGGCACTTTTATTGATAACTGTTGTAAAGTAGCTTTAGTATTAAGAATTTTTCTATGGTTTTTTGCATTTGCTTCCTTCCTCCCAGAGGCACAAATTGAACTTAGCTTTTTACTGCCTTGTTTTTCATTTGGAAGTGATGTCTGACTTTTTTTTCCTCATTTTCTAATCTGTTAATCTTTTAATATTTAAATATCAGATTAAAGTTAGCCTGGAGTAACGAACCTAGGCTGATGTTCTCCAGACACTTAAATGAAGTATGTTTTCTTAATAGTCTGCTGGCTGAGCATCAAGATCTTTTTACCACTTAGTTACAAGGTCACATACTAAGCGTTAGTTACATGCTAGCAAATAACAAGCAGGGATGCCATTTTCTTCCCACCACAATAGGAGGAAGGAAAAAAACAGAAATTCCAGTAAACTTATTTGCCCTTCTTGGGCAAATTTCACTTTTTTAAAGTCTGTCCATGGCAATACACTGGGCAATCAGCTGCCTGAATATATGGAAAATTGGTTGTTTCATTCTTCCTCAGCTGACATGGCTGGCTATGTAACCATCAAATATCTGCAGCTGTGTGCGATGGTTGCACCGAACAGAAGTTGGTCTCTTATTTTGGAGGAAGAGGGAGCTTGTGGTTTGTTCTGGCACAGCCTCTGTCATCTGCTCACTTTCTTCTTATTTTTTTTTCAGTAAGATTGAGCTCAAAGTATTTTCAGTTTTAGTTTGTGTCCTCTAAAAGGAGGTGACTTTGTGAGGATGCCTTTTCTGAGCATTAGCTTCCAAAAATACAGGAGTATTTTTCAGTAGGTACGCATGTTGCTGAAGTCATATCTTGGTGGCTTTTTTGACACCGAAGTACATACGATCTTCAGCTATCAGATACACCACCTGTTCCCTGGAGTAAAAATAACCATGAGCAGAGTAAAACAGCTCGTGAGGACTTAAATACTGTAGAAGAAAACTTTTATGTTGAAAAAAAAAAAAGTGCAGGTGTGTATGTGATATTGCATTTCTTGATTACAGATTTTTAATGTTTTGTTTAGATGTTGTTAAACACATTTGTTATTAAACTCAAAGGGTGTTTCTTTTCTACCTAACATGGAAATAATTCTCTTAAACATGCCATCTCTTTTTCTTTTATGACAGTAAATGTGACTGATAATGATCTGAGGCATGTTAGAAACAATTTAGAGACACTGCTGCTTTTGAAACAATTTGGAAACACTGCTGCTTTTGTGTTTGAGGGGAACTTTATGGATACCTTTTTCCTACTTTGCTCTCTTTTTCTTCTTCCCCACCAGCCCAGCAGCATTTTTTCCTAACTGTAAAATCGCAAGCTTTTACATCCCCAGCACATGGAGAGCAATTATGTTCCCAGTCCATTAGACTTCTTGCTCTTCCATCGTTGGAGCTTATGTTTGTGCAAAGCTCTTTTGGGCACCTGATGGAAGCGAAGAGGAGCTGATAGACTTGTAGTCGGCCTGGTGTTGTTGCTTAGTTGAGCGCAGGTGGGAATTTCTCAAGGTGTCTGAGCGAGAAAAGGCTGTTAGGACTTCAGTTCATTAATCGCGAGAAGTAGGAAGAGGGATGCTATTTGGTGTGTTTTGAATGATGTGCCTTCAGAGTGGTTGAATTTTAAAAAACAAAAAAAAGTCCTGAATCTTTAGGTGTAGTAGATTCTTTATGTTCATCCACTCCATCTTGCTACAGAATGAAGGCTGTTGAACTTCATCCAATTATTTGACTCAAGTCAGTTACTTAGGATTTTTTACACGCAGATGTGCGTGCATCTCACAGAAAACAAAGCAGGTGTGTTGGGCAGGCACGTGTCCCCTTCAGACCTGTTTCTGATCTGACCTGCACCCTCTGAGGGCTCAGGGAGCAACTGAATATGGTCTGCAAATCGTCTGGGGAGAAAAGACCTTGAACTGGATGTGTTGCACTTAGGAGGTGCCTCGAACGATTGTGGAGAGTTCAGTGCTAACTTGATCCTTCTCTCCTAGTGAATGCGCGTGAAGCATTTCAAAGGTGGTTTCTCTGGGGAGGGGTTACGTTCACATGGGACCTCGTGTTCCTCTGCATGGTTGAAACGCTCTTGCTGTACAGGAGATAAGCTCCAAACTGTTGCTGCTGTCACACCAATGTGGAACGGCCCCTGCTCGTCATCTGCAAAATGCAGACTTCTGTGTGCTTTCCTGAGCTGAGGCAGCGTGGATCCGAGTGAATGTGATGGACCTTTGCCATAAGCAAAGGTAGTGGTCAGCATACGTATAATTTTGTGTGTTATGTTGATGACAAACACAACTGGTAAAGCCACAGCCAGATGTTCATTGGATTCAGCAGGCTGAGCTGACTTCGCTTTTTCTGTTGTCTTAAAGCCAGGCCAGGAAAACATTCAGTTACACGGGAGGTTTGTTCAGAAGTACTTCAGGGATACGGGAGCACAAACTGTGCTGGAAGCTGACAGAACTTGTGCTCAGCATCTGCTCTGCAGACTCTTCAGAGACTTTNAAAAAAAAGTCCTGTTCTGGCATCCTGCCTCAGGGAGGGGTGCAACGGGTTCTCCTCAGAGCGTCCGAACCCCTGAGCCATTTGGCCTTAGCAGCTGGGTAAAACTTGGGTACAAAGTTTCTGTAGTAAAGGTTTTCAGCGTTTGGATCTTCAAGTTCCGACTTGCTGCTGTAAACGGTGAGAAGTCAGCAAGAGCTTTATGGCTGAGAATACCTCATTTTGAGTAGGAAGGGATACTTTATAACGCCAAAAATCTGAAAAGACAAGAGAAAACTGAGCTCTTACAGATATGCGGTAGACTTGTGGAGGACATCGTTGTCTGTGTTCGCGCTGAGGAGCGTAACAGATCGCTGGCACTTCCCCTTTTGTTCCACGTGAGAACTCTGTGTTAATTGTAAATAATTTAAAGTCAAAAATAGAAACCAAGCACTAAGTATTTGAAAAGGAGAAAACAGAATTATTACACTATTAATTTGAAAGTGTTTAAGGCATATAAAATGAAAAGGAAACTGAGGCAATGAAGTCATACACAGTGGCTGTACATTTGTATAAAGAAATACACTACTGTAATTTGCTTAAGGGGGTTAATGGTCCCAGTATGTCTAAAATAATATCACTTAGATTTAAAATGAATTTAAATTACAGTAAACAGTAATTCATTCCAGCAATTGGATAAGAAACATTAGGTTAGGAAACAAATTGAATCAGCATTTCTAATAGTTTGCTTTTAGTTTCATTCAAGTAAGAAAGTCCACCTCTTTTATCCTTCAGGAATAATCTTGTGTATTTAGTGAGGAGGGGAGTGAAGCTGGGAAGACAGTACTGCTGTTCTCAGTTCAGCAGGTATTTTGGACATGCGTCCATCTGTATCTCTGGCTGCACTTCTGTTCCCACAGCCCCTCCGAAATTCTTCATCGCTCCTGTAGTTCAAACAGTGAGGAAAGGCGAGCAAATTACTGAGGATGAAGTAGATCTCTTACGTTTCCACCTGCATTTTGGCAAATGAAATCTGGCAGAGCCCCCTGCATAGCACTTGCTAGTTACCAGAAGAGCTGCTGTAAGGCCTCGGATGCATGCTTTCTCTGCAGCTGTTGCAGATAAAGAAATTCCCTCCACTCCCACTTTATACACAAAAAATCCTTTAAAAATATAGTTATGAAACCAAGTCTGGGTTGCTGATTTCTAAAACTAGCGACTTAGAAAGTTCTTTTGCTTTCTAACGGGGAAGCTTTGTGTTGTCTTGTTGGAGAGGGGTCTGGTCAGTGCTTTTCTCTTCCTATGTTTTTCTGTTGTGGCAGTGTCTTTCCAGCTGCAGGCTGGTTCAGTAAGATTTAGCGCGAAATAGTCCAGTGGAAGTTGAGTCAACTGGGAACTGTGTGCCTACTGGAGGCAGCCACTGTCTAAAAATGTTTAGAAAAGTACTTTTGGCAAAAAAAGAGATGTTTAGTTTTGAGGATCTGTTCAGAGGTACTGGCACAGCTGTATAACTGTACGCAGTTTTACTATCTCACTGAAAATTAATAAGAGAACTTCTAGCTGCGATGTTAAAACCTTATTTAATGCATTTGTTTTTTAGTAATTTGGAGTATTGTAACATTACTGATGCGTGCACTGATGGTTCTGCTTTAGTTCCACCTCTGAAGAAACCTACGTGTCCAGCATGTGAAATGATTATGCAATAGTGAAGAAAAATATGCCATCTGTGTTTTACGGTAGATCATCTGTTTTCAGTTGTTTTTTGCTGAGTTGCCTGAAGCAAGACATACTCAGCTTGAATCAACTGTAGTAGACTTTGAAATTTTGCGAATTCCCTTGATCTTTTTGAAAGTTTTTGTAAGCTATATAAAATATTTGGGAAAATGACTTGACAGTTGTTTTGTAACTAAGCACACACTTTTCAGTCTCCTTGCCTAGAAGCATGTTTTGTGTAATTGCTTTAGGGATTCACATCCACCCTTATCTGTGAAGGAGAGGGTGAGCTGAAATCTTCGGAAAAATAAAAAATCCCAAAAAAATAAGGCGAAATTTTGTCTGTACCCTGCTTTAACAGGCTCTCTGCGGGTCTTTGCTGTCGGCTTATCCAAGCAGAATGCGAAGGCCAGGGGAATCCCAAGTCCCTGTGCCGCAGAAGCGAGGGCGCTCTCGGTGTGGCTGTGTCTGGTTCCTCGCGCTGCAGCTGGCCTGGTGAGACGGAGCTGGTGCGAGCGTGCCCGCCGGTGTGCCCGCCGGTGTCCCCGCTGCTCCAGCAGCGCGCTCCGCTCGCTCCGCGCCAAGGCTGCCAGCACGCTGAGGAGCGCTGTCGGTAACCCAGGGCAAAGAAAGGATTTGCTTATTTATTTGTTTTTCCCCTCCTGGTTGCGCTGGCTGCTAGCTTTGAAGCCTGAGCTGGTTCTCGAGCAAATGTAGAGGTTTCACCGTATGCATCAAGTGTTTCTGTCAGGAGTGGTCTCTGCAGCACTCGAGAGCTGCTCTCCGATCCCCTCTGCCATCCCATAGGCGTGTGCCTCCCTGTGGTCTCTGAATGCAGGAAGCAAATGTATTTTTCCTTCCCGGCACATCCTTTCTCTTTTCCCTGATTGTTGCAATCAATTTACCACTTAGGCTAATAGTATGGCGTTTCTGCCCCGTCCCCCTGTGCAATTTGAGGAGAGGAATGAGAGTTCCTGTAAAAATGCTTCATTCCCAGGGCAGCAAGCACCCTGCTGCTCGGAGCCTGCTTCTGCAAGCCTGGGCTTACAAAAGAGGCTCTACCTTTCTTGGAGAGACTGATCTTGAAACACTGGAATTAAAGAGAAAATAGTAGTTACTTGAATCATGAGCACAATTAATGGCAAAATGCCGAAAACTGGAGTTTTCATATCCACTGAGTTGGGGAAAAAATGAGCTGTGCTTGAGAAGCAGGCTGAAAAGAGGAAAGGTGGGTGGCTGTCAGCGCGTCACGCCAACTACTGGAGTTCTCCAAGGTTAGACTCTTCTGTAGAACCGCACGGAAATTGATTACAACATTCCTCACTATTTAGGCTTCCCGCGCCCCTCCCTTTCTGGGATTCAGTGCTGAAGCTGAAACCAAAATCTTTATGAATATGCAAATAAAAAATTACCCAAGCGCACACAGCTGAGGGACTGCAGGCTTTTTTTTCTTCTTTCCCCCAGTAGCAGCTGTGGTGGTTTGCCCAACCTACAATCAGTCAGAGAGTTACACATTTTGGCCTAAAGTTTGGCTTAGAAAAAAAATATCAGCTTTCTTTGGTCTTCGCTGGATGCTTTTCTGCAGGAATGGGAATTCAGTTTATTACTTGCTGTCTAACAGGGAGCCGGGTACTGCTGTGGGGTAGGATTTCTGTTTCTTACTGAGACTGTGCCGCGTAGCCAGGGACGCAGAGTGGCTTGCATCCTTGAAGACATAATTGAGGATGCACATTTGCTTTGAGTCTAGGAGTAGACTAATTGCACATAGGGTTTACAGGCAATTTGTTGGACTTATTGATCAGTTGACTGAAATATTGATGAGTAGCTGCTGTTTGTGTTTTCATTGCTGCCTAATGGAAGGATTAGCAAACTCATGTTCGTCTTGAAAGTGTGCTCACCCCATCCTACCCAAACACAAGGCAATAAGGTTCTGTGCAAAGGATCTCTGGGCATTGGGGAATTAGAGATGGGATTTCAAGCTCTAATCTAGTTACAATATGCATGTTGAAATGGTATCTTTGATGCATGCTTTTTGCAGTGATACTTAACAATGATATCTTCATCTAAAGATGTTGTTCTGCCTTGCTATGAATTTGCCCCATCACTTAATTTTTGGGAATGCTGCAGAGTTTGCTTCCCCTCCCCTCTGTTTCTTCACACCGCCACTTCGGTCCGTCTTCCCCTGCCCGCCTTGTGCTGCTTTCTGTGCCAACATCAGGATGGATGCTTGCCCTCTCCCTGGTCTAAGTCAGTGTCCCCCTTTCAGTGGTGGCAGTAGCCCTTCAGTTTGTTGTGCTTTGGTGCAAAATGCTTAATAGTTCTGTATCGTTCCTGTGGTTCTGAAGATATTTGGAAAAGAATCTATAACAAACCCACTTCAGGGAGATCCCCTCCCTGAGATTACGGTCATCTGATGGCATTTCAGCTGCCCTGGCGCCCACGTCGGGCTGGCAGGTGTGACGTGTGTGTGACCTAGGGGAGAGCTTTGTGCCCCCGAGCAGCATCTGGAGGGGAGACAGACTAGCGTACGTTTGCGGTGTCACTCGGGTGTCGCGAGTTTAGACCAGTGAGTCTCATCCTTAGCGTTGTACTGCAGTCACAAGCTGCATTGCATTTTCAGTTTCTCGATTTAAGGAGTGAATTATTGTGTGTGTATCATATGTTTATGCATTAAAATATAAACAGCTGAGACTTGCTCACGTGAATCATAGTAATGAGAACTGATTGTACAATATATTTCTTAATTTTGTCTTCTATCCACAGGTCCAGCAAGAACAAAGAATCCACACCACAGAACCTGTAATAGATGATTATAAAAAGATGGGGACTCTCTTTGGCGAACTAAACAAAAGCCTTATCCGAATAGGCTTCACAAGGATGTATTTTGGAGAACGGATAGTAGAACCCGTAATAATTATATTCTTCTGGGTTATGCTCTGGTTTGTTGGCTTACAAGCTCTTGGACTAGTTGCTGTTCTGTGCCTTGTCATTATTTATGTACAACAGTAAGATTTTATAGATGCCTGTTGGATTATGTATTTAAACACTGTCACTATCTCAGTGGATTTGTATGTTTAAGTAAATGGGTGGCACATCGGAAGTTGCAATGCTTTGAATTGTATTTTGCTGAACTTTCAAGGTTTGGGGTGAGGGGGACTAAAATTATTCATTCTAAGCAGAGTCAGTAGTCCCACTATGTCTTCGAAGGGCAAAAAAAGAGATGCTCATCGTAGAACAGTGTCCAAAGTAATGTCCCCTTGGGGCCTTAGTCCCAGGACTGGCTTTTTATTCCTCGTCCTCTGCAGTGTTCTTGCTTAGCATGGTGAAAACTTCCTGTCTGGTTGAAGAGGACACTTGATGGGAGCGTCCTATTTCATTGCTGAGGGGGCTATGTGCTGTTTGTTCTCTGAATCTGCATAATTTGCTAGTTTATTGCTGAAAAACTAGATCTACACAAGGGGGGTTTGCTAAGAAACCTCAAATGACAAACGCTCAGAAGATGGACGCAGCTTCCTGACATGAAAGTATCTTCGCTTTAGCACAGTTTATAGCAAGCTTTCCTCCACGAAGCAAGCTATGCCAGAAAAATGCTTTTATACTAATGCTGGTGACTTCACACGAGGCTTCAGCTGTTGTTTAGGGCTGGGGAGGAATCACAATCCCATTTGTCCAAATGGACTAATGTAGCTCTGCCTTGGGTTTGGAAATGTACTCAGCTCCTGCTGCTTTTTTTTTTTCTTGCTCTTCCCCTCACCCGTCCTTCTGAAGACAAATGTTTGGCTAATTCATGGACTTTGTAGGTAGTTATAACTGCAGTGTTGGGAATTTGCCGTTCCAGAGAGCGATGCTAGAATATTGTCTGCTTCCTCTGGGGTCTCGTGTGAAGCGTCTGAACAACCAGACAGATAACAGACAGGATCTGTTAACGCCTCCCTCATCTGCTGCACTGTGGACCCAACGTGACCGAGAAGGTTTGCATTCATAAGCAAATCAGGCTTGTTTCCTCATGCAAGACAAGAATGTAGTTGAAATCAAGTGGTCATTTTATTTAGCAGTCGTAATTGATTGATTTCCAAAATAGGCAACAAAATGCATATCTATAGGTGGACGTCATGGGCAATGCAAATCGGAGAATAGGATATATATATATATATATATATTCAAGAGTAGGTGCAAAATTCTCTCTGGCTCCCTAGGAGCCACACCAGGGATGTACTGAATATTTCAGAGTGAGCTGAATGTGCTCATTTAAAGGAAAATAGTAAAATGAGACAGAATCTTTACTAAATAGGCTACAAATTTAATATTTGTTATACATTACTTTTAGTAAGAAACTTAATTACAAAGTTGACTTCATTAATGGCAGAATGAAATTATACATTTACCTAGTGATACAATATCAATTGTGAAATTTACAGAAAACTACTTAAGCTTTTGCAGTGATTTTTTTCCTAAACACTTTAATATTAGCAGTGATCAGCAATAGACAGTTTTTAGTTGAAAATGCTGAGTCTTATCCAAAGACCTTTGAAGTTAAGTGTAGCTCCATTACGGTGCCCGCAACTGGATTCACAAAGCAGATTTTATGCCAGCATGGGTCGTGTTGGTTGCTGGGCTCTATTTCCACGGCCTTTGGCCCCAGTCCGTACAGACTTTCCTATTAGTGAGCTAATTGCTATTTAGTGCACTGAACATGAAGGCGCTCGGCTCCTTCGAAGTCTGTATGTGCCTAAATGCCATCTATGGAAATGTCTCAGCTTTTCTAATGAGTAGTTACGTTGTGAGGAGCCGAGTCTCCTGTCCAAATCATCTGATGACCTTGACTGTGGATCCGAGAGGCTCTGGTGAGCCAGGAGGACTGCGTGGCTGTGGGACTGAGACGCAGGGTGTGCTTGGGTGGCAACCGGCGTGACTGGCGCCTGGTTAAAAAGCCACACCATACAGGGGGTTGTTATTCACAGCTGGAAGTCCAAAAGCAAACAGCACGTCAGCAAGTACACACTGAACTCGGTGGCAGGAAGCTCTGTACTCAAGTGCCTACGGGTAAACTTTGTTTTTTGTTTCAGATCCCTTAGAAAGCAGAACATGTGTTTATACCTTTGCATATTTGTATAGCTATAATGGTGGTTTTATGTGTATTCTTCTCCTGTATAAGGGCTGTACTACAAAAGCATCTTGACATTTAAAAAAAAAAGTCCTTCCTTTCCTCCCACAGTCAAGTTACTGTTGAGAGAAGCTCATCCAGTTCCTTTTGTCTTGTGGGAAAGTGTCAGTGTGAGATCCTCGTTGCAGTGGTACCCGTGTGAAGACGCTGTGTCGTGACACAGCATGTAGCATTTTCTTGAAGTGGTGATTTTGCTCTGTATGTAAGGAATTGGGAACAGTGAACCAAGGGTGTGACTGTCAAGCTAAGGAAACTGTTCATGTGCATGTAACCTTTTATTGTGTGTATAACTATGACTGCTTCACTCATGAAATCATTTCAGTTATTCTTTTGGTGTTCATGTCTCTATACCTGCGATGTATGGAAAGGTAGCTTTTGGACTAAGGCTGTGTATGGTGAATACTTGACATTGTTTCTCGTATGGGTGACTAACATCTTGTCCTTCATAGAAGTTTTTAAATTTTTTAAAATGCAAAAGAATAGTTCTCTTAATGGAGTTAGGTTGACTGAAAATGAAGAAAAAAAGTCTTGCATGGAAGATACCCCTCACCTTCCAGTGTCTGCCTTTTTCTTTTCATACATTCCATTGTGTATAAGAATTTGCATAGAATCTTTTTTAAGCTATTGCTATACTATCTCCCTGCATTTTGCAGGAAAAAAAAAAAAACAAAACATAAGGAATAAAGGGGACTGAGATACAATCAGACCCGAAGAGTGGAAAATAGACTGCAGTGAAATGATGCTTATATGTATTAAAAGAAATCTGATTGTAAATTTGTGCCAAAAGTGAGGGGAAAATGGGTGAACAGTCCTTGCATTGTGTTCTTCCTTCCATCCATATGTAGTTCCAAGGCAGAGGAAGCACCAGGCCTTCCAAGAATGTCCCTAGCTAAAAAGCAGAAGGTTAATTAAAAAAAAAAAAAAGAGACAATTTCACTTTTGTTTATATAGTAAAAATGGATAATGTTTATATTGGTATATGATTATCAGAACTGAAAGCACCTTGATGCACCTGTGTGTAGGACTGTATGGTGGAATTATGTCCCCTAAATCTGCATTAAACAACAAATGATGTAATTCCTGTTGGTCAGTGTAACATATTAAAAGCTTTTTATATAACCTCTGTTTTTTAAAGGATGAACTCTTTGGTACTGTTTCACACCTGCCAAATGCATAAATGTCTGAACTACTGTGTACAGAGAAGAAACCCTGCACAAAGGAGAATCTTGGAGAACCCTGTTTGCACTGAAAAATCATCACATTGAAACTGTCCATACAAAAAGCAAAAATCACATTTCTTAAAGACTCTGTATTAAATGAATCCTATGGAAAGCACTTTTGTTATTCTTTGTAATAAAAAGTATTGTCATCAATGAGAACTGAATTCTTTGTGGTGCTTTGTTGAAGGCTGACTCCGTTCATGGTAGGCCCAGATGAAACAGGGCAGCATTCAAATATCCACTGAAATCAGGTCACTTGCAGCTACTGGAGAAATAATTGCAGGACAAGAGCTGAATAAACTATATCACGTCTCTGTGGGTGAGTGTAAAGCAAGTTATGCTGAACTGAAAAAAAAAAAGTAGAAGTAGATGTTAACAAATAATGGCAACATTGTGGTGCAAAGTAGTTCTTGTTTCCTAGCATGTTTCTTTATTTTGCACCCATAGCGGCCTCTGGAGGAACCAGATGTGGTCAGTGGTGTGAAAAATAGTGACAATTGCTGTGCCACATGAAGGTTTGGGAGTTTTCATTTATTTTTTTTAAATACTCATAGAACAACATATGGTCCAAAACATCCCAAAACAATTCCACTTCTAACTCTTCATTCTTTTTTTTTCCTGCAGCTCAGAAGGATGCTCGTTGTGCCAGATCCAACAGACGCTTAAGTGTGTTTGTGTTGCTCAGGATGCACAGCGAGTTAAGTACTATAGGTTTTCTAAAAGCAGCAAAGTTGAATTTTGGTCCTTCAAACTCATATTGGTGGTTGTGCACAAAGTAAGTAAGACTCAATGCTTGAATAAATTCAGGCCTTCAGCTTTTTATTTCCAATGAATTATCTTGGTCAGCCCTATTACTGGGTGTATGCAACTTCAAGACCAACCTAGCTTTGACTCTAGCTACCAAATTTGCTGCTTGCCTACATTCTGGAGAAGTGGCAGAAAGGGGATTTCAGTATTCTGTTTGATTCTTTTCATCCTGGGCTTTAGCCTAGGCTTTGGGAGCTTATTTCTTAGCCTCTCCACCCTGCCAGAACTGATACTTTTATCCCCTTTTTCTTTCCTTATTTCCCTCTGTAGTGGCCATTCACAAGCACAGTCTTTCTGTGTGCCACATTCTTGGGTTTTTTCTGTCTCTGTCTCCTTAAAAGTTACCTAGACAGTAATTTTATTTTCAGATGGATATTTTGTTTGTTTTACCAGGTACCTGCTTAACAGGAAACTGGAGAAAGGATTTTAAAAATATGCAAGTAGTCTTTTTTTTTTTTTTTTTTTTTTTTTTTTAATTTGTGCTTATCTGTCATTTTAGATGATGGTTTCCAAACTCTGGTTTGCTGTTGCCAAAGGTTCAAGAGAGTATTGCAAACTCACAGGGCAAAGAACTGTTGGTGGATTGACACCTGGAATTTGAGAATAGATGAGGCAAGCAGCATGTAGCTTAGGGATGTTTCAAGCTGACACAAACAGACTGCAAACTGCCTTTAACTCCTGCCAACAGCTCAGTTTCTTCTTTCTTCAGTTGATCAGATGATAATTGAGACAGACCTGTTATAGAGTATGGTGTCTAGGTTTTATGGTCATTAGATGTAAATTAATTAAGCCAAATTGATTCTTGGCTTGTCCTGCCATCACCTTATGTCTGGAATGAACATTGCTTGCAGCAAATGTTTCTGCTTCTGGAACCTGTCTGTGTCTGCCTAGGCGTATTTTAGATGTACCATTCACTGTTGATTGCATTTTAAAGCCTTACAGGGGAAAAGGGCTCATCTTCTTGTCCTCATTTGGATGAAGGTTTAATATGTGTGAGGAAGGAGCCAAATTAGTCACTGGCAAACTGTTGAGGGCTTCCTCATAGAGGAAAAAGCTGCCACTGAAGTGTGGATGATGAAGGTACAGGAGACATGGGTTTGCATGCTGTCCAGAACAGATGGTGGAAAGCAGCCATTTTTCTGTCTTAATTCACAAATCAATTATCTATTTTCTAATGTAGTGATATTTCTCAAGCTAGGAGGACCATATATCCCAGGTACAATAAGTCTGTAGCAAGGAGATGAATAATTAGGTACAGAAAATCCTTTGGCCACCAAAATCCTGTTCTGTAAAGTGACAGACATTAAGACATCTCTCCTTGACTTGAAAGAGATTTGAGCACTTTGGTTTGTAAATTACTTCAAAAAATTTACATGGTTATCCTTTTAAATCATTCTTTCATTCATGTTCTTTCTCAAATCTGTTTTGAAAGCCACTCCTCCCTCAGTAGCTGTTACCCATGGGGGTGAAGCCAGCTGGTGTGTGCAGGAGGGCAGGTCACAGGGAAGGACTGACACGTCTTTGATGCTACCTGGCCAGGGTCACAAAGCCTAGGAGCAGGTCTGCAGCGTTTCCTTTGCTGTCACTTTCTGTATTCATGCACCTTGTTAGGTGCTCAGCAAGAGCTGACATCAACCAATTCCAAATTTCCTCAGGCATTTCAGTCCTCTGAGCTCGGGACTTTTTCTGCTGCTGAACAGGCTCAGCCAGACAGCTGAGCACGAGGTAACTGTCCTTTGCTTCTTGTTAGAGTGAAAATATACTCCAGCATACTGCATTCATGTCCTCATCCTAGCAAGATCAGGAAAAGCATGATGATGCAGTTTTCCTGAGAGAACAAATATTTCTATGCCTTTACGCTTACTTCTGTAAGTCTCCCTGTAAATCTTGCTGTTGCAGAGAGGAAGAAAGATAAAATGGTCTTCAGTCTATTGCCCATTTGTGACGCTTAGTCAGATAAGAGAACCAAATGCATGCAAATATTTGACCATTTTTTTTGACATTTTGACTTACAGTTTCTTCATTCCATCCGTGATTAGAGAGATAAGAAACTACTTGGCTGAGTTCTGCAATGGAGCAGTAAGCAATGGAGCTAACTTGGCTCTTCTCACTTAACAAGTTCTTATCCCAAGGTCTTCAACAGGTAAATACAAATTGCTGGTAACAACCTAATTCTTTAGCTTTCAAAGTCTTTATTTATTTGTTTGTTTGTTTATATTGTTTTAATGCATTAGAATGCAATCTTCAGACCTAGCTTTCTTTTGTAAAGTGTTTTGGGGAGTCTGCTCCGTGCTGCGCAGATGTCTCGGTGGAGATTGTCAGACAATTTTGTTTTGACCCTGCACCTGGCACGGCTTGTGTCATTGCTGAGACCTGCCTGTCTTGCTGTCTTGCTATCTGAGCTTCACCAGCTGGGGGATTTCTGTGCTTGGAAGTGGGTAGGTCTTAAAGCATAGTGAAGGCTTAAGATTAATAGCACGTTATTTGTGCATTGATGGCTACTCTGCAGTTTCCCAAGAGACTAAGCCATGGTAATGGCACTGTTTTGCAAGAAACTCCAGAAATAAGCTAAAGACACCGTGAAGGGAATTCAGGTCTTCATGTGTAACTCTGCTCCACTATCAATGCTCTGTTTTTCATTATTACTAAAAAAAAAAAAAAGGCATTTTTAAATCCTCCACTTAAATTTCAAGATTGATAGCACAGATCTTTTTTGATGCCTCCCATCTTCCCAATTGTCACCTTCGTTTTTTCCACTTCAAATCCCAGTGTAATACAGATGGTAGAGGAAAAAAAGTGTACCTATTCCCCTATTCCCAGATAGAAGGCAGTCACTACCCCTACAGTGGTAGCACGGACTTTCTCCTTTCTAAGTGCTCCCGATATCTCCTGGGGAAACTCAAAAACCACTTAACTCAGAATCATCTCTGCTTGGTCTCTTCTCCCAAGCAACAAGCAATAGGACAAGAGGAAATGGCCTCAAGTTGCACCAGGGGAGGTTTAGGTTGGATATTAGGAAAAATTTCTTCACTGAAAGCGTTCTGATGCATTGGAACAGCCTGCCAGGGAAGTGGTTGAGTCACCATCCCTGGAGGTACCTAAAAGATGTGTAGATGTGGTGCTCAGGGACATGGGTTAGTGGTAGACTTGGCAGTGCTAGGATAACAGTTGGACTCGATGATCTTGGAGGTCTTTTCCAACCTAAATGATTCTGTGATTCTATGATTCTCTATCGATAAATATGTTGCTTCTTTTTGCTAGTTTTGATTTGTAATATTTAAAAGTGGTTTTCTGGTTCAGCTTGTTTGGGCCTGCTGCTGTGTCCTAAATAACCCCCACTGAGGCTTGTAGGAGTCCAAAAGGGAAAAATTTGTCCCAGGTGCCTGACTGTGCTGCTTTTGGACAAAGTCCCCAGGGCCAAGTTCAAATCTTAATGGAAGGAGCATACTCCATCCCCTGGCACAGCTCTTGGTCCTTTCTGACTGGTTTTGTCCTCTTTATTCTCCACTAAGAATCCATCCAGAAACCCCTCTTCACAAAATCACTGTGAAGAGTTCAAAGGGGCTTTTCCCCCTTACTTTCCCTGTAACGCTGTCATGAAGCAGCGTGCCAGAATTACGATGTTTACCTGTTATGGGATCTGATAAGAAGCAAAGCTTTTTTGGAGTTTCTGTGAAACACTGATCGTTTGGTAGTGACATCTTTCGTTTCCTCCACTTCCAGCACTGTTAATGATCTATTGGCTATGTGCTTCGTGTTTTTCCATACACGTGTTCAATGAACATTAGAGTTAATTTTTATCTCCTGAATAGCGTTGAGTATGACATTTTCATCTTGACATTTTTGCAGTATGTTTTTATTCAAGCCAGTGTTTATTCTAATCCCATTGCCACTCCTGCTGAAAGCTCTTCAGGTGCTGCTGCTGGCAGGGGATGGAGGGCAGCAGTCCTGCCCAGAAAAATGTCCTTGTGTTGCCTCTGTGTCAGCCTGGGATCCAAGGTGCATTTCAAGACGCGCTTACGCGGTGGTGGGTTTGAAGCGAACCTGCACCCTGGCTTCTCTGCACTCTGGGAAAAAAGCCCCGCCGGCCTGTTTCACGAGAGCTGCTTCGAAGGCTCGCGTCTTTTGTGACAGAAGTCACCTGTGTCTCCAGTGACCTTAAAGAGGTGAGTCACACGCTGCCTCTACTCTGTCTCTGTGCCGGTGCCTGGGCAAGGATAAATTTGGCTCTTTACAGGAGTGTAAAGCCTTTGCTTAGATTTCTGACTGGTGGTTTAGGAGGAATCCTTTGCCAAGTGCATAGTTACATGCAATAAAAGAGAACAGACTCTGAACTTTGAAAAAACAAAGTGTAGGCTTCTGCCTTTCTCCTTTCAGGCTTTTTATAAGGAATACGTAGAATAGTTTCCCTCTCAAATAAAGAAGTAGCATTTTACTATTATTGTATAAAAGGAAAACACAATGAGTCCTTAACGCTTCTCATTCCACCTCCCGTGACATCCTGGGGCTTCCATATGTCTTACATTTGCCTGCAGAGCTGTGCTAATGCCCGTTTCATAGTGGCGGCTATGTTTCAGCAGCTAGCACGTGGTGCCAGCTGAATGCGTGTGGGTGTCTTGTGTGTTTCTGAATCAAAGTAGTTTCAATACTGAAAAGCATCTTCTCTTGAGGAGAAGAAATGGAGCTTACTGTATCAAAGGTGTAGGCAGGCACAGATTCTATGCCATTATTACTGTAAAAAGCACTGAAGCACACCAATGAAAAATTTAACAGTTAATAGTGCCATACATTGTGATTATTATCTTTGTTCATGTCTTCCTGCTTCAGTGATTTTATTAACAGCAAGAATTTGCAAAACCATTCTAGCATTGGAGTTCACAGATGTGTAATATCTGTTACCTTCCTGTCTGGACAATGAGCTGTCACAAGTAAAAATTAAATTACTAGGCCTTGGATTTGTTGCTTTGAGGAGTGTCCTCTTCCCATGCTGCTGGTAGTAATATACAGACGAATGGAAACTACTGTATGGTTTAGAAGATTCGCACTGTAAAACCCAGTCTGAAATGTCTTCACAAAGGCATTTCAAAAGATACTGCATGCGCTACCTTAGTTTCTGTAGGATCTCATTCCTTGAAACATAGGTACCTGGGAAGAGAACTTCTCCTTCCTTGACCTGCGCATGGCCTCTGCCTGGCTCCTTTGCTAGCCCCCGGCCCAGCTGTGGTGGTCTTTCTTTACCACAGCCATATGGAACTGTTCTTGGGAAGTGTCTTGCACATACAAAACAAAAGCTCAAGTGGAGATGGGAATTAATTATTGAATGTCTTCAAGGATCACAGAATGGGATGTTCAGCAATGAAAGGCAGCAACATCAGAAAGCCAACAGCAACTCATATAAGCACGTTATTTGTCAGATTAGAACCAAAACAGCTGTAGATGACGTAAAATAGGACTGGGAATGATGACAGAGTTCTGGGTGGCCTGAAGAGCCATCCACTGCATATAACAAATTTGGCTTTTATTTAGTTTGTGTATATAAGCTGTGTTGTCTACAGTCCCTCAGAAGATCCAGCTCTTCTCAGCAATGTACAGCTTGGATATGTGGGAGCAAATCTGCAGATTTGTCCTGGTAAGAGACTAGAGAAGTCTCTTATAGTGCCTCTCGGCATCAGGCCAGCCACTGTTTTCTCCCCAAAATGAAGAACTCGGAGCACTTTTGAATACTTTAGGACTCTTAACATACTAAAGCATGTTCCAGCTTGGCCTCAGAAAAAACATCTCTGTTCCTCAGAGGGGCTCCCTGCTTGTTTGTGGTAAGCGCAGAGCAGGAAACAAGCTCTGCAGTAGCATTAGCTTGTGCTGGATGCTGAGTGCCATAAAAGGCATTTAAATTATGTATGTGCCTCATGGCTTGCTTTTGAGCTTATCTTCAGCAAGCTCAGCTTATTTCAGCCTGATGCTGTCAAAAGGCTTTGATACTTTCTAAAATTGTTTACTTGAGACTTCCCATGCATGTGCTCTATGCGTTATTTCCAAAACAGAAAACTTACTCTTATTCATGAGAATTTATTTCTTAGAGCCATATATTTTTGATAACTGATTTCATAGCCAGGAGAAATGTGGCAGACCTCACCTACCTGTAAATCAGTAAAGTATTGACACAGTTTGGGAAGACAAAGGTAATAACTCAGACAAGGGAAACAAAGGAAAGCTGTCAGACTGGAATAAGTTTTGTAGGCAAATTCCTCATAGTGGGGTTTGTACACCTATCTTGTTTATATTTGCAGTAGTGATGGTAGCATGAGAATTAGGCATATAATAAATTTACAGAAGCAATAGTAACAGAAGGTTACACAAGAACACCTTGGAGCTAAGGCCTGAAGCTTAAAAAAAAAAAGAGGAAAGGGAGGCAATTTCATAGTGTGATGTGCAAGGGCATATAGGTAAGAAGGCACTCTAAAAGCTCATCTGTTTAAAGTGACAAAGGAGGGATAGCAGGAGTTTTTGCTGAACACAGAATAAGGAAGAGCCAAGAATAGGATACGGCTGTCAGAAAATATAATCCTAGGATGTTTTGGTCAGTATATTTTTNAACTCTATCTGGTACAGAGCAGAGTTCATGGAAATGAAAATTTTAAGAAAGCTGGCTTGTTTATAAAGGTAGAATGAAGTCATAGAGCAAAGCACGAGGGTAATTAGGTAAAAACTGTCTGATAGTAGCTTTAGTCTGGATATTAGTAAAAGATTTTAGACACTAATTTGAGTAAGATGCAGTAGTATCAGTGACAACAAGCATTGTAAGTAGCTTTAGAATAAAGCTTGTTTCCAAAAGAGATGCTATGGGACGGTTGCCTGCAAGATGGGAAGCAAGTTTCATCCCATTCCCTGGTGCAGCTGCAATGAAAAGCTGAGCTGAGTTTAGCACGCGCTCCTCCAGAGACGTCAGTGCACAGTGGGCACACTAAGTGGTCTTCAAAGATTGTGGTTTTGCTCATTTCCCCTGTTCTGGTTGTCAACACTTTGCAGTACTGTGTGTCATACAAAGAGCTTATCTAACCTCATCTTTGCTCTGACTGGCTTGTTTTACTGAAAGATACATTTTCAAGGTAACACAGTTTATAATTTGTTTAATACTCTTCTCTGTTTCCAAATATCTTAGTACCTACTGGCTTGGAGGCAGGGAAAGAAAGAGTGATATTGTTTCCTATTGAACAACCAAACTGATACGATCTGTGTTAGCATCAATAGAGTGGAAGAAAGAAAGGAGTTAAACAATTAGGCTCTTAAGTCAAGTTATTGCTAAATTCTGCTTGCTTGCTTGCTTCTGGTTTGCTCAATAAACCGTATATTGTATCAACGTGCCCTCAGCATCCTAGGTTGGACATTCAATTACTTGTGACCATAAAAGCTGATAATCTCATGGTCAATGATGCAAGCAACACTTCCCATTTCAGTTAACAGAAATTGCTCAACAATTACAGCACCTTCCTCCCCTTTCACATGCAGTCCAGCAGCCCACAGATGCCTGGGCAGAAGCAGCCTTTCACAAGAGCCATGGTATGAGGGAAACCTTTTCAGCTCTAGTTAATAATTCAAATCTAATCCAAGTCACCAGGAAAACCACAACTGTTACCACCTCAGGGCTTCTGCAATTGGACTAAGTAACTCAAATGCAGTTCCTTGTCAGTAAATGTGTAATCTGCAAAGCAGCTGTCGCAGGTGGCATTATATGATGTGCTTCATCATCTAGTGAGCAAAGAAATACAGGATTAGGAAAACATGGGAGTCTGAATTCAGCTTTAAAAGGAAGGATAGCCCAGAGACTAGAGGTAAAGCCTTTTTTACTTTTGGGTAGTGTATCAAATAACACTAATTAATTCCTCCTTACCTTTGCTGAAAGAGGAAGGCTTGACTCTACCTCCCCGTTTGTAAAGGTGGAAGGAAGAGGGGCAGATGTAAGATGGATCATTTAAGGAAATCTCAGAGTTAAATGGGATGGCATTCTGAGACCAGCAAGTTTATACAGCTTCAACCCCCATATAAAAGCTTTCCATCTCTGTGATGTGCTTTTCCGAGCACAGAGTTCTCTGGAAAACACACAACCACAGTGCAGAACAGTACTCCAAGCTTGTTGGTAGGCATGGTTAAAATGTGTATGTGTGTTCTCTTTAAAAATACATATGTACCTTGTTTGTGGCTGAAGAGAACACAAGGAAAAGATGTAATTTAAGAAACTCACTTCCACATAACTTATTAGACATGATACTATGTCAACATGAGCATTGTTACTGCGAGGTGATTAATGATCTTCCATGTGGCACTGAGTCTACCATCAATGAGCCCTCTTCATGAAGGCAGCACGTATTGCTTACTTTCCTTTAGTGTCTACAAACCTCTGTGCATCTGATGCTGTAAAAGCCAGGTGTAAGAAGTTGTATCTGTTTCTAAAGGCTGATATCTAAGGAAATGAAAAAAGGCAAAAGGTTGAAAAAATTATTTTTCTTGGGGAGATATGGAAGGGTCATAGTCAGGAGCTGAGACTTGTCTGAGATCTCAGAGAAGTCTACAGGAGAGCTGGGAACTGAGCATTGTTCTCCAGAGTCCCAGTTGAGTACTTCAGCTCACTGATCCATGGACCCTCACCACGCTAGTTTCCCACTCTCGCACTTCTGCTGGAGGCCCGCGCTTCAGGAGCTCACTTCAGAATCTGTGAAAATGTAGCTAACCAGTCTGAACTCAGCCCAGTAACAAATCATAGATCTGAGTTCTAAGAAGAAGAATAAATGTTCCTACTGGCGTGAACATTCCCAAACTACCCCATTAGAAACACCTGCTCAGCTGCTGCACCTGCTGGGCAGGTACAGCCTGAACTCTGCCTGTGTGGGCAGCTGTAGGCAGGACATCAGGAGCTCTGCAGAAAGGAGAACGCAGGCAACCATTTCAGATCTTCCAGCAGTGGGAGTACCGAAAATGATATTCAAGAATTTTAGTGCACTAATGGAAATAACATTATCCTGTGCATGGGAGCCTCATTCAGAGATACAGCTCTGGCTCAAAAAAACAGGCTTGTTTTCAAGATCTGCTATTAGGCAAAGCTATAAACACTCGAAGTGTCAGCTAGAGAGATTTGACTGAAATAAATGAAGAAATGGCACCAGAGGGTGTGATATGGTAAAAAGAAATCTGCCACAGTTGACTGAAGAAATTGGTGATCTTTTCTACCTGATCAAATACAACAGGGGTTCATTGGCCACAGCTTAGTGCTTCGTTAAAAAGTGATCACAACTGTGGCTGCAGCACTGCGAGCTGTTCTGTGTCAGCTTTTCAGGGGAGCACAGATGCTGATGGAAATGGTATAGATAGCTTTCCAGCAGCCTGAGGTCCTCACCTCTCTTGACCGTCTGGTCATATAAACACTAAACTGATTGACACCATCTTTGTGAATTTAATTATACCTGCTGTCACCACTGCCTCTACATGAATGATACAAGTGAGACAACCTACTGAGTATGCCTGGAAGGATTTCTTTTTGTCTTCAAAATGAATCGGATACGACAGAATCAAACACATTCTCTAATTTGCATTTTTATGGCTGTTTTGAAATGAGACACATAATCTTGCTTTGCCTGTGTAGGTCGGTACGTATGTACCAATAACACTTTTTCACTCTGAAAAATGTCACCTTTCTAACGGAACACTTATTTTCTTAGTGTTCCTACTTACTAACTGGAAAAGGTGTTATAAAAATAATTCTTGCTCTATTGGAAAATCTTTAGCTCATGAAAAGTTACTCATAAAAATCGTAGGCATAAATAACATGGTATTTGTCCTAGCCCCGTTTTGATAAGGGTGTTTTTTCCCAGAAATACACCAGACATAGACCCTTTTCCATGGGGACTTTGTTGCTAGGTGATCTGTCCCGTGATAAATCAGTGTTTCTGGGAGGGAGGCACTCTATTGTTCAAAGCCACAGCATTTCGGTGATAGGGCACTCATGTCAGTGACCTGCTACCATTAGTGCTTAACCACCAATCTTTATAATTCTGCAGGTGAAGCAGAAAGAGAAAAGGCAAAGAGCCCCACGACCGCTTCAGTCTGACACAGATACACACGAGGATCCCCCCCACGCCTCGTAAACCTCAAAACGGGTTCCTAGTGGTGCATGAGAGTCCCTGAATTACCACATTTCAGAAAATTGTCCATCTAATCTAATCTAATCTCCCAGCTAATCTAGAATGCTACAAGTCTGCAGTCTACATATATTTAAATACTTGAAGAACATTCCTTTTCCCTTTCTGTATCCTGTGTGTTGCGTGCTTTCTGTAGGAGGGCTATAAAGGTGCACAGCGCAAAGACATCAGCAGAAGCCGTGTGTTGCCTCCTCATAGGATCTGCTTTAAGAACATGTTCCAGAGCAAGAAAGAAACCAGTTCATTCCAGTGGCTGCTGCAGAAGTGCTGGGCTGACACCAAGCCCACCAGAAACCCTGAAAGTAACCATTGTAAGCCAGAGGAGAAAACCACAAAAAAAACTCACTTCATCACATCTTTTAGGAAGCGTGCCATGCCTGTCTCTAGCTACCTCATAATGGGAGACTGAAGCTAAATGTGCACAGTTAACAAACCTGCAATTTGAAATAAGAAGTATGTATGAAGGTATACAGTTTAAAACATTCTACATCAAAATGCCTCTATGTTCTATTACCACCACAATGGTGTTTATAAAACAAACATAGCAAAAAGCAGACAAACTGTTTCATCTGTCATGTTGTTCTCTCTTTCATTATTTAAGTGTGAAGGAGCCCCTCTACTGGACCAGGATCCTACTGCACTATCTGGACATAAACCAAAAGGTAGGCCTGACCTCAAATGTAGTTGTTTTGCTTTGTTTGCACCCTAACAATGCTTTAACATGTCATGTAGAAGACTACAAAAGTGCTGCTGCATTAAATTGCTGTGCCCCAGTCCAATATAGGCTGCTTTGGTCTCCTCTGTGCACCTTCAGAGATCCCATTTTACAAGTTAATGGCAGCCCCTGAAAGAACAGAGACCTTTGCACTGCTTGCTTGCTCTTTAAAGATGTGACATTCTTCATGTGGATGTAATTTTGAAAGTTGAGTGCTGTAACACTCCAGCTGTAAGCACTGAGGTGAAACTGGAGTAGCTGCCAGTGTGTTGTGTGACCTGAAGATCTGCAAAGGAATTGTCATCAATAGCATCAGTAGAAAAACTACCCTGGGATCATTGCCTCACACTTAAAAGGAAATGGCAGCCCCCTTTTTTACACATTCCAGCTCTAATGGCAGGTTCAGAAAGGCATCAGTTATGCTCAAAGGATGTTTTCGTACTCTTAATTAGGGAGGTGATGAATTGTAAGTGACACTACACTTCCCATTTTTACCTTGGGGAATTTAGCAGAATGAATAACTATTCTAGAGTCTAGTACGGGAAACCTGAAAACTCGTATTGTCAAAGATGTAATATTTAGTGTTCTTTTACACTCATTTCTTCCCAGACCATCTGTTATATGAGTGCCATTCCAGTGTCAAACCAGTCCCTTCCCCTAGAGATCTGATTTTACGTGCCATGGTAAATTTAAATTGCTAGTCTCCCTAGCATCTAGGTACACTGAACCGATAGCTGTGTGTATTGTAAATTCTTGCTCTGCCCTTTGTTTTCGAACACCCAAATATAATAAACTATCGCATTTGTTTTTCTCAGAACAGTTTAAATACTGGGGAATTCCATTCCACTGAGGCTGCTCTCTACCCTTGAAATTTATTTTCTTAAAAACCTTTAATGCCAGTTTCTAACTGCATCCAAGTGAGAGATGGAGAAATGTTCCTATTTTAATCAAGGACACCGTGTCCAAGGTCTTTCAAGTTCATCCTGTAACCAAAAGGGCTTCAATACACCTTCCCACAGATAAAACCAAAGTGAGCAACAGTTCCCTAAGAAAAAACAGAGTTCACATTTAGGGCACAGTAAGACAAACTGGTTTGACAGAAGCAGATTGCAGGTAAGTGGGGACACCTGCTTGCTCCTGCCTCTCCCTTGCCCTCTCGGCTACTGCCCCTTCTTGCTAAACTGCACATGTGACGGGGTTTTGTGCTGATTCTCTGAAAGGTTTCAGATTAATGAACAGCTGGAGATGACAATTTAACCCAGATTTATGACAGCTAGAATGGTTTGACTGACTGTGCTCTTGTGGTATTTCTGATTGGCTCCCAAAATTACGGCTGCATTTGAATGTCCTGAGGAAATTCCAGAGATCTTAACACTGGTGGGTTTGCCTTTTATATCCTTTACAAAATAAATAAAAAAAAATTCAGTGGTAAAGAACTATTTGTGATAAGGCATACAATCTGCAATAATAAATACAGCCTGATTTCAGGGATGCAGAAGTGCAAGAGGAATTTGATTTGAAATGGGTATTTCTAAAAATAGGGCCAAGTCCTGCTAAAATTGTTCCCTAAAAATGAACAGACCTACTTCACTTTGGTACCCAAAGTGCTGATTGAATATGCCACCTCCTTTTTCTTTCTTCCTGGTCCCTAAAACTTCCTCTGTTTTTCATTTGCCTTCCAGAACAGTTGCCAAGGTATCAGGAAGACAGGAATAGCCACAAAACAAATACGAGTTAATGGCATAAGAGATACCTGACTCCTTCTTAACAAAGCCAGCCTAAGAGAGTGCCCAAGACGTGCTGGAAATCTGCTTGGCTGTAATGAATAAAAAGGCCTTATAAAGCATTCTCCCTTGAGATTCTTTAAAACGGTGTTTTTTCTTAAAGCCATTAAGACATAGAAAGAACAAATGACTATGGAATCTTATCTTGGCATGAAAATGTGCAGTGGGCAGAATGCCGAGACAAAAAATCAGTATGAATTTGTTTAATGAATATTCTGTATCTGAGCAGCTGTGCGCTGTTGCAAGGCAGCTTATGTTGCTAAGAATATGGCAGTGATAAAGGTGGAATAATTTGCTTTAAAATGGATGTCCGTATTAGCATCCTTGCTGTGCCTTGTATTTTAAAAGCATGGCAGTTTCTGCACATACCACTTGCAACTTAACATTAGGCACAAAAGTAACCTGTTTGCTTCAATAAGGGCTTCCTATAGCAAAGTTTCTCTGTCTGTTTACCAAATGAGACAATCCAGTGCACTCTTACGCTTTCCACTCTACTCCAGTGAAGGAGACTGCAACTGATGTAGCAACCCACAAGGTGAGCAACTCTTTTTATTTTTGGCTTTTCACATTGCTAACGTTGACTTGTCTTACTCTGGACATCAGTGTCATGGCAGGATTGATGCAGGAGAAAGCAAGCTAATAAAAGCTCAGAAATTGTAACCACAGGAACAAAGAAATCATGTGTGGATATTCCTAAAACAAAGGCGTTGTGTTTAAAGAGAGTTGTGGAGGAAATAAATACATTAATTAATTAATTAAAGAAAAAGAGATGAAAGCAACAGGAAGAAAGGTATAGTTAGAGAGCAGCTATGTATGTTCCAAAGATTGCAAAGGTGCATAACTCCTACTCTTCCAGGTCGCTAGGAAAATGTCATACCCCATTGACACCACACCAGGGCTTAGCTGCTTTCCCTTTTCTATTTTTTCCAACCAATTCCTAGACATTTCCCTGCCCAGTTTGGTGGCCCATATTTCACAGTCCAGGGGACTCTATTAGAAAAGGTCTCCAACTGCTATGAAGAAATTTATGAATGCCTGTCAGGTTTGACTACTGCAACACTTCTCTTTGGGAGAGGAGCAGCATAGGCCTCGCCAAAATGCTAATTCCGTGGAAAACAGCATCATGAAGCATCGTATATTCCAGTAATCCTTTCGGAAGCCTGTATCATATTTCTCTTGAGTCACGGTGATATGTGTCACCTTCTGTAATTCATTTCTGATTGGTTTTATTTCTCCTTTACACTCATTCTCGCTTCCTATATGCAATCACTGTAATGCACCTTTCAAGGCTGACCTCACATTTCCAGGAAAAAAAATCAGAGATCAGTTGGCATTAATTTATTATATTCCTCCCACCTTCTACTGCTCATCATTATTGTAGCAATCGCCTTCTCTGGGTCCCAGCATCTGTTCAGCACTGCTAATAGATAGCTAACTTGGCAACTAATTAACTCTTTCACTGCTAAGATACCACTTGTGGCTTCATTAAATGAAAGGCACAAACCATAACCACACGCCCAAAACAGACCTCGAAAACTCACTTTGTCAGTGCAGGTGGCCCTTCAATTATGTTTTTCAAACCACAGCAAACAATACTAGAGTTCCATTTCTGTACTGGACCTGTCTACCTTCATCCCTAGCTGCAAGTCCACGTGGACAGCTTCTGTACAGAAACTGTTAATTCCAAAAGGATGCACCTCCTTTGGCAGTATCCCTACGGCACCTTTTTACGACATATGCGATCCCTCATGAAGAGCTGCAGTGATTCAGTAATCACATAGGCGATGTTAGCTTGTTTTGACTGTACATTAAATATACCTTTGCCTGTTACAGAGAAGGTAGGTGCAAACTCAGGGCCATGTTGCAGGCAGAAACTCTCTTTCTGGTTGTACCTTCACCAGTGGTAAGAAGGGTACGGCAGCTTACAAGAGAGATGACGCAATGGCACTTGAACAGCCTACCTGGAGACCAAGGGAGAAGTAGAAGAGGGGTCCCTGGCAGTATTCTTTGCTGTCTTGAGGTTTTATCTGAGAAGGAGCAACAAAAGGCTTTTCAAGAATGCAGTGCTCTGGGTATCGGTCTGGCAGCCTTTGGATTTACTGCATTTATGAAAGATTAATGAGATGACACAGGGTTTAGCACTATGTGTCCCCAGTATGTTGACACGTCTGTCTTACCCAGCTGACCTAACAAGAGCTCATCTGGTCTGAGCTCAGATGGATGGCGGTAGGCTGGGCCGGTGGGCCAGAGGTGGGGAACCAGCCCTTCTCGCTTGTGGACAGTGTCCGGCGTCAATGGGATCTTTATTAATCGGGGATTCCAGCCTCCTCGCTGCTGTGGGAGCACACGCAGTAGTAACTCTATTTGCTTTTTCTCATCAGCAACTAACTTAAAGAGGGCAACAATTTCTTTTGGTTACAGGTTGCTTTCATTGTTGTTTTTTGTTTGGTTTTTTTGAGTGATCTTAATTTTTGTATATATAACTTCAGTGTTATCGTGATGTGTTTTGGTGTGGTGCTACAATTGGAAGCCGGAGAGATTGAAGGTGGTGAAGAATGAGGTATCTTGCTAAATCGTACGGTACCGGTGCTTCCGATATGTTTGACAGCCAGCTGGTATCTGAGTGGCATTTACCGAGTTCAGTCTTTTTTTGAGAGAAAACTTTTTCTCTTTTGTAATGTGATGCCCATAGCCAACAGGAGCCTTGAAATGAATTCCTCTCCTCAGAAGTGTGATTGCTGGCAGTGCGTTTTCATACGAGCCATTGGAACCCCGTAATATTTTTCTTTTAAATCCAGCCAGGAGCTCTTCTGATCTTCCATGTCCACAGGAAAAGACATCCACCAGGTTAATAAGAAAAGTGCAAAACAGTTTTCAAGTCACTGGCTAGAAGAGCTTTCCCTGAAAATTAAATTGGCAGCCTTACAGTGAACACAACCCTTTATCTAAACCAATAAATAAGTGGATAGGTTTCATTTTCTAAATATCTACTGTGTATGTCAGACATTTTTGGTATTTGCAGCAGAGTGCAACTGATACGATTTCTGTCAATGTTGATTTTGGATCCTTTCAGTGTGGGGCAATAGCATTTCTTTTATATATCATTTACTTTGTTATACCGAATAAAGTGTGGATGTGCTGTGTGCCCTCCACATGTTGTTTGTCTTGCTGTAGTTCTCAGAAATGTTCATCTAGAGAATGCTGATGCGGTGTCAGTTCTGATTTTGTTTTTCTACATTTTGCCAGAAATTTTCAGATGCTGTGGTCTCTGCCAGAATCATCCGTCATAGTTCTTGTAGTTAAACCGCAGTAAGACAAATAAAGGTAGCCCGTGTGCTTTAGATACTGGGTTTTAGATTTGTCACACAAACATCTAGTCATTTAATATTTTTGGTAATGATGTACCCTTCAACTTGGAAAAGTTAGGGATGAAGCAGTTTGGTGCCCTGAATGATCTTTCCAAGATCGAAATTACAAAGATCCTTGTTTATTTTTTGTTTGTTTTGTTGTTGTTTGGGTTTTTGTTTGCTTTTAATGCAGGAGTTTATTAACACGCAACGTACAAGCTGTAGTGACCATATGCCAAGATGCAGGATTTCACAACACATCCTATTTCTCTTCATGACAAAAGGGAAACCAGAGGAAAGGAAGAAAAAGAATCACACCTGCGGTGCAGGGTCACGATGCAGTTGGTCATGCGATGTTCCTGCCTTCTGTCCAAGGCGGGGGCGTACCGTTTTGGGACAAGCTGCCTTTTTCCGTTCTGTTTCCACAGAAGACAGAACCTCACCAACACTCGCCTCCCCTCTCGAGAGGCTTCGCTCCCGTTTCACGCAGGACTTTTTATTTTTTCTCCTTACTTCACATCAACGCCTCCCTCACCTCGCCCACAGCTGCCTTCCTCAGCGCAGCCGACACCTGGAAGGGAATAAACAAATACCTGTGCGGAGAGCTTCCGAGGCGTTTAAGGAGAAGAGCCTCCTCTCTCTGGGGGGGCTTTCTTTTCCTTTTAGCGGCATTTCGGCATTTTCGCGCTAGCTGCCGCGGCATGCTCTGCCGCCCGGGCCCGGGCCCGGCCGCCGCCTCAGCGCCCGGCAAGGGGCGGTCCGGTGCCGCCGAGGGCGGTGCCAGCGCGGGGCATGCGGCATCCGCCTCTGCGCAGCGGGAGCGGCGCGGCTGTGGGGCCATGAGGCTGCCGGCGCCGAGCTTCTGCCCGCCTCCTCTTCCTCTTCTTCCTCCTCCTCCTCCTCCTCCTCCTCCTCCTTGCCCGGCGGCCG
>VXAA01005395.1:0-22410 GCA_013399115.1 Anseranas semipalmata | reverse complement strand
AAAAAAAAAAAAGGTAAATAAAAGAATAAGTAGCATAGAGGCAACTTACATTTGTTTGGTTAGTTTGGGGGGGGCTATTATCATATAGCAAAATGTAGCAAAATTGAAACAATCCCATTTATCCCTATGTGAAAAAAAGAAATTTTAACCCATGCAATGGTTTTAATACACAAAATGCTAGTTTTTAGCGATGTTTTTCTATGCTGAGTAAGGCTTTTTTTTTTTTTTTAAGATTAGTAACACGACATTGCATAAAAAGAGAATAAGGCATGTATATGTGAATGGAGTGGTTTAAAGTCAGTCTCTTTAGTTGCTTTAGAACTTGAAGGTTGATCTGACAATCTCTGTAGGTACTGTGGCCTACTAGCTGAACTGTTTTCTCTAGTGCCTATCAAACCTATATGTTTCTGAAGTCTCTTCTAGAAAATAATGAAACAGTAGAGCTTAAATCAGAATAATAAAGCTGTAAACATTTTAATATTATTGTCTGTCAGTTGAAGTTGGTGCGTATGGGGGTGAACTTGATGTCTTCCCTTTCTGTCCTCAATGACTGCAATCTTCCGTAGTTACTCTGGGATTTCAGGGCTCCAGCTCTTGCACAGAACTGGGCCTTTTGTTATCAAGTCCCTGTTCAGCAAGTAGCAGGCAACGTAGATCTTCTTGAAGTGTCACCACTGTTGGTATATTTGTAATTACATTTAGTAAGCTCGCACTGCGTTGTCTTAGTTTTCCACTGGTTTACTATTCAGTTCTTGCAACTAATTTGACTGCAGCTCATCTGTCTGAAAAATTGAGCATGTTTTGATTAGCCCTGATGCTGTAAACTGGAATTGTACTTTTGTTAAAACATGCAAGGTCCTGAAACAATTTTGTGTAACAATCTCACTAAATTAGATTCTTAATGGTATTGGCTCCTGCACACTAAAATGTTACACATGGAGGTAACAGTGAAATTACTTCAAGTGTTCATGCCACATGTTCCAGTTATGGTGAAGATGTAGTGCAGAATTAAAGTGGCCTTTCATCTCTGGTTTCATAGCAATGAATCAACTGGAAGCGGTTCTTTAGTGCCAGCTGTGCATCGCCAAGGTACAGTTCTGTATGTCCGGAAAGGTTGACCAGGAGTCTGCACTGAAGTGGCTTGCACAAGTTGCTAGGGCAGACATATCCTGACTGACTTCCAAAGAAAAATACGATGTGAATGAAATATGATATGATTAAAATAATTCGGGCTTTGGCTTGTATGTTGCTTTTAGTAAAAGTGGAAGTAGGTGTTGATTGCAAGTACAGAACAATCCATTGTGCAAGTATAGAAATGCCTGAGGCCCTGGATTTATTCCTTGTATCGGTGAGCACTTGCAACAGGAAACTCTGGTTTTAAAAAGTTAGACAAAATGGATAGTTTACTGAAGCACCGGTTTGAATGTACTTCTGGATGATAGCAAACCTCTTTCACCGGGTAAAATATATTCAGGTAACTCAATGCTGTTTTGGTGTCCTTTTTTATAAAGGACAACATTAAGATAGATTAAGGATTAAGAGGAGACTGATTCCCTGTATAAAATTACAGACTGAATAACTATTTTTCTAGCTGGAAAGTATTGTCTTTACCTCTTTGTAGACATTTTTCTCAGAGGTTGTTGGTTGTTTCTTAGATAATCAGTAATGCTTGTGTGGATATGGGGGAAGTAGAAGGTCAGCCTTCTAGCTGTGTCGAGCCATCAAACTAGAATGTATTGTTTCACATTGACTTTGTACAAGATGCTATGCTAGTAAAGACTTGAGTGCCATGATAAACACTAGGGCTTTCGGAACTTATCTGGAGTAATGTTTTTCAAGAAAAGTATATTAAAGGTATTGCAGAATGTGCTTAGTGTCTGTCAATGTCAAGTCCATCATACTGATAAGCAATTTCTCTAATTTGAGGGTGTTTGTGTTTTCTCCAGTTCTGTACAAGATGTTTACATGCTTTTGCCTCTCCGTGCTCTGGTAGCAACGCAGAGCACAGGTTGACGAGTAAACATGCTTAATATGTGACGATTATTTTTTTATACTTAAAATATTTCAAAAGCAATTTAAAATTAAGTATCATGCTTAATTCACAGCAGAAGGAAAATGAAAACTATTCAGTAGAGTAACTGTAGACTTATTTTTACAGATCAAAGTATTTTAGAACATGTTCAACAGGAGAACACTTCACTATAGAGGTGAGTGCTTACACTTCCATCCATTTTTTGTGTTGCTTTTTGCTTGGCGGTTGGTTTTTGCTTTTAGGGGGAAAAAGCTGAATGCCAGTAATGCCTTTAATGCTTCTTGCAGCTTAGGTACACTGAAATATTCCAGGTTATTCCAGACTGAATTGATGCTGCACTGGGTGGCAAGATTATGGTTCTTATGGTACCTCAGAATTTTAGTACATCATCTCACTTTAATCTATCATTTGTAAAGAAAAGTCATCTGTTATGATCTGACATAAAGAATCTGTAGTCACCACTGGAGCATTCCACAGTCTTGTCTGTCTGTGTCTTTCCTTCCTGCTGTGCTAGGAGTAATTTTACTTTTCTGCTGGTGTCAGTGCAGGGTATTTAATTCTTGACTGCAGGATCACAAATCTGATTCTACAAAAAGCTAGAATCTGCTGAGGTTACTGTATAGTTAGGTGCAATCTAGTCCATTTCATTCACTCCAGAGGTCCTTTCTCAGCCACTGAATATCACCCTTTTTGCCAAGGGTAGTGTAAGGTTGACTTGTATAATTTGAGATTCTCAGAATAACCTGGTTTACTTTTCTCTGAGTGTTTCTTGTGGTCTAAAAGTCCTAGACCTTTCAGATGTCCCCATTACTGAGAATAACAGTAATTAATCACTGCTTTAGTTTTCAAGAAAGGGGACAGAAATACAGAGTGGGGGAAATCTGTTTTTAGCATACAGCTTCCAATTGTGAGAGCGCGTTTCTGCAGCAGCAATATGATAGAGAAAAGAAGGTTCTGTCCTCCCCTTAAGTTCTTATTCATACTCTGCTTACAGCAATTAGTCAGTATAGAGGTCAATAAGGAGTATTGCTGGAGGTACTGACCTCCACGTTTGGTGTATTGACTGCATGTATGATTATTATCACGAAAACAGTATGGAGAATTTCCATTTGCTTTGTTTTGTTTTATGTGATAGTTCAACTTCTGCTGTACGAGTTTCATGCAGCTCAGAATGCTGCGTGTGTTCTAGACCAGTTTGGTTTTTTTTGACTTCTATCATAAAGCATTACATTGTTTTATCAATCGTTAGTTTCTTATGTGCAAAGCTGGGGTAAGGAGCATGTGTGTTTGTTTGTTTGTTTGTTTGTTTGTTTTTAGAATTCTGTGTAGAAAGTAACCCTATGTTGTCTGTAAATTAAATACATCTTCAAATATTTCTTGATAAGCATCACAGTTGCCATGCAAGGGGGAAGTTACTTGCACTATACCTCTCACGTTTTGTACATTTTAAATTGAATGGATGCTGTGGTGTATCCAAGACCCATACCATTCCTTCTACTGCTCGTAATATATTAATATATTAATATATTAATGCTTCAGATACACAGAAGTATTAGCAATCATATAAGCCAATCAGATTTCATTTTGATCAGGGCCCTCACGTAAGTTGTAGTGAAATACATGAATGTTTTTTAAATGTTGACTCTTCTTTCTAGGAGAATGTAATGTTTGAGAAGAGAAACATTCATAAGAAGATAAGGCCTACTCTAAATGTAATAATTCCTCAGAAAGCAGAGGGTTTTCTATAGCATTACAATCCCAGTATTATCCTTGGAGTATTATTTTCACAATCACATTAAGTATGATATTTAATTCTGGTGTTTAGTGACTTGTTATATTGGATTGTAAAGATTGTTTGCTTTTTCTCTGCAGTTTGAGAACCTTGTGGAAAGTGATGAGGTAGGTACTTGGATCATAACGTGAAACCTGCTAGTACAATACACTCACAAAACTCACGGTTGCAAGATCCGTATCTTCCTCCTGTTTCATGTTGTGCTGACCTGCTTAGATTTAAATTGCTGGAGTTTTTTACTTTGAGTTTGGCTTGCTCTAGGAAAGAATATTTAACACTTTGGGAGAGATGAAAAGCTGAGAGAAATCTGGCTGGGGGGAGTATGGGAGGTAACACTTCTGGGAAGAGTGCACTAGGAATATTAGCAAGGCAAAAACAAAGATAAAAAGCAGAAAAGGCTTAAAGGAGAATTTGATCCTAGTATAGCTCTTGTAAATGACTCAGCAATTGCTATCTGAGTATGTAAATGGACATGAGGAACGTTTTAGCAATACTCTGTCTTGACAGTTATGGGTAAACTGGCTGAAGAGTATTTCAGAAAATAGAAGTTGTCCTGAAAACTTCACTCTGAATTAACTATAGGTTGGTAATGGTGGGGGGAAAGGTATTTTCAATACCGTGCCCTGTATTAAAAAACATGAAGACTAATAGCTTGATTCCTGAAATACACGACTGGAATATTTATTTTTCAGTTGGAAGCAATCCTTATTTGTTTTACTTAGCCACTTCGGTTGCTTGCATAACAAGATCTTTCAAAATTCCAAATTAAAACAGTATGTAAGGGAGGGATTTTTTTCCTCCAGTTGGAAAAACCAATATATGGGAGAAAATGGATTTCATCGTGTGTGTCTTTTCCTCTCTTAAAATTGTTTTTTTTTTTTTGAATATAAAGGGGGAAAGCCCAGGAAGCAGTCACAGGTAAGACGTTGAGATCAGGGCCTCTCTTTCCCTGTGCTCTCCTACTGAATTATTAAATTTTTGAGACTTCCTGTCAAAACCCTTTCTGTCTTTTTTTTTATCGGATACACGGACAGAATATATGCTTAACCATGTCAAAACAGTTTAGATGATAATGCATCATGCCAAAGGTATGTGAAAACAGTACACTGCAAAGAGTCTTTATTCTTGTTCTCAGGGGCTGCCTTTAAAGTTACACAGATATTAGGGCTGCAACTTCAGTGAATGTTTTGGGAGCATGTTAATATTTACGTAAGCAGTAGAAACGTAAAGGTTTGCTGTATAGGAAATGTATGAAAGTACTGAAGTGTATACTTTGGTTGCATAATTCTAGACGTTTTGTATCACTTCAGTTTGTTTGATGGTTCTCAAAATGTTGTTCCCTGTCAGCAGTCCCAAAGAAACAATATAGCAATAATTATAATATTACTATAATGCTTTTCCAATGTTGTTTGTTACATACATAAAAGTAGGCAACAAATGAAAGGGGAACAAATTAGGATTAGGGGACCTGAACAAATGAGAAGAAAGTAAGATTTACACAGCAATGACAGTTTAACCATTCTATTCCAGTAGTTCTGTTAGCAAAAGATGTTTGAGAATATATTTTTATAAAGATGCAAAAAATGCATTATAAGGGGAAGGTGAGACAGCGTTGTCTCAAGTAAACTGGAACTTTGGAACTCTGCTCAGGAGGAACAGGCCAAATGCACAGCTTGTTGAATTTGGATTAAAGGGACAATCAAGAAAGACTGTGTGGATATGTTTAAATTTCATTTGCAACTTAGTGTTGTCATGAGTAAATAATAGTCTTTTTGTGTTTCTCTCATACTTTTAGACCTCTGACTGAGGAAGAAATTGCTGACTTGAAAGACAGGCATTATGACTCCATTGCTGAAAAGCAGAGAGCTGTTGATATGAAACTTCAGTCAGAGGTAAGCAGTTACGATGGCTAGTATATGGTGTGGGTAGTTCTTGTTTTTTAAGTAGTTAAGATCAACCATGAACACAAGATTTCATTCACATGAATAGTATGGTTTTTGTTCATCATTTGGCATTTTTTAGTCAACAAGATACCCAAAGAGATTGCTGTGCAACCAAGTTTGCTTCAGA
This sequence comes from Anseranas semipalmata, assembly GCA_013399115.1. Taxonomy (NCBI): domain Eukaryota; kingdom Metazoa; phylum Chordata; class Aves; order Anseriformes; family Anseranatidae; genus Anseranas; species Anseranas semipalmata. The sequence goes on along the minus strand of VXAA01005395.1, from coordinate 16,516 downwards.
GATTTGTTTCTTCTTAATAACTTCAGAGCTGAAAAACTGAATGAACAGTCTGGCTCTCTTATTGAGATCTGTTAAATTTGAACCATCTTTTCTTTGTATGAAAGGCAAAATAGGGAGTATATTTGATTCAGCTTTTCTTGTGCTCAGATTTTTTCAGAGCTTCTCTTGAGGAGAAGATACGATTTGCCAATTTTACTTCACTGTGTTGCAGTAATTAATGCAATATGATATGGAATGCAACATAGAAATTGAGAATGATTTTGAATAAAGTAACAATGAAATATGCAACTGAAGTTCTAACTCTTTCACTGGGCAGTTCATAATAAGATGCAACCACGCATTTACCTCAGTTCACTAGTAATTATGTCTATTCAATAGGATAATGTTTAGTTATCTAAATTTCTTGGTATGTTTGGTGGGGGGGAAGCTGTTAGATTCAGTTAACAAATTAAAATGTTTTACTACAATCAATTTTATTTTTTTTCTTTTCTAGTAGCTCTTCTTTTGATTTATTGAACTTATGATTTTATTCATAGGAAGATAGATAGGTTCTGCTTTTGTTAACCATTACTATTTTGTTCATATACAGTTAGCCTTACAAGAGGAGAAGTTAAGAATAGAAGAGGAGGCTTTATATGCTGCACAACGTGAAGCAGCCAGGGCAGCAAAGCAGAAAAAGCTCTTGGAGGTGAGGGGAAAAAGACCCCAATATATATATATATACACATATATATCAGAGCTTCTCTTCTGTTCTTATGTATGGAGACTCTCCTAATATCCTTTACATCTCAGAAAATGTAATGAGGAAATTGCTTTGGCTTGTAAATTACAGTAGAGAAAGAAATACATGATTTGAAAGTACATCTGACTGGGATAGGTGAAAATCATTACAGTTGTTTGAAACAGCTTATGACACCAAATACAGATTTTTTTTTTTTAATGAGATCTATGATTTTAATCTAGAATTAGCTTAACAGACTTCTTAATATTATTTAGAAGTTACTGATCTTTAATGTAAAGTGATCTGTGACTGTTTCCTAACTAAAAATGCTGAAATTAAGCACACATTATGACATCATTTAGGTTTCTAAAAAGAACTTCTATATTTATTTGCACTTAGTTGTTCCCTGTCTCTATGGTTTGTGCTAACATGAAGATAAGTGTTTGAGTCATCTAAATTCACTGTTGACAAGGCTATGAGCAGGAGGTTGGACTTAGATAACCTCCTGAGGTCCCTTCCAGCCTGAATTGTTCTACCATTTTGTTATTGTGTGTGTAGTAGCTAAAGTCCAATAATAACTACTTAATAGTAGTCTTTATTTAATATATTTGTGCCTACTGTTAGACGTCTGTCTGGTATCTATGCTTTTGGAGCTTGGTCAAGCAAAACAAAAGCCACATTTTGACTTCCTGCTTTTCTGAAAACAGATATTGTTCTGTCTCCTGATAGCATTTATTACTGGTTGTTTTCATGTTGCAGTTTAAAGAATTGCATATCAGTGCATTTAATATTTTCAGCATCTTAATAGGCTATTAAAACGTGTTCTCACACAGATTTCAAGCTACCAGAAATGTGCATGTTAAAAAGAACATTTTCAAAGCTTTCACTGTCTGTTCATATATAACGTGTATGGCTGACATTGTAGCATGTTCAAGGCAACTGTCCGCTTGACGTGATGTTTGTTCAATTTGAAGTAAATTTTAAATGTTCAGAATTAGACTCATGGAAAAAAAGTCTCTGAAATCTACAGTAGATGTAGGCAAAACCTTTAACTTGAGTATTTTGTCTCTATTCAAAAGTGAGTGAATTGAAAGCTGCTATTTGCAGACTGGTAGTGATAATTCAGTTTTCATCTAATATTTGTATTGCTAAATATAGCTCAGGTCCCATTTTACATTTCTCTTTCTATCCTCTTGCCATTTGGGGTGGGGAGGTTAATTCTGTCTGATTTTTTTTCCCATGTTTCTATTTTTTTTTTTTTTTTTAACATTTTTGGTCTATATAAAGTCAGGAAAAGTAGCTTGTTTTATGCTTGAGTCTTTAACTTGTCTTTGTAGAAGTTCTGTGTGAGAAATGCTATTTTCCTTGTCTCAGTATTTTTTAATATGCACCTCTTTTAGGCAGAACCTATGACAGAATGCATTTATGGAGATTTTAATTTCCTTTTCTTGTAAAATTAATACCACTTATCCCCTTCACAAATAATCCCCTCCAAAACCCCTAAGGATTATAAGGATTTCGAAGGGAACATATATATGTATGTATGCATATATATATGTGTATATATGTATGTATGCATATATATATATATGTGTATATATGTATGCATATATGCATCAAACACTTAACCCCTTACCAGATCAGCTAGAATCCATTTTTGAATATGTAACTCGTGTCTTCTCTGTTTGTGCGCAGAAGTCTATTAAACGAAAAAATGTTTTTTTCATTGGAAATATGTCATCCCTTTAAAACTAATTTGGCTTGCTGATGTTGCCATACTAATTGTCAGGATATGTAATAGCAGCAAGTTTTAATATATGTGTATCCTGGAACTTACAGTGCCAGATACAGAAAAATGGGTAGATAATTTGTCGGATATTGTGTAGGTATATGAATTTTAAAAGGCGTTTGTTGCATACATCAGTAATTGATTTATTTACAGACTTGCTAACTGTGTTGGTGCCAAATTCCTGGCCCTTTCTCTCTGCTTACTTAAGTCTTCCCACCTGTAACCACCAATGTTATATGATATTTCTCATTCTTCTATACTTCCCATTTCCTCACTGGTTTAACTCTGCATATTCTGATGCTTATTTAAATTACCTGAGATGGAAAGCACCAATAAAGCCATCATCATCTTGGGATTGAAAATAGTAGCTGATCAAATATCTCACGAGACTATTCACCCAGCTAAGAGCAACTGCTGGTTGAAGTTTAAAGTTGAGATTAAAAAATCTGGTTTACTACACCCCACTTGTCTTTTGCAGGGGCAGATCCATTAAAGACTGAGAATAGATTTTTTTCATAAAACATGGTAGCTAGTTATGTCAGGTTAGTCTATAAAACTAGCTTGTTCATTTTTATCCTTGTCTTTGCCATAATGAGGGTGAGCAAGTACTGCTTCATAACTGATATACCTTTCCTCACATAGTTGATGTACCCAGTTTTTATGCTAACATTTTTTTCAAGGCAGGGAAAAGAAACTTGAGACAAACTTAAGTTGTTAAAACCCCAAAACTTTAGAAGCGGGAGAATCCTACTTCCATGACATCTATTGTTCCTCTTATGACTACAAAACGAATGCATTTATTGGCTTGTATCTTGCATTTTTCATTCTGTTTCTGCCTAGTGATACCATGGAAGCTCCAAGAGTGTAGAGGAGTTAATACTTTTGGCCCAGCAGGGCAGTAAAGTTTTAAATAATATAAATGAAGCTCTTTGTGCTGATACAGACAACCAGAGGAGACAGCAATATAGCTTTGTACAGGGATAAAAGGACCTGTAGGAAGACTTTTTTTTTTTTAAATGGTAGGCTGTCAGTCTTGCACACAGAGCAAAACAAATCAAATATAACCCAGGTGAGAAGACAGTACAGAAGAGGACAGATGCAATCGTGAATGAAGTAGTATTCACATGTTTCTAGACAAATTGATGCTCATTGATCATTTGTGCACAAAATAATTTAAAATGCAGGTTCTATTCAAAGTTACCTTATTTTAAATGGAGAGGTTTCAGAGATTAAAAACAATACTGCTTGCATATAATAGTCTCTTCAGTATCTTAAAATATGATCTTTATTTGAATGAAAGTCAGTCTTTTCTTTAGTTATACTTGGACTGCTCCAAAGACCAGGACAATGCTTTTTCTAATGCCGCAGATAAGAGACATGGCTATTGAGTGTATTGCTCTGAGTGACTGCATGCAGCATTTTCAACAATTTACTTCTTTCAATAGCAACGTAGACAGCAAAGGATAACACAGAGAGCACATGCTGTTAATAATGGAGACTATCAAAGGTAAGATATAGAATGTTAATAATGATAACTGTGAACTATGATTGTTTCTACTCCTGTTCCTCACCTCCCCCTCACAAAAAAAAAAATCCATGTTTTTCAAAACTTGCATACATAGCATTTCTAAGTCAGAATTGTTTCAATTCATTGCAGTTTTGTTCACAGCAAGTAATTACTGAATGCAAACTGATTACCATTAATCTGCAAATATTGAGGGTAGATTGCCTGCATTCTGGGTTTCACTGTAGTTATTCAGCTGGTTCATACCAAATCAAACCTACTCCCAGCTACTAACATACATCTATCTATATATCATATCACACAGAATCAGTGATACATATATATATACACACACATACATATACACATATATGAAATATATATATGCACATGTATATAAAATGTAGTATTTTATATTAAAAACAAATGTAAAATCTCAGCTAATTTTAACATATTTTTATTATTCAGAACTCTGAAATGCTCAATAAAAGTACACACTAATCAAATGGGGAATGGAATGGTTTATGTATTCTGCCTGTTTCTTCATGAATATTACTCCTTTAATTCTCTTTAGAAAGTACAAAGATGTGTACTGTCAAAGGGTGTTTGAGTTTAGAAAAAGCTGTAAAATCAAGCAGTTATTTTTGAATGGAAGAGAAGGGGGAATAGAAGGGATTTTTAGTTAGAGGAGGGAAGTACAGTAAGAAAAGGAGCTGTGAAAATGGGTTTTATTGAATGAGTAGGAACTAGCTGGGTTTTAGAAATTAAGTACTGCAGTTACAGGATTTGGATACATTGGTTTAAAAAAAAAAAAGGAAGGTTAAGGAGGCATTATCCCTAATGACAGAGAATGAGAGGGGAAGAGTTGTTTTGTGACAGATGTTAAGATAATTCATTTTTAACTGAAACTACTACTGAAAATTGAGCAGAGGCTCAGGCTTGGGAGGATGTGATCAGTAAGAATGGAAAGCCATTCTGTGGATCATTTTGTAAAGATTTTAGTTAAAGCTGTATGCGCTTTGTAGCATAGAAGGGGCTATGAACAGTGTCTTTAAAGCTGCAAACAGAAGGACGTGTGGATTTATATCTCTTTTATGGTATTGTTGGAGGCTTATAAATCTAAAAACAAAACATGCCGTGTTCTTACAGCTCTGTGGCAGAAGAAGATTTTGATTCGTTCTTGAGAAATTCGAAATTCCAGTATGAAGCTTTTCGAAGTAGCAGTAAGTCTTCCTTTTCATATGTATGTCTTTAAATATTAAGTGACTCGGAGGAGCACAGAGTGATTTTTTTTTTTTCCTCACAGATAAACATTGTTTTTACATGTATTGCTATTTGTATATATAAATCCATATACACATACACATAAAAGAAAAAATCAAAGAGCGGCTTCTTTTCTTCTTTAATCCCTGGCGCTTCAGGTGCTCAAAAACACAAATACAACTACAGCCATTCCAGTTCTCAAAGGCAAGTTCTGTAAGCAAACAAGTTCTGTGCATGGATTTTATTTTACTAAGGCTTTCCAGTTGTCTGTGTGGAGACAACATGCATGCAGTGAACTTTTCTTGTAAAACCCAAGTGTTTTTTAAAGAGGCAGATGTATGTGTGTAGCTTTCTTTGACTGTTTCTTAGCAAAATAATTAGAATCAAACTAATGGTTAACTTTTTTCTAATTAAGTGCAACAGAGGATTTAGCTGCCTAGATTGAAAAATTCCACTAGTAATTTATAGGAAAACAACTTTATAAACTGTTATGTCTGTAAGTTTGATGATGGTCTGTAAGTCTTCGCACAAGCCTAGCTTACATCTTACTGAATTCCTCTGTAGTTGTAATTAGACAGTGTGACTAAATCTCTTCATGTAATATCTAATGGTCTGAATTTTTGGGCAGACCTGTGTAGTGCTAGGAGTTGGACTCGATGATCCTTATGGGTCCCTTCCAACTTGAGATATTCTATGATCTTCATGACATTGACTATGAAAAAGCTACTGCGTAGTAGTCCATCACCTTGAGGTGATGGATTAAGTCCTTTTTCAAATGAGGTTTGAAGGACAAAAAGTACAGGGAAAAGTTCCTTTGAAAATTTAGTTTTGCGTGTTAAATCTCACATTCAAGTACGTTTATGAACTAATTTTTTTCCACGTACAGGACTTTCATCTGATGCTACAGTGCTGACACCAAACACGGAAAGCAGTTGTGACTTAATGACGAAAACAAAATCGATGAGTGGAAATGATGACAGCACTTCGCTAGATTTAGAGTGGGAAGATGAAGAAGGTATTTATTCTGTCTGTCAGCGTCATTCTGAATTTAGAAGCCAAAAATGCTGATAGTTATCACTATTTTGATCATAAAATTGTCATTTTAAAAAGGAAAGGTGGTTTAAAACTTACTTACGGCATTTCTCTCAGGTGTGTAATGATTAAACTGGAAATGATTTTTAGCTCGAAAACTGCTTATTTTGATAAATGCAGTTCTCTGTCTAATAGTTCAGTTCTTTGAATCCTTCAGTAAATCTCTTTTCTTCCATTAAATGCAACTGACCTGTAGAGTAAGCCCACAACAAAACTAAGTGTAAAGAAATGCTGCCCTCTGGAGAGCCAGTAGCAACAGGAACAGTTTGTTCTTTATTGTTTCAAGTATAGAACTTGGTCCCGCGTCTTAGACTGCAGTATTTCAGAGAGCATTGTGGTTGTGTTTTGTGGGGTGTCTTTTTGTTTGTGTTTTGTTGTTGTCGGTGGTGGTGGTTGTTTTGTTTTGTTTGTTTTTAAGAGAGATTATTTTTATTGTAACTGCTACTGGACACTTTCTTAGGTCTGCATTCCAGGTGAGTATCCCAACTATCCTTGCTGCCGTTTGTTGTAGATCTTTCCTGTTCTTCTAGTAAATCTGCAAAAGCCCTTGTTTTTGTTTCAAAATTATCCAAAATTTGGGGATACTGACTTCTGAAAAGCTTACCAAAAATAAGCTATGATTTCTTTTAACCACTAGATAACTTTTTTTTTTTTTTTTGCTTTAATATACTGTGTTTTTTTGACAGTCTGTGTCTAATTCAAATGTTTGGCACTGTCAGGAACACTAAAATGTCAAAACAGGCTTCTGAAGGAAGGAGTATGGTCATTTGAAAGAGGTAGTAGTCAATACAGCAAAGACTTTGACTAGCCTTTAAGACGTTCTTTGTAGATCTGGTCCAACTGTAAGTGTGTTAAAACCATCCCTCTGAAGGGATTGAGACTGCTTGCTCAGGGTAAGTGGTGTAGTTACTGTGTTATCTGCTGGCAAAGTCTACTGTAGAGACTGTACAACTCCAAAAAGTGTGGTTTTGGGTAGGTTTAGTGATCTGGGGTATTCCTTTATGGATTGGTTGTGTTTTTTTACCGTTAGCAGACTAAGTTATAGAGGGACTTAAGAGGCGTTTGGGAAGAACCAGTATTTTGAAAGGGTATTAGCCTTCTAACCAGAAAGACTATGAATAGCAACAAACTACGACATTGTTTGACTCAACAGTTGCCAAATTAGGAGGGTTCTTAATAGGAGATGCTTAGATCCTGAACTGGACACGATTACATACTACTAATGGTAGCATATAATCATTTTATACTTCTACTGGTAGTACTGAAATGGGATTGTGGATTGAAGCTGTTGGAGCACAGTAGATGCAGAGTTTTTCCACCTGCAATCTAACAGTTTACAAAGAGTATTGCACAGAAAGATAAAGGCAGTGAGGAGAAAATGGAAACAGTAACTGTCATGGATTAAATACAGACTTATTTTATTTTGATACAATAATTCCGTTTTTGTTTTTTAGCATCGTGTACAGATAAAAATCAAGGACACTGTTGTATTGGTATTTTTGGCAGTTTCATCTGAGATGGACAACAGTTTCATGGAGCCCTTGGTGCTAAAGGAATAATCAAGTTGAAAAATAGCTATGCTTTGAAAGAAACAGGAAACATTAACATAAAATCCATCCTTGGAGTCTGATGAAGGGAAAATTTACCTCTTAGTTGTTTTTTTCCTGTGGTTCCCCTTTGCCCCAAAAGCTATTTGTGTTTCACTTGCAACATGTCAAATTTTAGTTATAATTAGTTAGCTAGTCACTCTAGATTTAAAAGGTGAATTTATTTAGGAATGTACGAGGAGTCCAAGGATTAAGAAAAAAAAAAAAAAAAGTATGGTATATTCTCTTCTTTCCCCTCTTCAGAGGTAGAAGAGGGTTTTGGTATACCACAAGAAAGTCTGTAAGTGCTGACAAAATAAATAGCAGCTTTGATGTCTCCGCAGTTTTCTTACCAATGTTTTGCCTTACTTTGTGTGAAATTAAACATACCTTTCCTGTACAAATGCACCCAATACCTATCGACATTTTAGCTTCTGTTTAAAATGTTTCATTTGATGATGTTTCATCTGTTTGTTGATGAACTATTGGAGTATGACAGGATTTCCCAGACATTTAGCTTTTCTGGAAAGGGCACGGTACAAAAAATCTTGTAATATTGATGTGCCCATAATGGAGGGCAGCCGGCTTCATATTTAGGAGGAGAAATAAATACTGCTACCAAGTTGTTTCTTGGTGTTTTCTGGCTTCCTCAGGCCTCTGCAAAACATCACCACTAGCTGTTGTATGTCTTTGGGCCAAACTGGCTGCAAACCGTTTACCTAACGTGAATAACAACAGCAGGGAAAAACCAACCAAACAAACAAAACCTGTGATGCTCAGGAGTGAACTTACCACAGTCCGGATTTCTAAATGATTCTTGTTGTTTCTTCTGATGTTTTAACACAAAGGTAAAGATACTTCCCTCAGTTATGTCCTTCTCATAAACATGTCTTAAATTGCAGGCATGAACAGAATGATTCCAGTGAGAGAACGCTCAAAAACAGAAGAAGATATACTCCGGGCAGCACTAAAATTTAATAGCAAGAAGACCGGAAGTAATCCAGCTTCAGCCTCTGATGATTCTAATGGATTGGAGTGGGAGAATGATTTCGTTAGCGCTGAAATGGATGATAATGGCAATTCAGAATATGCTGGTTTTGTAAATCCTGTATTAGGTTTGTCTGCATCAGATGTAAGGATATCCGATTCCGATCAGCAGGATAGATAGTGAAACGTGGCCCTCGTTTATGACCAGATGTTTAAAAGTGAAATAGAATGTACAAAAATACATTGCTCTTTTATAACACTGTTCCCTTCTCTTTCTTATAAATTGGTCAGCAAGGAATGGGAATGACTTGCTATCTGAATTAATTCAGAATTAAGTGCAATTTTATCATCTACCTTCTAAACTTTTGTGAAAACTGGGATGATTCCATTGTGTATATTTCAGGATATCTGGATTTAATATGAAACGATCTGCACTAATTTAAGCTTCATAGCTTGGCGTATCTATATTTTAACTAGCCTTTTTTCCTGGATGATGTTTCTACTGATTTGTTTTTAAAATTCATCATTGGCCTAATATTTATCTGAGAAATAGTCTTATATAATTTATCTAATACTTGAATATAGAGAAATAATTTTTTAAATGTCTTTTTTTCCAATATGTGCTCTTTGACTTGTTCTTTAGCTATTTAGAGAGTGTAATTAGCCAGCTGTAAAAATAATAATAATAATAATAATTCACACATGGTGAATTGCAGTTTTCCCTGTCTGTGTTATATTTTCTCTAGCCTTGTATTGTCCTCTTTCTGTTTCTTTTATTTTTTTATTATTTTATGCTAAGCACAATGAATCTCAATAAACATAGTATAAATCATCAGGTTAGTTAAGATATTGTCTTGTATAATATGCCAGGCATAGTCAGTGTGTGCCTAGGTAGAGAAAAAACTATCAAAATTATTTGTTTTAAACTGGAAATTTTAACCGTCATCTAGTGGAGAACTGGAAGGACCAAAGTTTTGATTTCCCACCCACCCCCTCCCTACTAGGTGGTTTTTAAAATTCTTTAAGTTGTGGACAACGTGTAATTCAGCTTGATAAGAACAACTGTTGAAAAGCAACGTTCTCTGAGCAAACTGGGAGACTGAATTTCTATATCCGCTTAAAAAAAAAAAAGCTATCTTCTTTCAAGTTACAAAATAGTGTATTTACGTGTTCTAGCTGTCCTGTGCCTCTGAGCTGGATGGTTAGTACTGCTAACATGGGACTGAAATTCAAGCAGGTGTTCAGTTACTGCAGATCTGGTGTAATGTATTGTGTGGTCTCTCTCGTTTATAATGTAAGTTATATGTTAGAAAAAAAAAAGCTCACTGAAGAGAACATGCAAAACAATTGTAAATCTCAAGCTTCCCCAAACATTTCAGTAAAGCCATCCTGTACTACTGTTATTTTGTCTAGCTGTCTTGGTTTTTTCCCTGAAAAAAAAAAAAAAAGGGACAGGGGTGTTACTTCACTATTGTGGAATAAACGCAGCACACGGTGTTAAGCAGTAACAGCTGCATCATTGGAAGAACTGAATTTGTTGGTAGAAGTTATGTAACTGTTCTGGATTCTCTAAGCTCATTTATAAAGTTAGAGTTGCTACAATGTGGTCCTCTTCTTGATAACTTAAAATACTACATGCTTGGATTAAATATATGTACATATGTCAACACTAAGAACAGATAAATCTTCTGTTGATAATGTTCCATTTTTTAATTGAAATTGCAGCTGTGTCATTGAAAATATTTTAACGTAATTATCTACGTTTGCACTGCTTGTAATATGCTTTAGAAATTTGTACACATAAAATGTATATTTTTGGTTTGGCATAAGCTACTGCTGTGTAACTTATGTTTACTCGTACAGTATATTCCTCTTGAAATGAAGGCAACTCTCTCGACATGTAAATAACACTTTTTTTTTTAACCTGCTGAAACTGTACCTTACCCTGCAGTGGTCACTAATTTTCCTGATCAGTGAACAGGGGATTGACTTGTCCTGACCGTGCTTCAGGGAAGTAAACTATAGCTGACAGTCCTGCTTGTAGGATGAGCAAGCATTTGGCACAAAAAAAAAAAAGCTGTAACTGCAACCGAAGGTCTGTACCGTGATGTGCATGTTCTGTAGCCATGGTTAATAGCTTTCTGATTTTCAGAGTTAAGTGAATCACACCGAGTGATTTAAGAAATTGTGGTCAATATTTGTGGAAATTTTAGAAAGTGAAAGATGATGTAAATGACTTACATGAAACAACATAACCGTACTGTAAAATACACATCTCTGTACAAACTGAAAATTAATTAAAATTTTCAGTCAGTCTTATAGTTTGCAGTGTTTCCTCTGCTGTTTTGTGACCACCATTTCATACACAGTAAAAGCAGTACGTGGAGATGAATTGTTAAACGTTACCCAAAATTCTGTCTGCATCAGGAACGATTCTGTTTGACTTTTAAAATCACCTATGGATCAGGTAACTACGGAAGGTTTTAACAAATAATTAGCTGTGTCTTTAACTACTGAATTCCGTAACATCCCTTCATTGACACCTGCTGCTTTGGAAAGGAAGCTCTAACAAGTTGCAATAATAGAGGACTTGAGGAACTTGGAGTGTGGAGCCCTTCTGTTAGAAAGAAGCAGCTGCACCACGATGCTTCAAAGGAAGGATAAGCTTGCTTGTGTGATGCGAGCAGCTTCCCTGCGCTCATTTCTGTCTTTTCTAGTATACCATTTTAATTGACTTTGTTGGTTGTGTCTATATGGCAAATAGTGTTATGTTTTTGTTTGTTTGTTTTTTAATTGGAATTATTATTTTTACTACCATGGAAGAGTTTTCTTAAGTTGTTCATCTAACACTTATGTATGTTTCTGTGCTAAAGTTGTGCTGTTACCGAATGTGAAATCATCTGACATGATTATCTGGGCAGTCTGTTCAGAGTTACTTGATTAAGTATAAAGTTAGTGTTTCAGAGCATTGTCTTTTAGTATTCCCTAATTGTGAATGCTGGGATAGCTGACCCAAGTGAAAAATTACAAAAAATTACAAAAAATGCTAGCTGCCTAAGTGCATGTAATATTTCTCCCAGTTAAGTTAGCCATATATGATTAATGGCAGCTGCTGGGCAGGGGTGTGTGCATGTGGCAATCAAGGAGGTAGATTAGAGAATTCATGCTGATCACCTGGAAGGCATGTAATGAGTGTCTTCAGGGTATCAGCTAAATTCCGTAAAGGGGAAGTGATATTGTTTCTCTGTGACTTCAGCTGGCAGCTTTATGTAGCCTCCTAGGCACTTTGCTGGCTTTGGCATCCTATTGTGGCCGCATAACTTTTCTGTTTCCCTTTTGCCTAAACTGGAACAACAGACTTGAGTGCATAGCCTAAAAATAGTAGTAGGAAAATTAAACATCATGCTGTGTGTTTTTTTGTTTGTTTAATTAAAAATCTTGCCAAATATGTCCCCTACCCTTCACATTTTTGTAAACAGCTAACTCCATTAAGTTTCAGATTATGAAGTTTTCTACTTGGAATCCCCTGAACTGTAAGTAAATTTTATTTGTAATCTGGGTATGTCTGAGATGTTTTATCCAGAGGTGGTCTTATCATGAATTGACAATGTGTCAAGTGTAAGTTTGATACAAGTAAATGGGATAAAACTGACACTTGTTCAGTCAATTTAATGGAAGGCTAGGTCAGGTCTTTTTGTTCAAAAGGAAGGAATTATGTGATACCCAATTAAATTATTTGTAAAGAATGTTGGAAGAATCATTGTAAATTGAAGGATTAGACTTTGGTGAAAGTATTTGCTGAAGAACATCATCAAGTTATCTAGCTGCCTTTCCTAGATGAAAATGGGCGTTTTCACTGTCATTGTTTTACTTTATGCCGTCTTCTAAAATGAAATAGATCTTGGCTACATTATAATGAAAGCTGTTACAGACGATCAGAGTATTCTTCACTGATGAAAGCAAGTTTACTAACTTCTACAAACCACGAGCCTGCATATTGTGAAAATGGATCTGAAGTATGTTTTTATTTTCATCCATTAATCTAAAAAATCATGTTCAACTATTTTCTTAGTAAGTGTCTGCTGGATATGTATGATGTTCCAAAGCTGCTTATTTTCAAAATGATTGTTTTTTATACACTGTTTTTTGTTTTACTAATGAGTTATTGTTTTCCTATGAAATGTCTTGATTTTTATACTGGGACCGCTGTGGAAATTATTGCTCATTTATCAAAATGTAGCTGCTTGTTTCTTAGCCGACATCTTTCTATCTTGTATGTTGCTATTGTCTGCTCCCACAGTATGATTCATACAAAATGCTTTTTTTTCTTTTTTTTTTTTTTTTTTGCAATCACTTTAGTAGACTTGAAGTTGTTGACTTTGGCACATTACTAAAGCATGTGCAATAATCCTTTATTTAAAAATGAGGATTACGTCTGTTCCTAGTTTATATGCAATCATTCAAAGTATCCCAGATATTTTCTAAACTGTGCAGCTGAGTCTCCTTCACTGAGTATTTATTTTATCAGAAAGAGTTTGGCTACATTTAATGACATTGAGGCTTGAAAGTTCATTGAAACAGACCACAAATATTCTGCTGTATAATATAGAGAGTGGAAATTGTGATAGAAACATGTACCTAAGATGAAAAAAATAATTTCACTCTGTCAAAATCCATTCTCATTATGTCTGCCTGGCTTTTTTGTTTGCTTGTTTGTTGACGTAAGTCACTTTCATTCTAGATGTGAAATTACACTTAATAATGGCTTGATGTAACAGCGCTCCTAAGGTCTTAAAATTTCTTGAAAGGTGTCCAGATTTATCAAGAACATGCCACTGGTATTTTCTTCTGTTACCAGACACACGTTAATAACTAGTATCTGGTAGAGGCATTCATCAGATGTGTGAGTGTCTGGAACACAGGTACATCCCTTGCAATATTTTCTTGGTTGACATCTGTCATAGAGTTGGTGATTGTAATTTATCTATAGTATTGTTTTTTTGTTGTTGTTGTTTATAGAAAATGGCAATATTCTTACAGCTTTGGGGAGAATCCTAATAGAACTAAGTCTTTTTGTTATTTATTTTGTTATATGGTTTTTGACATTGTAGCTCAAGAAAACACCTGTATGATGGTTACCCTAATTTTTTTATTTTTAGCATGAGTGTCTTTATATTTTACAGGTATGTAAGCATTAGATTTGAGACTGTTTTCAGTGATGATTGATAGAAATTTGGAATGACTCTGCTGAAGGCCTCAAGATGCATACCAGAGGACCTTAAATTTCCCTATTGCCATTAAATGCCTAGTCTAGAGACCTTTGAAATCCATGGGAACATTTCCAGTGAGCTTTTAGTTGGTCCCAAAGAGCTTTTAGCAGCAGCACAGTCAGTAAAACAGTATAGCTTATCATGAGGTAAACCAAGCTTTAGGAAGGTGAGTGCTACACAATTGGTACCTGGGCAGCTCCTCTCATGCTGTTATATGATCCCTGACTTCCAGAACAGAGCGAGTACTTGCAGTTCTAAAAGCTGCAAAGAGATGATGGAATCACTGAGAGCGATTTAGCTTTGCCCCACATATGAAAAATGGGTCCTTGGACAAACTGCCTCAAAACTTGACGCCACCACCATCCCTTTACAGCGTGAACACAAACTGTACTGAGGTGCAGCACTGTGAACTCTGCAGAACAGCCAGAAGATTTTTCTCAGGTAAGTAGACTATAGACACATTGCTCTTTTATAACACTGTTCCCTTCTCTTTCTTATAAATTGGTCAGCAAGGAATGGGAATGACTTGCTATCTGAATTAATTCAGAATTAAGTGCAATTTTATCATCTACCTTCTAAACTTTTGTGAAAACTGGGATGATTCCATTGTGTATATTTCAGGATATCTGGATTTAATATGAAACGATCTGCACTAATTTAAGCTTCATAGCTTGGCGTATCTATATTTTAACTAGCCTTTTTTCCTGGATGATGTTTCTACTGATTTGTTTTTAAAATTCATCATTGGCCTAACATTTATCTGAGAAATAGTCTTATATAATTTATCTAATACTTGAATATAGAGAAATAATTTTTTAAATCTGTCTTTTTTTTCCAATATGTGCTCTTTGACTTGAAGTCAAAGTCCTTCCTTTGAAGCATCGTGGTGCAGCTGCTTCTTTCTAACAGAAGGGCTCCACACTCCAAGTTCCTCAAGTCCTCTATTATTGCAACTTGTTAGAGCTTCCTTTCCAAAGCAGCAGGTGTCAATGAAGGGGTGTTATGGAACTTAGTAGTTAAAGACATAGCTAATTATTTGAGTATATATTGACTTCTAGGACAATCCAGAGAAGGAATTTTCTCTGACAATCTTCTGGTCTTTGCAGAAGTGGTGCTGCTCCAAGATAAGAGTCGACTAAAATGCTTTCAGCACGTCTTCTCCCTATTCTCTCCCTCCCCACCCACTCTGCTCTCTTTCTTACAATTTTGTTTTCAGTTAAGTTTTTCTCATGTCGTTTTAGTNAACATACATCTTATCCTCAAGCATTAGCATCTGCTCAATAGCTTATCCTAGCCCTTCAATAGATGGCTCTCCTGCCCTATACGCTTCCATCTACACCACTGCACAGCACTGAAGTGTTTACCTCTGCAACATACCGCTCTTGACTCGAAACCCATCTGTTTGAGGAGCTGTGGGATAGGGTTTACATTTAAGGTGTTTCCTTGTAACTTCTTAAACCTTAGGAATGCATTTCAACATGAATCATTACAAGACAAGCAAGCCAGGATTATAATTAGAGGATAGAACAGTTGAATTACACAACAATCTGAGATTAAGAGAAACAACCATAAGCGAGAGAGAGTCAAAAATACCTTTTTCCCATATTTTCTACCCTTTGAACTAGCCTCTGATACCTGCTACGGTCTTTGGGCCAGACGAGCAATGGAAAATTCAGCTACTGCCTCTGTCACACGCCCATCCCTGCCGCCTAACCAAAGCAGCCCCAGGATCCCCATGTCAGCAGGCGTGGTGCTGCTGGCTGCAAATTTCCAGTAGCCATTAGCTGCTTGTCTTTTACATGGTTTTGACCAGAGTCTTCCTCCTCTTTAATTAGACAGTGGCAAATATAGCCTGCAAATGCAAGCTGTCTGGAAAAAGAGCAAGATGACAACGTAGCCTGAAAGCTCTTACATGTAGAAGCTTTGATGTGAAATCAGCCTGTCATCTAAAATGCATGGGCTTTCTTAAGTTCACTGATGTGGCTCACGTCTGAGGGAAGAGGGAGTGTTTTACATTCCCAGGAAACAGCGCTCTTCCTATTAGTGCTTTTAAATGACTTTGTCTGCCATGCAAGTTCCTGTTTGGTACCACTAGGACTTCAAAAACCAGGCTGCTCTAAGTGCCACGAAGCCGTCTGTGCCACAGCTCCTATTCGCTGGCCCTGCCGCGGGGGCCTTGAGCCTGCGGCCCCGATCACAGCCCACTGCTTCCATTTTCTGTGCTGTTAGCGACAGAAAAAAC
This sequence comes from Anseranas semipalmata, assembly GCA_013399115.1. NCBI lineage: Eukaryota > Metazoa > Chordata > Aves > Anseriformes > Anseranatidae > Anseranas > Anseranas semipalmata. The sequence continues at coordinate 62 of VXAA01005395.1, read as the reverse complement.
CGACAACCCCGGTCACAACTGCCAAGTGCAATATATAACCAGCAGTGTCCCTATATGGAACA
>VXAA01005394.1:0-41148 GCA_013399115.1 Anseranas semipalmata | reverse complement strand
TGAGGGGCCGCGCGGGAGCGGGAGCGCCGGGAACGGGCAGCGTGGCACTCCGCCCGTGGGTAAGACAAAGCGCCAGTGAGAGCCCAGCCCAGGGGCCCCGTGCTCTGCCCTCGTGCTCTGTCCGTGCACAGTGTGAATTAACTGGGAAGCTGTAGAACAGCACCACCGTTTTTATGCGCCGTTCCGCATTCTTTCCCTATTAATTCTTGTAGGTAGAGTCACGTACACTGTCAACACGAAGAGGTGGGGTGAGCTGGAGTACCATCCCCACGGCAACACTTGAATTTCAGGTAATCGAGGACAATTTCAAAACACTGAAAACATGAAAATAATGACAATAAAAAGGATGCAGAAACTAACTGAAAATAGGCTGCTAATGTTAACTGTCTCCCACCGGACAGTAACGTGGCTGGAAAAAGGAAATCTGCTCTACTGGATGCCAAACGCAATAATAACTAGATATCCATATATCAAAAATAACGAGGAAAAAGAAACCTTGTGTCATTATCTTGTATTTCTGCATGGTGGGACAAAAATATTTTCAAAACTTAAGTCATTATAGCTATTTGTGCGTGAACAATCATGGAAGTTGGTGGAAGGATTCCTGTGTTTTGAGCTGGCTTCAGAAGACCACAGCCAAGCAATTTTTCTAAATCGTTGCATGGCCTTGCCGGGGTTACATTTAGCATGTGGTCTGGAAAACCCAGTTTTTCGTGCCCCACTGCTTAAAATTTCTCAATAGAAATTCTCTATAGAATCTGTCTCTACTTCTGACCTGTGAGTCTCGTTGTACTTTCCTTCCCCCTGTCAGAGTTGTGTCGACTGAAGAATTGCTGCGACTCGGTAGCGGTGGCAAAGTATGATATCATGGGTGCAGAGGGGAGAGAGTGAAAAACAGTGGAAATAGGAAAGTAGTGTTCTGTTGGAAAGATCTACCAAGAAATCTTTTTTTCTGTTAAAAATATCTGCCTTGCTGTTATTTGTGCCTGTGTGTTATGATATACATAAAAACAGCATACAAGGCTGTGTACATACACAAACATTCCAAGTGCACATATGCTTTCATATCTTTCCCAAAGAAAGGACATTTTTCAAAAGTTCTATTTGTTAATTGTCACTCAGAAGATATTTGTTTAGAAAATAATTGCTCTTCAGAGATCCCATTACTACGCTCCTATTCATGTGAGCCACTTATGTTGGATTGGTTGAATTTATTTCAGGAAGTCATTGTGACAGTGTTTCAGCTGCTCCTTTTCATCTTGAGGAGTAATGTGGAGTGAGTGATCTTCTCGCCACAGCTGTATCCTCTGGTGCTTTATTCTGAAGCAGTTAATGTTTGCCTACAAATATTTGTGATCAGAATTTAATTTTACATCCCTCTCCTATCAGAATGTAAAGTTTATTCTACCTGTCATAAGATTTCAAGTTACCTATTTAGTGAATCACAAGTGCTATTTCTAGAAACATAGTTGCACACAAGCCAGCAGATGAGTTTGAGAGCTTGTTGGTCACGGTCAATAAGATTATATTTAATTTTAGTTTTCATTTGAGTCCTCAGATGGAGTATCACTGCGATTTGATGCATCAGGAATCGATGGCATATCAACTACTGAACTCATGAGGGGTAAAGTTTCTGAGTCTGAGCCTTTCCTCTGTGAGTCACTCTGTGTATCTAATGGTCTCTGTTGTTCACGTGAGCATCTGAATCTACGACAAAAATTCCTAAAACACAGAACAAAAATTACATTATTCTGACTAGAGGAATTCAGTGGAAACTTAACAGATATTACTGAAGATAGATAACAAATTACTGAGCTTCATTTTTTTCAAGATTTGAACTGACAAAGAGGACCATCTCATCCTACAATGAAATGTTTAGTACACAGCCTCTTGGAAATAATGTCATTTATATTTTCTAATAATTTCTGCTTTTACTTTTCATTTGCGTGTGCAGCCTTTCCCAGCTTTTATCACATTTTTGCATACTTTTTTATCCTATGTTTGGTGTAGACCTTTACTTCATTATCCAAAAACCTACAGTCCTCTCAATATCTGTTATTTGGTGGGGGAGGGGGTTCTGTGAAAAAACATACAACCTAGTAACTAATGGAATATTATAGTACCTGAGGCCTATTACTGTGTCTGCCTCCAGTTCACTGAAGGTTCAGAGGTACGCTAAAGGGATCTAAATAGTATGGACACAGGACATGATTGGAAAACTTACCATTTTTGCATTCTGTGCTTGATAAAAGCCATACAGATTAATATCGTAAATATTAGGTAGATGGCAAGAGCTGTAGATGATGCAACAAGCATTGCACGCACTTTAAAATCTTCCTGGATGGTTTGTTGAGTTGTGTTCCTTTGAAGCAAATCGGCGTTGTCTGACACTACAACAGTAAAGCACATCACACCGCTAGTATTCAAACAGGTAATGTGCTGCGCAAATGGACATACATAGAAACAGATTATACGTATGCGATTTGCAAATAAAAATGAGCACGTCCTAGTAAAAGGACTAGTTCTGCAAAAACACAAATCTATTTAGCGGTCAATGACTTGACCCAAAGTCCATCTCTTCCAATCTTTCCAGACATGATTTTTAGCCACCATAAAGGGTAATCCTGACAGAAGTTCAGCAGCTCCGTGGACTGTAGTACTTTGAGTTACTAACTGTAGCTAGTATTTTGAGTTTCATTACAACTTATTTTTTCATCTATGAGGAGAGAGAGTGGTCTTAAGTATCTGTGGAACCACTGGTTCTACATATTCCTAGTTTTCTGTGTGCAAAACCCATTGACTGCTATACTATATTCTTACTTGGCATTTCTTGGAGAACTACATTGCTTGAATGGTATCTGATGTCACTGAAATCAGGAACTAGATTATGTGCTCTTGTTTGGTCATAAAAGTGTCCTTGATGCAATTAAAAAAATCCATCTCTTCCTTTTTTCCATGTGCTATTTAAATACGTAGCTAATTCCTTTGTTTCAACAGAAACAAGTGGGATTGATTATAAATAATTTATTATCATTATTAAATCATTATTATTATAAATCATTTATTATAATTAATCATTGATTATAAATCATTTACAAGCAGTGGACTAGAAATCCTTCTAGAAAGAACGATTTTAAATAATTTGTGTGTGACTGCTTATAAAAATTACAGTTGATTGCAACATTTTGTTACTTCTCTTGCCTGCAACAACCAATGAAACTCAGAGCTGTCTTCAAAAAGTTAGTAGCTGTCTTTTAAGATTTTTACTGCTGTTTACAGCTATCTATGTGTCCCAATTTTGGTATAGTTTACATAAATCTAAAATCCACTCAGTTTCTTCTAGATCTTGTTAACTTTCCTGATCACATTTTTTTCTAACAAGCAGTACCAATCAGATTAAGATCTTTTGCTATTAGCACTGTATAGTTTTTAAATGGTGACTAATTCACAGTCAAAAAAAGGGTTCCAAAACAGTCATAAAGCTATCTTTTCTTTACGGGTGAAATGCTTGTGCTCTTCTGTAACTTCCAGAGACACCCTAATAAGGATTCAAAAATTTGGCTGTTGGGTATGAAATGTATAAGATACAGTAATACTCCAGTATTAAATATGGAAAAACTTACATTTAATAGCTTTTTATCTTACCTTTTATGATGCTATACACACACTTACAACAAACAGACAAAGCTGCTAGGATAATTTATTTTCTTACAATTTGGTTTATATAAAAGTTTTTGCTTATTAGCCCTTTATTAGAAAATGAAATGAGATCACTGTATCTTTCTTAACTAATCAGAAACAGCAGCAAGCTAATTTATTTTGCCTGAAATAGAGAAAGCATATACTGCTGTTTCATTCATGAATCAGTATAGATAAAGAACGTACAATCTCAGAGGCCAAATTGTAACTTTGATCACAAATGCATGTCTCCCATTCAGGTCAGGAGAAATTTAACTTCATCCATATATTTGCGAATATGTTTAACTTTTTCCGTCAGTTGCAAAGTAGTAGTAAAATGTACTTGGAGGTAGGAAAATTAGAGATATACAAACCAAGACGTTCTTCAAGGTTTTGAAATAGAAGTATGTTTTCAGACTGAAAATACTCATTTGCATTATTTTTTCTACCGTTTGTTAATATGGCCTGGGCCAAGTTTCATCATCTTCGGGCTTCAGTGTGTCTACCTGCTTATACGTGTGTTTCTCAAAGATAGGGCTTGCCTAATGTTTTTTACTTGTTCTATGATTCTCAGATGACAATATGACAAAGACTCTTGATTTAAACTTTCTTTTTCATTTTGTTATTGCTCACCAAATTGAGAATTGTTCTTACACTATTTAGTTTGAAAAATTACAGTCATATTTAATATTTTGCTGAGTTCTCTACCATACCATCCAAAGGCTGTTCTTCACTGTGATTCTGTGTGAGAGTGTTCTGATAATGGGGTCCAAATCTGGATTCTGGAAAGGAAAAAGAACAGCTACAAAGATTATTCCTAAGATAGAGTAGAGAAAGAAAAAGCAGAAAGCTCAACATTGAAGGGCAAGGAGAGGAAGCATGCCTACAAAAACTGAGTCATTATTTTCAGAAGTCTAAAAGACAGAAAATGAGAAACAAATGTAGTTCACTACAGTGAACTACAGTTCACTTTTCCAGTCAGAAGACCTGGACTGGAAAAGTGGTACGATGGCTTTCTTTAGAACAACAACGAAAAAAAAATGTTTTATTCTCTTGGGTTTTGCGATTATACAGTGAAGTGAGCAAATTGTGCAAAAAACTGAGCACTTGAAATAGCTATATTATGAACTTATGAACAGCAAAAGAGTACCTGGTCTTGAGCTTGGTGACCCTGGAAAAGTCATTATCAGATCAACATTTCAAAACAGTTTTTTTTAGTGCGATGGCAGAATCACACTAAATACACTAGAATATGCTAGTACGAAATATGCCGGAGATACTAGAAACCCCAATAAAAACACCAATTAGCTGTTACCTAGTGCCTCCTCTTCCTGAGAACTCTCCTCTTCATCTCCTACATTGGGGAGGAATTTTGCTACAAGCAATAATAATAAAAAAGTTGAAGTTAAGTGGAATGAATCTCTTAAGGATAGAAATAAACCACTTACAAAAATCCCAATCTCTACATAGAGATTTTAGAGAACTATTTTAGTGGAAGCATTTTCCAGCTTTGTGTTTGATTTTTGATGGCCCTGTATGGAAGGCAATGTGTAATTTGCCTATGGTGTGCTGGATAGGTTAACAGTTCTCACCTGAGACCAACTTTCGTGCTTCTTGGCAGAGGTGATGAGTGTCAATATGTCACTTCCTATATGCAGTTACTCACCCAGCAAAAAAATATATTGGTATTAGAGTCCACTTTCACCATCCTCAATTGTTAAGTTAGATTGTAACAGAAATATCTTAAAGGAATAATGCAATCAGGATTGTGACAATCTGTGCACAATACCTTGTGTGTTGGTAGGTACTAGGGCTTCTTTTCTACATTTAATTCAGAAGTGGGCTCTCTTGAAACAGGAACTGTGAACTGTGGGGGTGATCATAAAGTTCACCAATGAGCAGTAGATAAGATTCTTGAAACCTAGTGAAAGGAAGCAAAAACCTGTGGGATCTAATTTCCCACCGCAAGTCAAATTGTGTCTATAAATTTATTTTGTTAAAAGGTGGGAGGTGAGCAGGTCATTCATTCTTCTCTCTCACCTATTGTTCTGTAATTTTGTTTAGTAGTTTGGGACTAACTTTGGATTTTTTGGCTTAATCTCTCCGCAATTTATCTTGTTCGTAGAACAGTTGTATTGGTAACAAATGAATGCAGCACTGGATGTAATTTAAGATGTGCAACTGACCGATATGTGTGCCCAGCCAGGCTATTTCTTCTGGACTTTACTACTACTTAAGCAGCTCTGTATCATTTCATACTGCTTAAATGATATATTCTTCTACTTACGATGCTCCTGCAAATTTTGCAAACTCTTCTTTAACAGATCCTGTTCATGACCAAGTTGGAACACAGGTGTCCTTGCAGAAATTTCTAAATGAACGCATATTAAGTTAAAATCTTATCTTTGCCATATGTCTGGCATTTTCAAAAGAGCACAATGGGACTATTTGCAAAAACACATATCCAAGTGAGAGGGATGGTTTTTAAACTACCTCGTTGTGCTTTAACTGATTTGTGGCTCATCAAATGAAGTCATTTTTACAGAAAAAGCAACCTCTTTGAAGGTTGGCTCCTTCTAATTCCCTTCTTTGAAAGTTTAGATTGTGGTATTCTGTAACTGCCTCAAGTGCAGTTGAAATGAGTATTCTGAAGGCCACACACAAAATTTTTCTTCCTCTATGTTTTTATTCATAACCTCCTTATTTCCAGCTACAATATGCTTATAAATGAATAGCACAAGTTTTGAATGTTTAGTTCAAGGACTATTCAGTGCAGTACAATTCTTCTTTCTTCCATATCCCCCTTCTGATACAGGAGAGGAAGAACCAGTTAACAGAAATCTGCTCTTTTCAGAGGTATTTTATAATTCCATTTTTTAACATGACAGCTCTCTGGTATTACAAATCTATGTATTTCAAATGTTGCCAGGCAGACTTTGTCTTTGAGGTGTTCTGTATTCCATTCTTTCCTCTTTCCTACAGCAGACAGACTTTTCATTTCTGTCCCACCTGTAAGCACTAGGCATGCCATTCCATCATCAAAGAACAGGGTTCTGTTTCAATGACACAGCTAAGACCCTGTAGGCATGTATGCCGTCCTCTTACTACAAACTCCTGGCTGAATTTGTGTTAACGTATAAGCCATTCCATTGGTTTGTGTGGAGACCACAACTTAGTGACAGAATATTAAGAGAATGGATTCCAAGCATTAAGTTCATGTTATATAAAAGGGAGAATTCCACTTCACAGAAAATTATGAATACTTGACCCTGAAGTGACAGAATAGCTATACTTTGCAACTCATTTCATTTTACTAGGTTCTATAATCTGCTTCTTACCAGGATTTTGTTCAGCATTCTCTTCATTTTCCTTATCCTGCTCCAAGTAATCTTCAGAAAGCGCTACTTTGGAGTAATCCAGAAAATGGAACAACTGCTTAGTCCAGTGTATGATCTTTAAAAACTGCATTTGCTGATGATTTGACAGGCTACAAAATGTGTTGCTGCAACAAGTGACTAAAAACAGTGGAATAAATTATAAAGCAATATAGTTCACTCTTTCAAAATGCTGTTACTCATTATTTAATGGAGATCTCCATAGCCAGATGAGATCATGTTTAGAAATATGGCTTGCTTCCAACAGCTATGTACGTACACTGACATTCAGGAACTGTCTCCTGCATCAGATTCCCACTTCACTCCTACCTGCAGCCTTCGTGGTACAGCATGCCAATCAGAATATTTCTCAGTTGCGGGACAGAAAGTTACATATGCCAAGAAAACTACTTTCCAGTCTCAAGCCTGGAAGTAATAGTAACTTGTGAAAGATTTTTTTTTATCATTCTCTTTGTAAAACAGTCAAGTCAGCCAGAGAAACAGTGGAGAGTGTTTCAGTATTAGTGTTTTGTAGTTCCTGCTGACTGAACTCCTATCATGTACATGGCAGGACTGGAGAGAAATCACCATTGGAAAGCTCAGGGCAAACCTTATGTAATTCTCAGTTCAAGTCATTGCTTAGTTCACAGAATTGTGAGTAGATGGTCTTCTCTCTGGTTTTATGAGCTCTATTATGTTCTGACTGGATGTCGTGTGGTTGCCGGAGAAGCACTAGGCACTTCTGTACCTGCACACAGGCAGAACAAGTCAAAGTGTAGAGCATGTTTGCAAAACAGCAATGGAAGGGAATGGTCTTACTAAACTCTGGAGGAAAACATCATTTAACTAAAGAATAATGGAAGGGAAGAATGTCTTTTGCCTCTTTTTATACCTAGCTGAACCTAAGCTCTGTAATCACTTTTACCAGAAACAGGTTTTGATTGATACATACCATCAGAAGGTAAAATAAATTTTCTGGTAGTCCCTGCTGAAGGTAGGAGGGATACAAAGATGAGCAATGTGACTTTCATAGCGGAAACAGTGCTGCTTTCCCCGGGGCTGTCATGGTCCCTGTGCCTGCTGTCCTTAGTCCCCTCCCGGACTGTGACATCACCATCGCGCCCGGAGCTGCAGCTGGCGCTCGGAGCAGCCGGGCTGGGGGGCAGACCCCACAAATGACACCGGGGTGAAGACGGCATGTGCTGGAGATAACGCAGTTACTGCTCAGTCTTGCAAAAGGAGGTGCAGAGGGCCCTGGGAATCGCTGCTAACTCCTCACTGTTAAACCATGCTATGGGTTGCTCAGGGGAGGCGGTGCGCTTCACATTAATTTGTAATAGATCCTAGTAAAAAAAAAAAAAAAAAGGCACTCTCCTGCTGAAAATTCATATTGCAACGTGTCTCGTCTACAAGCATAAGATTTGATGCAATTTTTCCCTTCTCACCTATTATTTTTGTTTAACTGTAAGCTATAACCGTTTCAAATGCATGTTTCTGATTACAACATTTTTGTCCAAACTCTTTAAAGATTCCACAGCTTCAAAATGCAATGTTCGTTGTTTGGATAGTACAGATCACAGCCTTCTAGCAATATTTGGCATGGCTAATTATAAACAAGTGAAAAACCTAGGAAAGATCCCAATCTGCCAAAGTTTGTCAAACTTCTTATGTGACTGTCACTGTGCCAGCACCTTTTAAAGAAATGTTAGGGCATGAGAATCTCTCTAGCTTATGAGAACTAAAAGACAAAACAGAATAAAAAAGACGAAAAAGTCAATTCAAAGCACAAAACCCTAAGTTCTCTGCCTGGCTTCGGTGCTTTCCGCGTGTGGCTGACCTCCCTGTCCTCTGTTAGCAGAACTGTAGTTCTTCACACAAGCATAGAGCTGGCCTAAAAAACAGAAGTGACGTAGCTCCCTCTGCTGACTACAGAAGGAAAAGTCAGTCGGTTCTTTAAAAGGTAAATGAAAAAATAAGCACGGAAAGAGTGTTGCAGAACAAAAATACAGAGAAAAAACTAAAGGCTGAAAACAATACAGTTTACGCTAGGAAAACAGAAGTCCATAGTTGGTGAATACCTTTTTAATCAACCTTCACATAAAATGGTTTAGTGCTGGCCCACATAACTCATGTAAGAAAGAATTTTAAAGTTGATGGAATAATTCAAAGACTGGAAGGAACAGCATTTGTGGTGTGGCACATACAGGTCCCAGTCTGCAGCTTTGTCAGTTCACTGCTGAGTAAAATGAACCATCGCCCTTCCTAGAGGTACTCATTTTCAGGTGTAACAGTCACTAATTTTTAAAATTTGCATTCCAACTTGAGCATGTGAACCCTTTTTAGTGAAAGACGTCAGAGAGAAGAGCATTGCTTTCTGGAGACACAAGGAAGTTCAAGCTTTCTCCCAGCTAGACTGTATTCATGTGATAAACAAATCCCCAACTACAGCTGAGAGGAGTAACACAGAGGAGATTTTTATAATTCCCTGCACAGTTGTTACTGACAGCCCACAGATCTGTTTGCAATAATTTTGAGCTAAACAGAATGGGAACCCTATGATTAAGCATAGCATGGTTGCAGGAAAAACTAGGATTCGTATCCAAAGCAGCCTACAGGTGATTGACTGACATGTTAATGATCAGGGACACAAGGCAACATTAAGAGCTACCAGGAAGTTTGTGCTGCAAGACATGAGCAAATGTGACTTTGAGCTCAGTTGTTGAGCTAACAAAACAAGACGCGTGGTAAAATGGAGGCTACAGGGAAAAAAATGTCTAAAACAACATGTTGGGAGATACTGGAAGGAGGGGACTGAGGTGAAGAGGTAACAAGGAACTTTGGTCATCAACAGTCTTTTACCCCAGGGTCTAATGACATTGTATCACCAGACTGGGCGTGTGCTCCTTATCCTTCTTGTCCTACTGGTGGCAAGGCTGAAACCTGAATGGCACCAAAAAAAAAAAAAAGAAAAGAAAAGAAAAGATGAAGACGAGGCGTTAAAAAAAAGAAGAGAAGAAAAACCTTGCCAAAGATTAGACCAAAGCCACTAGCTTTAAATTACTCCTTGACACTGCAAGTTGCTTTAGAATCGGTGTGCTGCTTTTTCAACATTTCAGTTCAATGAGTGCAGCTAACAGAGGGAGTCCAGAGATCCAGCATTTTGCACTACATCTTGCGCAGAAGGACACGCAGAGGAAGGAAACTCTGCTGAGAGCTGTGTATGTGTGCTCAGCGATGGGGGTGATGCACCACCAGTCCCCAGCACCCACTGGAGCACCTACTCCCGACCTGGACCTAGGTGGGGGTCCAGAGGAAGGATGCAGGTCTCCAGGGCCGGGCCTTGCTGAGGCCAGGGTGGGGGCAGTGATGCCTTTGCTCGCAGGAGGTGTGGGCTGGTGGAGGATCTCTGTTCCCAAGTAAGGAGCTTCAGGAGAAGGTCAGCAGGCTGTGCAGTGTCAAAGCCAATGGCAGCCTAGGCCCCACACTGTGGATTCTGAGGTACCTTTTATTTTCTTGCAGAAGGTACAGGTGTCAAAAGTAGCAGACGCACAATGTAGGTCTCTGCTAGAGGCAGCAGTGAAGATTTAGATTGCCCACTACTTAGAGATGTCCAAAATTATTTTCAAAACCAACATTAGCTTATATATATAGCCATCTTAATCCATCTTCTATCACTAAATACAGGATATTGAAATTAAATCCAGGTGTATGTTACGTATGCATCTTGCTTCCTTACAGAGAAAGAGATATGTGTATACCTATTACACATATAATGTGTAACAGGTTTGATTTCAGGGTATTAGTTCTTGGCTCTCCTGCAATTGGTTTGCAACAACCTAATTGTCTTATTCCTTGCTTTTCTCACTTAACCATAGATCACAGATTCTCTTCTATATTCATCTTTCAGGAAGTAATTATACTGCCTGTCATTTTAATGAATAAGCATTGCTACAAGATCGAAGTTAATGAGATCCAGCCTGTTAAATTTATGTCATGGCCTTTGAAAATGCATTACTTCCTACACATAAATGTATGTTCTATTTAGGACCAGCTCTTCCTCTCTTTTTCCTCCTTGAGTGCTCCAGAAGGGGCCCAGCTGAGTGTTCACTAGAGCTGGTAGTACCTCTGGCCCGTGGAGGGTGTTCTTGGGCCAAATTATGTCATTTTCTACGATTTCCTCACTTGATCTTTCCCAAAACAAGTACCAGAGCGGGTTCTAACAGAAACAAAGAAGGAATCAAAAACCCAGAACAGAATATAATGTGAGGAATTTCATATTAACATATGAAAAATCTTCTGCTCAGAAAACTCTTAGGTGTATTTTGTTTTGCCCATCAATTGGATAATTAGATTTTTAGTTAAAATCTGCAAACACAATTATGTTGTATTTCACTTTGAAAGAAAATGTAATTTTTCATCTCAAAACTGAAATGCAAAATAGTGATTGCACAGCAGCCTCAAGCACTGGCAGCTCCAGTGCCATTTCTAGCATGCTGATTCCTTGCCAAAGGTTTACTCTGAGCAGGATTTTCGGAATTCAATCATGTGAACAGGGGTTTGACAACTAAGAAAAAGGTTTGATGACTTCAACCTGCTGAAAAAACATGATTTTGACATTTCCTCTTCTTTTTCCGCATCACCCTAGGCTCAGAGCAGGAAGTAGCACTTTCCAGTTGTTTCACAAGGAGAAGATAAATCCCATACTTAGCTCTCTTTGTGATCCTTTTTCTCTCATTGGCTCAAACAAAAGTCTTTCTCCTTTACTCACTGGTGGTGCTGGTTGCTCTGCTCTGTACCTCTCTCATTCCTTTTCAGAAAAGCAGCAGCTTTTTCAGCCTTCTGAAGGTGGTGCACAACAAACCCTAGCTGGATCTAACAAAAGCCTCGGGGAACAGCCAACCTGCTGCAAAACAAAGTTTCTGAATGATTGCCTCAGGCACACCTTGAATCCTGCAGAACCACCTCAAAGCTAAGAAGAGAAAATGGCAATAAGGATTAGTCCCATTTGTTGTTCCAGTCTGTTCAGTGAGTGAGCTGCTGCAGCAGGGCTTTTTGTATCACTTGCTTTACAGAGGCCAAACTTTCAGACATTTGGTTAAATTCACACGCAATTTGGATATGTTCTTGTTGCAGTAGTTTCATCACATTTCAGAGAGCAGTTTGACTTATTACAACTCATGGAAGTGCATCAGAAGTGACAAACTGAACACATTGAGTTTCCCAGGACCTGAAGGGGTGGTGTCAAACATGGCAGGACAAGCTGGCCTTTGACACCGTTCCCCAGATTTGTTGAGTAAACCTATTATGTTGTGTTTGTTGTCTTTGCTAAGGTGTGTTTCTTCTTGGCTGCTGTACTCTGTATTTAGGAATTTATTATTTTCCAAGGGGCTGGCTTAAAAGATGTTTCATGTAGGTATGTGCAATGAAATCAGCTTGTGAAATGTGAGCTAATAGCAACATAATGCTGTATCCAACTAGAGTAGCAGCTTTGCCACAGTTCCAGGTCATCTACAGGAGCTTTTAGGTTGTTTAAGATGGGAACCCTGACAGGATTCATCTATCAGTAACTTTCTGTTTTCCATACCTTATCTGGAACAGACATTTTGAGGGTCAGCCCACGTCACCAAGCCATCAGTAAGCCTCTCAGGTGGGATGTTCAGGCACTTCCCAGCAGTCAGCTGCCCGAGACCATCCTTAGGAACCGAGATCTGTATCGCTCCCTCCCACTTCAAGCATGGCTGCGTTAAACTGAACGGAAACAACGGTTCCTCTGCTAACACTCAGGCAAGAGTTAAACTTCGATCTACCTGTTCGCAGACAAGTGCTGGTGCTCACGTGCCTTGCCAGCAACAGCGTAAGAAGGAGCTCATTAGTTCATGGCAAAGCATTCAGAGAAAAGTTAACGCAGGTCGCTGAAACACAGTTCCTTTACCATAACGTTAGTAATGGCTGCAGGCTTTGTTCTGCTGCAAGGCCCTGCACAGGGGCTCTCTGCAGTTCCACTTCTTCCCTCCTGGGGTGGGCGAGCATCTCGGGGAATGCAAGCCCCCAGGCCAGCCCCCTCACAGACACTCGCCTCAGCTCCACGTGGGTCAGGTCACAGGGCCCTACACCCCCAGAGCAACACCTTCTTCTAATCCACCCGCGATGCAGCAGCAGGTCTGCAGGGCAACGCATATACAAAAGTCAGAATATCTGGGCTAACCAGAGAAAGTCTCCAGCCCCAGAATAAAAGTGAAGGCCATGTTAAGGCCTTGGTGCTGATCACTTCTAGGCAGGGCTGTTTGAGCATGCAATCTGCAAGAGCAACTTGCTACCACTCACAGTCACCACAGGCAGGTTTACTGCAGGTTGCAGGTAGGTCAGAGATCTAAGTGCCATGAAGCCGTCAGTGTGGTCCCTGGGGCAGGGAACAGTCCCAAGCACAAAGTCAGTACCTGAGGCCACCTCAGTGGTGTGGTCAGGAAGCCAAAGCAGTCAAGAACAAACAAACAGAAAGAAATGAAAAGTCATCAGGACAGAAAAAGCGTACAAGAACTGAATGAGGAAAGACTCAGGACCCCAAAAAACATTTTACCGCAGGTGGGCAGTCGAACACTAGCCATTTAGAAAATGACCTCAGAAAGAAAAAAAATATGGAAACAGAACTGGGTGAGGGAAGAAACACGATACCAAAAAAAAGGGCAGCCAGCTGCTGCCCAGCACTCTGCTCTGAGCTGAGCGATGCTCCCCGCTGTGGGCCCGAGCGGGGCGACCTGAGACACGAGAGAAGGCGGGACCCTGGGCAGGTATACCTCCGTAAGGTAAAGTGCAGAAACATGGCGGAGCTCTTGGGAGCAAATCTTTTTTTCTTTTTTTCTTTTTTTTTTAATCCAGAGCCAACGTCAGCAAGGAGCACTGCTATGGCTCAGTATTTGAGAAGAAAAAAGAGATTCCCCAATCTTCAGCACCACATGCAGTAAGCAGTGAGAAGCAGGGCCTGGAATCCGTCGCTGCTCTTACAACCAGGGGCTCTGCCTTCACAAGATGTTGTGGCGTACCCTTGTACCACTCCTTGTCTCACGGCCCTCAGACAGCAGCTTTATGACAAGTTACGTCCTAGATTGCCAGTTAATGTGAGCTTTTGATTACTGACCTGGGAATTGAGTTTAAAAAAAAAAAAAAAAAAAAGCACAAAACACTTAGGGAAAAGACACCTTTTCCATCACTCCCTCAGCCAAAAATCCACCCTCCTCTTCCCCTGGCTCAACTCCCCTTGTTTTTCCCACACATTACACTCAGTTTTTTATCCTAAACTAAACATAGTGTCCCTTGCACCACTTTATGACACACAGGTGTTAAACTTCTCGATGGGATCTGTGGAGCTGGGCACCAACATCCTCCTGAGAGGCTCAAACTTCTCTCCCAGTTGCTGTATCTATTCCGGGGCTGCGTAGCCTGCTGCCCTCCAAAATTTGCATGGCATAGCGATCCAGTTTTGCCTCCACTCAACTGCTCGAGGGCCACGGGACCGCCACCCCACCAGCTGGTTGCTGGTGGTTCATGGGAGAGAGCTGTGGGCAGGGGCATTCACAGCCATACCACGAGGTGCCTGCTGGTTGGATTTTATCACTGCGATGGACCAAAGCTCTTCCAACATTTTTCTTCTTTTATCTGTTTTATTTTCAACTAGATTTATTGTCCAGCTCCACCCACAAGCACGTGCTTGCCTCGAACCACTCAGGACACTTGAGAAGCAAAGACACCTTCTTGCTGAAGTGTTTGCAGGAGCAGCGCCGGTCCTTTCGCACGCTCCTGCATGGGTCAGGCTTTGTTCCAGCCATTTACGTGACAGAGGGAAGCTGAGGCATGGGCTGATAATGTCACGTGCCCAGCATCATGGACTGGTGACACACAAGTGCCACTTATAAGCTAAGCCTTTTGGCTCAGCTTGGCCCCTTCCTTTACCCTAACCTTCCTCCCAGGTTTATAACCCTACGCCATGTCCTGGTAACTCAGAGCTGGAAACGCAGGCAAAGCCAGTCTGATTTCACTGCTGTGGATGACCAGCTTGGAGGTACAGCCTCAGCAGGCTGGCTGACTGATGGGCTCCAAACACCACCACTGAAACGAAACAACACAGGGTTTGTGTGATTTTATTATACTGTTTTTTATTTTTTTTCCCTGCTAGGAAAATCTAGCAGAGAAACCTATAATGAAAGATGACCTGTGGCTGAAATCTGCTTATTAAGAACACCAGCTGCTTCCAAGGCTCCATGCATCAGCTTAAAAACTCACTGTAAGAGCAGCCAGTTTGAGAAGGATAAATGCAATGTATATTAAGATTTTGTTGTGTGTGTGTGTTTTTTTTCAAATCCCTGAAGAGTTTGTCAACTAATAAATATCATTTCTCTCCTCATGCTTGATCATGTCCTGGCTACCTAAAAACTAAGCAAGCAAGCAGCAGATTAATTGGGCACGGTATTAACACAGTTATTGTGGTGGCAAGTGGGAGAGCAGGTGACTTAATTCTCAGGCTTAACTGTGCAGCTCTTACAGGCGTGTGCCTCTGAAGCTACCTGTAAGTGTGAGAGTTATGAGACTGCGTGGTTTGTGTATTTCTCTGATCATTTCCTAAGATAAACTTTCAGCCACTCAAAAGCGGGTGATTCTCTTTTTCCATTAGAGTAGTGTAAGTTGCACATGCATTTAGCCTACCAAGCACTCGTCTGTGGGAGGCAGAACAGAACAATTTGTGAAAATATCTGATTTCTACAGCGTGAGCCCAGGAGAGCTGAAAGACCAGGGGACTGTGAGAGAAATGCACTCCCTCGCAGCACACCAGCACAAAGCTGGGACGACCGCTCACAGCAGCCTCCAGACCTCTCTCCAGAGCCGGGAGGTCTTCCACAGCTGGGCCTGCATTCTGCCACCACCACTGCACCGGCTGACTCTCCTTCCCTCAGGAATTTGGATGCCGCAGGGCAGAAAACACTTTGTCCTATGATTTGTCTAAAAGGGTGGCACCACCGAGCCAGGGGCCACCAGCCAGAAAGGGCGCAGCGAGGTGCGGTGGGTTCCCAGCCGTGTCGCTGGTTCGTTGCCCTGCCCTGTGCGGGCGGCTGCATTCAGCAGCAGGCAGGTGCCAATGGGAGCTGCCCCCTTCGGGCAGAGTCACCTGGCAGGCGCTCAGCGCTGGGCCAAGAACAAGCGTCCTGATCCACAGAGCTGGTTAGCCTGACTGCAAGGTTTTGCAGTGCTCCAGGAGGACTCCGTGACACAAATGCTGGTGGTGATGCAATATAAATGGCAAATATTGTATTTTTTTTTTTTCTGGCTGCTAGACTGTGGTGTAATTCCACTTACAGCAGGAGAGAGGCTTGTGCAATGAGATGCTGCCTCCCCTCCTAACTACTGCCACTCCTTGTGTCATATTTATTGCTGAATGATTAGCAATTACATGCTGTGTGGCTTTTAGGGATGTGAGTAATGTGTGGCTTTTACTCTGCTACTAATGGTGCCACACCAACACCTGCACCAGGTGTGTGACACCTTCAGATTACCAGCCAATTAACTTGAATTGCTCTAAATTGCTGTGATATATTAAATACAATCCAAGGGCTCAAATCATGAGGTTCATCTCCTGCATGTTAGAACTACTTTTTTCATCATGCAAAGCTCTCTTTTTCATGGCATCTCCTGCTTGTTTTGCCTCACTGCTGTTTTATGCTGGCCCTGAGGGCTGTGCAGAGCAGCGTGCAGAACAGGGCTGCATCCGGGTGGGTTTTTCATATCTCCAGGGATGGAGACCCCACAGCCTCTCTGGGCACCTCTTCCAGTGTTTGGCAACATGCACAAAGGTTTTCCTTACGTGTAAAGGAATTTCCCGTACTTCACTTTGTGTCCATTGTTTCTGCTGTTACTGGCTATCACTGAGAGGAGTCCAGCTCTGTCTTCTCTGCTCCCCACATCAAGTATTTAGACGCATGGGTAAGATCCCCCCTGAGCCTTCTCCAGGCTGAACGGTTCCAGCTCTCACCCTCTTCTTGAGTGAGATGTTCCAGTCCTTTCACCTTCTTCATGATGCTTTTCTGCACTTGCTGCAGCACGCCCATGTCCCTCTTGTACTGGGGAGCCCAGAACTGGAGCCGGCACTCCAGAGGTGTCTCACCAGAGGGGAAGGATCTCCTGCTTCCACCTGCTGGTAACACTCCTGCTAGTGCAGCCTGGGATGGTTTTGGCCTTCTCTGCTGCTGGGGGGATTGATGGGTCATCGTCAGCTTGGTGTCCACCAGGACTCCCAGGCCCTCTTCTGCCAGGCTGTTTTCCAGCTGGGTGACCCCCAGCACATACTGGTTGCCGGCATTGCTCCTCCCCAGGTGCAGGATTTTGCTTTTCCTGTTATTAAACTTCACGAGGCTCCTGTTCGCCTCTTCTTCCAACCTGTTGTGGGCACTCTGTGGGCAGCACACCTTCCTGGTGAATCCATATTCATGTGCTAGCCTGAGAACCTTCCTGCTAGCCTGGTCACCGAGCTTCTCTCAGCTCTGCCAAACTCCTTAGCTTCCCCTCGCAGCTGTTTTCCAGTTACTCCATCAGTCCTAGCACCCTAATATTCAGCTCCTCTCCACCATCAGAGACACCCAAAGTCCAGCATCAAGTCTTCTTCTGCATGCTGTCTCTACCCATCCCATAGCCATCCTTAACCCCCATTCCTTCTGCTCCGCGCTGCTGCTCCCCTCCAGCTCCGTGACTGACTCGTGTCCAACTCCCGCTTCCCCGACTCCTTTCCGTGTCACAGGTACCCCGACTCCCGCTTCCCCTCCAGCTGTGCCCCAGGATGGCATGTATACACGAGCCTATCAGGAAATTTTATCCTGCAGTATGAAAGCCACGTCCATTTTCCTTCCCAAAGAGCTAGATTCCAAACAACTTCACAGCAGTCCCGCAAGATTATGTTTCTTTTATTCATGATATTTGGATTTTATAGCTTCATCCACTAGGATTGATTTGAAAAGCAATCTTTCATGGTGTCCTTGTCTTTTAATGACTATAACAGTTAGTGTTGGTCTCTCTTACCACACAGGTGAATCCCCATTTAATAACAAGCAGAACAAAAAGACACTAAGACACATCTGACATAATTAAAAAAAGAATTAAAATACCAAATAGCATTGATGCATGGAAGAGGAAAAGGAATCAAGCACTTATTTGTTAGAAATATCCCCTTAAAAACAGCAAAAGAAAAAAGTGTATCCTGTGGGAAAGTGCAGGGAGTGTACATGTACTTATTTACACACTGATGCTTGCACATCGACATCCCCACCAAAACATATATGCGTGCATACGCACACACACACACACATTAGACTGGAAAAGTATTTTTTTTTTCCCCCTGGAAGAATATTGTTATATCTCTTTACTATATTGCATCTGTCTTTAAAACAGGAAAACTAATTAAAACAGGAAAGAAACAACAACTTTTAAGAGCTTAAACTTATTTGACTAAACCCTGAAAAACACTGCTTCTCTCATTAGCATGAAATACATGAAAAACTCAAGTTTGATCATATGGGATTTAAATCTGTACCACTACCAGGTTCTTATTACTGATTTGGCTTACTTTGCCCTTGGAACTCTTTGTGTAATTGTTAAAAATGTCTTTAATTTCTCCCAACATATAGGAAAAGAATATCTGATCACTGACCACTTGTCTATATTGGATCCCCCAGTGTTATCCCCTTCCTAAAGCAGTTGAAGCTTGTTATATAATAGCAAACATATTCCTGTTCTATACATAGTGCATCCTGTTTTGCAGTGCTTGCAGGTACTTCCAGCTCTGCTTCTGCTCTTCGGAACAGAAGATGGAAAACCAACCCTTGGTCGTATCTCTTCAGAGGGCACAGGTGAGAATGATCCTTTCTGGAGGCAGAGAGAGGTGAGAAAGCTAATCTTCAACACAACATCATTCTTGGAGAGGTAAAGAGGAGATTAAGAAGCAGAAGGTCAGCTCTGAGACCTCACTCCCAAGAAATTTGGCTCCAGAATGTGTAATTTATTCAACCCAAAGTACAAAGGTGCTAAAGACCCTGTCCCATATTTTGGAGAGAAAGCCACTAGAGTCGTTGGACCTTTATCTAGATCTCTGTGGCTAAGAGAAGGCTGCCTTTAGCTGGAAACAACCTGGAATCCTAATTCATAGGAACAAAGACCCGAGAGGCTATTGCTAGCAGCAACTTGGTTACTTGCTCCCCAGGGTACCGTTCTCTCTGCGTCCTTTCCACACAGCCCCGGGAATTTTCCTGTGCACGATCACTGCCATGGTGTTTACCCCTTAGGCTTCTCCTTGTCCTCAGTAGTTATCTGTAGGTCCCACTGAGTTGCATTAACTGTTTTTGCTCGTCTCCCCGCCCTGTTCCTAACGAATGCATTGGTCAGGAGAATTGAACACCTTGTATGGTACAAGTTTTGCTGCTTAGAGCTTGAGTTCTTGGCAAAAACTCAAGTTCTCAGAAGTACCGACCTTCTCTCAAATCCAATGGAAATCATCAACTTCAATGCTGCCTCTCAGCAAAAAAGCCCCCTTCGGGAGTCCCTGGGACAACATCCTTCATAAAACCTAAGAGAGGTTAAGATCTCTTTCATGTTAGCTTGTCACTACAGTGTAGCACCAACCTATGTTCACACAAAGCAGAAGTTCAGTACAAAATCCCCTTACTACAGAGACAAATCAACGAAAGCTATTAAGTCCTTAATCACTGAAGGCGATTTTGGTAACACAGGAGCCTTTCTCACTCTGAAGTAAAGCTGGCTGTGGCCTCAGTCAACTAAAGTGATCCCACTTACATCGCCTTGAAGCTCAGCACTAACACCATTTCTTAAGGTAACTGCCAGACTCAAGAGATTTCTTTAGGTAGAAAAAAAAAAAAAAAGACCTCACTGAAAGACTGGAAAGGTGAGTAAAAGAGAAAAAATACAAAACAAAACAAAAAGCATAATCCCAGAACCATATGAAATGCTATTAAAACACACGCTGGAGAATGATTAGGAACACATATAATTAGTAAGGTCAAGTAGAAAGATTTTCTCAGCAGCTGAAATGAGTGCCTTTGCATACAGTCACATTTAAACTACACTTCTCATGACGTATCCTGAGGAATCACATAAATCAGGACCTGTGATTAACAACCCCAACAAGACTCTGGATGTGGCCCCAGGCAAACTGCTGACGAAGCTGGAATCCTTCAGATCTAGATCCAACAGGGCGCTGCCCCTCTCTCCTCCAGGGACAATGCTTTCACGCAGCAATGCCATGTTCCGGACACTGTTCTTACTGGGATATCAAACAGCAGGCACGGCAAAGGGAGCAATGGCCCACGGCACCGGGTGGCGAGGCCGCGGCTGAACACCTCTGCAGCAAAAGCAGAGGAATGGCTTTTCCAATTAGACTCATAGGAATTTTGGCCAGGTCCAACACCAGTCCTTCAGGGTTCCACTCTGCGCTTCCCTCCTTTGCCTCATAACGTGTGCTTTACCAGAAAAAGGAACACGAGGGTTTAGGAAACTGAAAGACTGTTTTAGAATAAGGAAAATACTCCAACAGGTAAGTTTTGCAAACACATTGAGATTAATGCATTTACAAGAAGATTATTCAAAAGTAATTCAAAGTAACTAGGAACAAATTCTGCTGCATTTTCAGACTGCACCACAGTAATTAGACTCAAAACAGCGTACGCTGAATAGCATAACAGAATGAAGAATAGATTACTTTATGTATAAAATACCATGTTTTCCAATTTATGTAGTGACACTTTATGTTTAACATACAGCACTACAGCACTGCCTAGCCATGGGAACGCTAGATAGGAATTGACCACGGTGAAGTTCAAGCTCACTGTATCAGCTACAGCTCCATCTCCATCAGGGCAATGGCCTGTGCACTTTGGAGAAGGGTACAAGACACCCTGTCACATGGAACTGACGTTGTAATTCCACACAGTTCTCATCCGCACGTACCTGTGTAGTCTTATTCCAAAGATACATTTATTGTCCATCTTTAAAATGAAGCAGCAAAGCTCAGCAGTAGCCATGGCAGTGAATTCCACAACCTAGTTATATCCTGCAAGAGTGCCAGCACCCCAAAAATTATATGTATATTGCAATCCCCAAAGAATTAACCTGATTGCAACAACCACTGAAGGAGGTGGGACCCTCCATCCCGCTCCCTTGAAAGCAAAGGGTAATGCACCCTGTGTAATTCTAAAGAAGAGTCTCCACCTAGCCACAGAACGTTCACAGACAAAAGCCCTTTGCCCCAGCAAGGATGTGATCACTAACATTTATAACCTCTGCTTTAAGCAAGCAAGCAAATCAGAATATACCACAACATGAGCTAGAAAAGGTTTGCTGTTACTCTTAATTTCTGCTACACCTCTATTTCCAATGTTCCAGTCACTGGATGCTCTATGAGATTTGCTTCTCATAATGTCTCAGAAGAAATAAACATACCCAACTCATTTGAGGGGAAGGCAGCAACAGGGTTCAGCACTTACCCAAGAAAGAGTAATCTTTCACAATAACAAAAATGTGCAAAATTCATTAGAAGGCACAGAATACATAGGTGTGTTCCATTTGATCCCCATTTATTCAGTTAAATCTCTCCTGTGATCTGTTAAGTATTGCTTTTTTTTTTTTTTAAGAAAAAAAGAAAAGAAGACTTTTATCAGGACATATTTGACATAGAAGACTGGATTTACTGCCGTGTAGCCCTCCAGGCTGTCCACTAATGTATTAGTTAAATTGGACTGTGAACTGGGGAAAAAAATGTGTATTATTCCAGTGTGGAAAGGAGCCACACTGTTGGACACTGTTTAGATGCAACAGAAACCTTCACTCAGTCCCTCCTGCCCTGATTTTTATATTACTCATCTTTACTGTATCTTTCACCCAATTACCAAAATTAAATTTCTTTCTCCCTGAAAAGATAAAACTTTAAGGTGAATGAGAGGGGTCCTTTCTCTAAGGGGATGGGAGGACATCAAATTACAGGACAGACCAGTGCACTCTGTAGGGTATTTCAGGAAAATGCTGACTATAAAGTTGCTTTTTTTATGTAATGCAGAAACACCGAGCAGATTCGCCGTCAGTCAGAGTAAGAATTCAAAGACAAGACATCAACATTGCAGTGCTGCGTCTGGATTCCTACTCATGTAGCTGAGATCAGAGGCTGTCCCAGTGTCACCCCGTTATGAGTCACAATGAAGCACAAACCATCTGACCAGCAAAAGTACAGGCCTGCGTTCCTGGAAACTCAAGGCTCACTGGAATTTGGGAACAGCGGCCAAGCCTTGGGTGGTGAGGGGAGGGAGACATGAAAGGCTGGAAGCCTTCTGCGATTCCAGACTGTCTTGATATTCTGCTGCACTGAGGAAACAAAGCACATAACGAGGAACAAAAGAAAAAGAAAACAACATTGCAGTTAATAATAGTCTCATTTTAAAACAACGAATCTGGAGGTCAGCCCAGGGACCCAAATTTCAGTAAGGCTTTAGCAGCAGGAAGATGGCCTGTCTTCATTCATGGCTGAAGAGGTTGTTATCCCTAATGAAGGAGCTAGAACGAGTACGAAGTTGATTCTTCTTTTTCTCACTAATCCATGTCGCTCAGATGAGGTTCTAGCAGCATGTTCAGGGTTAAGAACGCTGACAGTCACGGGAAGCTTTTGTGAAAGTAACCGCGGTTCCCAACTCTTCTGCTTTCTTGGATTAACAAGCAGGTTCGTTCTGCAAGGGCTGTCATGTTCTTGAACTCTGCAGTAAGAAGAAAACTGGACTTCGCTTTTCTTCAGCGGGTGGCTTTTTAGTGACACATCCTGGTTGTCATCTCTTTCTGTAAAACAAGAAGGGGGGATTAAAAAGCAAAGGGCATTTGTCGTAAAGTGTGCACACACCTCTTCTCAATTACCATTTCTGCATCTGTGCAAACTCACCTAGTTTTATATGCCACCATCCTTCTGCTCCTCTCTGTCACTCTCAAGGACAATGAACATAATTGGCAATTAGCATGCAGCATTCTGTCACTGCTGACAGCTTTAATACCTTACTAATTCCCTAGCCATGCCAGCATTAGCTGGTGCTGCATCCCACGCAAAAGAAATAAATCACCTGCAAATGTACTCTGCGGCAGGAAACCTTTTAACTTAATGTAAGAAAAAGGATTCCAACTGTTGTCATTGCACCTGCAGCCAACAGGAGACACCGAGATACATTCTTTACCTCATAATTTCTGCCTGCACATGGACACGAAGGGCAAGACTCTTTCAGGACTCGACCAGGGTTGTGGAATTTGATGGCTTGTGGCACTCAGACTGCATTGGGAACTGGGGTTTGGGATCCACTATAGGATTTGATTTGATTTGACTTGATTTACAGGCATTTTGATGCAAACTGTCCAGTAGCTGACTACCCTATTCTATAAAATCCTTCATATTTGCCAGCAGAAATTCTGGAAAGAAGTATCAGACGGTCTGCTGCTCTCCTAAATTCTGTCAGAATTCACAGGTGAAAATGTGGTTTGCTCTGAACAAAGGTCAACTCTTCTGTACAACAAGGCCGCTGTGGGGACAGAGGCACGTTAAGATCCAAAAGACTGTAATTTTGTATGGGTTTTGGCAAAAGATGTAAGAGTAAGTGAAGAAGTTCCATACTTGAGGTCAGGCTTGAAGGGCTGAAGCATCTACAGGCCACCAGGGTGGTGCAAGTTGTCCCTTTGGCTCCTCTTTCACAGTGCCTCCAGACCTGCATAGCTTTGCCTCTGAAAAATCTACTTAGATTTACCATGTTGTCAGAAGTTTCTGAAAATCTTCTTAGCTTGCTTGAATAATTTGTTGTCATTTATGACATAATCTAATGTAAAGGCCTTCTTGGCAGTCTTGTAACTGTATGCTACTCTGGGCTTAACAGATAATTTATTTACTTAATAAGTAGAATTGTAGGATTTTTTTTTCCCTTCCAGTTTTTTTCCCCCCTAATTAGTTTTAATTAGTTTTCATTTCTGGTTGTTTCACAGACTATATTATATCACCTGTTATTTCGCTGTCATGCCTGTAACAGAATGGAATATTGTCATTTGCAGCCGCTATAAGGACAATGTAACTAGTACAGTAATTTGTAGAGTAATCTGTAATATCCACAGCGATCCGAACTGGAAGTTGATTCTCCCTCCAATTTGTTAAAGGTGACAAAGGTAAATGTTCATGGAAAAATCTGTCCCCTTTCCAGTTAAATGTCATTAAAAAGAAACAGCTGCAATTAGGATTATTCCTTCAGAGCAACAAACACCAAACTCAGAACGTACTTTAATTCAATGCACTGTTGGACAGCTTCCTCCTATTTTGCATGTAAGCTGATACGAAGTGCCTCTCCCCCTTGTTTCTTTGGGAGCTCGTTAGAAGGTAGCCAGGCTAGGAGATGCTGAAGCGCGGCGCGCGATGCGCTGGCAGTACCTGAGTCACTGCTGCCCTCCTTCAGGAGCAGCGGGAGGCAGCCTCTCCCTCCCAGTAACATAATAAAGCAGCAGCAGCAGCTCACTCCACACCCAAAATGCATTTCCACTCTTACTTTAAAGGAAAAAATAGCATCAGAGGCAGGAGTTGAAACACAGATAAATGTATCCAGGCAAAGGAGAGAGTAGGAGCCTGGATCACCTGTGAACTAGAGGGCTTTAAACCAGTTTGCTGTGTGAGCATCTGAAACACTTCAGCATCAATAAATCACAGCTGCGAGTGCTGCACTGCCCGAGTGCCATGACGCGTGAACCTACCATTTCTGAATGAATTTCTGAACCATTCTGAACCGTGCTGTTAGGACAGAATCTCTCTCTTACAGTAACACAAATTCCGCCCACGCCTGTCCTTCCCTTCACTTCTGCAAGGTAGCCTGGTTATACAACTATATCCGTGGTCCCTTACGTCCACTGCTTCCCCCTAACTCCTGTTTCCCCCGCCCTGTCACAACAACTCTGCTGCAAAAGGCTCTGCAGCTTTCTCCCTGCTTCTACTTACAGGGACTTCTGTCCCTGCACCTGCTTGGCTTGGGCTTGGGAAATGTTCACCAAAGTTGCAAAGTCAGAAAATCCGTGAAACTTACAAAACATCATTACCTCTGATGCACAGAAACCTCTTCTGTATTGACCTAAATTGTTATAGGTAAATGAAAGACACGGAAATACAGAAACATGGTCACATTGCATTCCTGAAAATACGTGCATACGCTTTTACTTATTTCAGCCAATAAGCTGGAAATGCCTTTAAATAAAAAATTGTGATTCTTAGAACAGTGAATTGGTACCTGCTTTGTGAGAGTGACCTACTTCGAGCTGTTTTTTCCTTCCAGGAATTTAGGAAAGGGAAGGAAAACAAACACTTTCTCGAAGACACTGACACAATTACGAAGTCAGCAAAGGCAGCGCCAGCCGCCGCCAGGGCCCTGGCACCCAGGGGACGCAGAGCCTCCAGGGCGTGAGATGGGGCTGCTCGGGCATCCCAGCGGCGCGCGGCAGAGGGACGGGCACGGCCTTCGGCACTAACTCAAAGCCGGGTCTCCTGTAGAGCTTCCTGAGTCCTCCGAGCTTCGTGCTTCTCTGAAACCGAGCTGTTCGCTTTAATTTGGGAAAAACGTAGAGGTGCGTTCTTGACTAATAATTACCGAATAAAAGCATGTTAGTACTTCCCAAACCGGGAAAATGACAACTGGTTGTTGTCTGCCTGCAGACTGACAACGCCGCATCCTCGGCAGACAGCACGACGAGACCCAGCCCCAGCTGGGCACTAGATGAAACATACACAAACAGACACAGAGACACAGACAGGCACACACAAGCACTTTTAAAGATATTTAAAACCTTCTGAGTCTGCCTGAAACAACACCCAAAACAACACTAGCAGAAGGCTCCATACCTGAGCTTGTGAAACCAGATGCAATTCCCCTTCAAAATCAATCATCAGAAATTCCAGAGTGTTATTCTGTACTGCTGCTTTCAGGCTTGTTCCTTCTCCCAGTTTTGGATCACACAATTAACGCAAAAAATGAAGGCAGAAATGAGTGGTGTTTTCAAAGCCAAGATGCAAGGCAGAAAATAAAGCTTTGACCCAATCTGTGTGTTGACTATGGCCACAGACCAACCACTAAGGAGAATTTATTGCTAAATTACTAACTTCTAAGCAACTGAAAGAGAAATCATTTCCTATTCTTTGTCCTTAAGATACTTTCTCACGTGCTGGGGTTATCCTAACAAGCCACTGTAATCACCAGAAGTCTGTCTGCTTCCTCAGCCTTTGTGTTTTCACAGAAGGATGCTTTCCTTAATAGTGTTCAGGAAGTACCAACAAGATTTCCCAGAAGAGAGGAAAAAGACAACATGTGTTCTTAAAAGACTAATCTTTATCTCTGATGGATGTCTGGTCCTCTCCCCTCACTACTACCCTAACACATATGTCAGATACATTCAGCACATAGATCTATACCTAACTATTTCAAGTTCTGCCCCTCAGCTCACCTGTAAATAAAGGGGGAAAAGAACGGAAAAAATCCATCTGACATCTGACAGAGTTCATGAGTAGCTGAAGAAATCTCTTTTCAATGGGACAAGCCTATCTGCAGGGACACGCTGAACAAATCCGAATGGGTTACGTGAAGAATGAGCTGACAAATAATCATCACGTGGACAGAGGTCTTAGTATCCCGGCCACAAAGGAGGCTGTTTACTGTGGAACAACACAGGTCACGCAGCCAAAGATCCAGTGTTGCACAACTAATCTATATTCACACAGCCAATTAACCAGGATAGGAATGCTAAAGCCACATTTGTAACAAGTTATTTACAAAACTCCTTTTCTTCAGCATTTTTAGTGAGAGCCACGCCTGGAACCTTCATTTACAAATTGTTTTCTCCAAAGTTATTTTTAAACTTTCCTCTACTTTTTCTCAGTTGCCCCTGTGTCTGCACACCCACAGAAAAAAAATGACAGGCTGGTAACTGCAATCCAACAGGCATACTGATCATTTGGGTATCTCCTTAGTTAGGCTTCAGAACTTCTTTTACTTGATTGAGTCTCAATTATGATAATTTTTAGGACTAAATTAATCCCTCCTACCATCTCTTTGGTTCCAGGGTAGCTATTTCAAAGCTAAGCATGGCCTGATAATAATCCTTGTTGATTACTCCTGAATTTGTACAGCAACGTTTGCAGGACACAGATAATACTCCTGTCTGCAAGTGTAATCCCTTTTCACTGATGACAAAAGGCATTTTACCAACTGACTGCAAGCGGCAACAGGATCAGCAGATCACACTGAGCAATGCACCTGTCAGCAGGGCCAGGTTCGGGCAGATGATACACAAAACGTGCACTGGGGGGCCCGACTTGCTCAAATATGTCTTGTTCCCAGGATGTGCCTTCACCTCCCACATGTTTTTTTCTCCTGTAACAGTGGAACAAATGTCCTTCTGGGGCTGTTTTTTGTGCATCTTACCCTGTTAGAAGGACTTCAAATATTCTGCTTTTGGCACTGAGGTCATGCAGACTGAATAAGCAAATGGTAACACTATCTTTAGTATAAAAGTTTGCAGAAATTTTTTCAGCACACGTTAATTCTCTACTATGAACCATAATTCTGTTGTATATAGTAGGTGTTTTACATAAATCATTTTAAACACTAACAAATCTATTAAAATGGCACAGTAAATACATTTTCCCATTTTATTCATGTTTTTACAAAACCACCAAGTTTATGTGGCACTACATTTTTTCCCATGGCAATTAGAAAAAATTATCCTTACTGTTTCTTAGCTTTCTGGTTGGTCTGGTTTAGAAAGAATAACTACAGCCCAATCCAAAACTCAGTAACATTATCAGAGTCACTTAACAACTACTGTTCAAATTCTGAAAATATATATTTTCATTTAGATGTAATAGCTTTCCTGAACCTTGTTCTTATTAACGTATTCACAAGGGCCTTGTTATGCCAGTTAGACTACGGGATTATG
The DNA here is from genome assembly GCA_013399115.1 of Anseranas semipalmata. Taxonomy (NCBI): domain Eukaryota; kingdom Metazoa; phylum Chordata; class Aves; order Anseriformes; family Anseranatidae; genus Anseranas; species Anseranas semipalmata. The sequence continues at coordinate 13,072 of VXAA01005394.1, read as the reverse complement.
TCACCAAGTGTTACAGAAAGGAAATTATTGATACATTTTGAATACTTACACAGAAATTCAAGTTGATTTGAGTTCTAGGAATACTAAATTTTGCCGTTGTTGGGTTTCTTAAAGCATTTTTTTGTGAAGATTGGCAACACGCCCTGAGTGGATTGCCCCCTTCTTTCAGCCCAGTAAGGACAGCTGATTTATGCTACTCACAGAAGCACAGGATATGTCTGGAGTGGGAAGATGATATTTTGTTGAAGAAGATGCGCAGCAGCAGTTCAACAGTTGTTGAGCTCAGCAGCAGTTGAGGTGCTGATAGGACATCACCTCAGATAGGACAAATTATTTCCAAAAGCACCACAGAAAAGGTGGTGGAGATCCCACCGTACTTTTCACCGTGCTGGTGAAAGCTTTCTCCATTCGCTGCTTGCTGCTGCTGGTCAGCTGCCACACACAGCACGGACAATCAGCAGGACCCATTTTGCTCCTTGCCATAAGAACTGGTGTAAATGAAAACTCCTACAAATTACAGATGGAAAAACCTATTTGACCCCATTCTTGACAGTTTTGCTGCTCCCTGATTCCACCCGCAGTTACTCCCCGCGGTCTTCCTGTGCTGGGGCGAGACCTGCGGCTCTGACTCTCAGTGGCGACAGGGCACCAGAGGGGCAAAGGGCGGCACCAAGCTGCGGCTCCAGCACAACAATTCTGGCCCTGGTTCAGCCGGGAACTCAGACACGGGCCTCAGTGCGTGGGCAGGAAGCTCACGTGTGAGTGGAGTAGAGCAGAGGGAATGCTTACCTATCCCTTATCAAACAAAGTGTTCCAAATTGCTTTTTCGTAACACACCCGACCTGGAGTGCCCCATCGTTTTTTGTGGCTTTGTAACCACAATTGCCTTTTTCTGTTCTGTTTTTTCCTCTTTGTTGCTGTAACCAAGCCAGCTCCCCACGCTTACCAAACAAGCACAAACGACACGCTGACTACGCAAGATTCACCTTAACTCACCAGAAGCATTACATTAATTAATTACAGAAAGTATTTTTCGACTGTCATTCCTCTTCAGCTATAGCAATATTGTAGGAGTTCCTCGTAACACAGAAATGCAGGAAGTGCAAAAGTATCAAATGGATGCTATTTACAGTTATTTTCTCCTCTAATGTTTTGCAGAACTGAACACCTTTGGAGGACTAAGCTCCTTCAAGGTTTCCTGTTCTTACTTTATTCTGGACTGTTAACTACACTCTTTTAATCTGGTATTAATAATCTCTTTGAAGTACAAACGTGTTGTTGTTTATTACAAAACAGGAAATGTGGATTAATTTGGAGAAGCCCCTTTTATTCAACAGGCTGTAATTTACATTTCATTAGCTTAACTTTAAAACAGGATTTATGCGGTGTGCTCACGAGCAACAGAAACATATACTTATGTACCCACAAAACAGAGAGAACTGTGTCAAAGCACAAGATGGCACAACAGCTAATCCAAAGCACCAAACAGAAACACCCCAAAACCTCTGGTGAATCAGTGACACACAGAAAATTGTCAATAGGAATGTCCTTTACCCTTCCTGTCCTTAGCATTGCACGTTTGGATTCAGTGCAGGCAAAGCAGCTGATGTGGTAACAACAGTCATTCAAAACACGTACGCCAGAAATGATCTACTCAAAAACTCAGGCACTGCAGCACATCATATGACTTTGCTTTTTTTGAGCGTCAAAGTTGAGAATTCTATTTTTCAGCAATGTTAAGTCCTAGAGATCTCATCTGTTTCCATAATTTCTTGCGAGAAGTAGAGGAGATGAGGAAAAATATGGCATTTCTTTTCAATTAAAGATCAGGTCCATTTGTTGAGAAATTCTGGTCACTTGTACAGGGTAAAAGAAATCCTGCTGCGTAATATCACCACATCTTGTTGAAGTAGAAAAATTAGACTGGCAACAGGGAATGCTTGGTTTCTTCTTCTTCTTCTTCTTCTTCTTTTTTTTTTTTTAAGAAAAAAAAGATACTGATGGCTAGTTAGCAGCAGAGACATGCCTTGCCTGAATGGGGACTCTTTTACTAAAGCAAACAACTGGAGAAAAAAAAGAAAAAGAAACAAATGCCTACTTTAACGCTGACTTAGCTAGTATTTATTTATTTTTGGATAATAGCCAGGCAAGTAGTAAGTCAGTCTACCACTCTGAAATGAGTAACAGAATTTAAAACAACCATGAGCAAGGACCTCTTAGGAAAACTATTACGAAATTATGTAATAAAACTAACACACAAGTACCTGAATTATGAACATTTTTAGAATAGTTGTGTGCCTACACAGAACCACTGAGCACACACACGCACATTGTTAAACAACCTCCGACTCGATTATCTGTACGCACATGCATACCAGGTGTTTGTTCTGCATCTGCTGGCACGTACAACTGTTGAAGACATTTTTCTACAAGGTGCATGGTAAATATTTAGCAAGGGAATTCTGCTTGAAGAGAGGCTGACAGTCAATTCCATCTAGCAGAAGGCATGGCACGCAATTCTGTGGCAGCGCAGACAGGAGCACGTCGGGGAAGGGATGGGAAAGTTAGATGCCAGTTTCTCCAGAAGGACAATTTGTTCTTACTGCAGCAGCACTGCAGCAAGAGGATTTCCAGCTCTCCCTTTGAATGTCCCAGTGTCAATGCATGATGACAGCAGAAAGAAAAGTTTTTCACACAGAAGCTTCACTGACAGATTTTAGAGCCAGAAACTGTTAATGACAGATTAATTAGAGAATGATCAGCTATCCTTCTGGAGCAGCACCTATGATTCTGAACAAGATTAAACCGTACGTGCTCCCTGCCTAGAGCTCACGCCATCTGGACAGCATACAGAACACACTGGAAAGTCCTATCAGAAAAGACTTTTCAGATAAAAAGCCAAAGATACCTTTAAAACAACGTGTTAATATTCTTGTAGTCTTGCTCTTTTAAGTGCTGTAAAATGGGACACTTCAGAAGGATCTGAAGGGCTATACTCCAACAGTAACGAGCAGCAATATAAAAATAGAATTGGGTAGCTATAAAGGATAACAAAAACACAATGACTTAATGAAATTACTTTTCTGCTTTCAAGCTCAAACTGTCTTTTGCTGACTGGCAGATCATTTGTGTGTCAAGGTTTGAAATAGCTTATTTCACAGTCCATTGATTTATGGGTACCATCATGGCTTTCAGGAAAACTGGATGTATGTGTGGAGAAAATGGTCTGGAAAAGTGCAAATTCCAATTTCACTATAAACATAAAAAAATAGCTAAGCAAAAACAATGACTAAGCAAAACTAAGAAAACTAACAAAAACTAAGAAAAAACAATGATTTGGAAGAAAAAAATCAAGTGAATTAAGAAAAGTATACTTCTGTTTAAAAATCTATGCTTGAAAAATTTATCTGCAGTAGAAGTCTCATTTAATCATCCTGTTTAACACAGCCGTGTTTCATCTGAGTGTACCCTTGTCAAGATGCCTGTAGTTTGCCATGTTTTGTTAAGCCTGCTACTGCTGATTTTTCCACTGTAAGCGCTGGATGGGGCTAATGCCAGATGGGCTATGTTTACGGTATTTCTGCAACGTCTGTGGCATTTCTGGCAACGAGCTGCCTGATGAATAAATATTTTTTCTGGTATAGACAAAGAGGCAGCAAAACTGCTGATTATTTTGTGAAAAGATGTACTGTTTGTAGTAAACTGGATGTCTCGCAGCAGCTACTTGGGCCTCATGCACAGCAGTGACAGAACTGGGGACTGATACTTACGCCTTCACTACACTTCTGGACTTCAGGACTACCCTTCTGGCTGTGTTTGTGCAGGCTGCCACAGAAGTGACAGTCACACCTCCACGTTTTCCCCTGGCTCCATGTTTCCACCACGTGCCTTGTGCTGATACCAGGTTGTGTGCAACTGATCCGGCAAGTGTCCTGGCAAAACCTTGGGTTTGGCTGAGCTGGTGCTCAAAGTACAGAACAAAAAACAGAACAAAAAAAGGTAACACAAAGGCTAGCTCTGACACAAGGAAGGAGAGAGGAGCTTGGGTGACGGGAAAGGCAGGATCACCTTTTCCAGTTTCAGGCTGCATTCGTCGTGGTGTAACATGACTGTAAAACTATACCTTAAGTGATATATTTTTTTTAATAGATTATGGAAAATATTGGCTGAAAGACCTGGAGATGAACACTGTCTATTCACAAACAACGCCACACATTCAGCGGGCATTTCTGACATCGCAGCTGTAAGTACCGAAGTAACTCTTCCTTTCCCCGTGTAGCTTGTGGTTGTTCTGCTGTATGTGCATACAAACCGGTCAGTCAGTACATCCACGGGGTGCAGAGCACCACGGGGTACAGAAGCATCCAAAACAGCACGTCGTGTAATACTAGTGTTGGTGACAAAATAGCACGTGAACATAGCACCTAACACTGGGGGGCAACATTTTTCTCTGAATTTTGTGGGAAGATCTGGAACGATTCCACTGACTGAAAAGAAAGTGCCACAGATTCATGTCAGTGCAATCAGGGAAGCAGCGCAGCTCCCAGTTATAAAATATGGGAAGGCAGAACTATGGTCCTTACACAGACCTCACTGTGAAATTTCCTGAATACATTCAAACTTATTGAAATCTTATTGTCACTCAGACCATAACAGGTTTTTGCAATTAATATACAATATAGCTTTGTAGTGGGGAAAAAAAAAAAAAAATAATGAACACAGTATAATGCTTAGGTTGATGTATTACACACTCATCTCTTTACTTGTTGGACTGCCTGGACAAACACTAGAAATTCCATTGAGAAAGGTAGTTCTCTATAGAGATAAATAAACAAACAAACAAAAAACACTTAAATGCTTATTTTTAAGCAACTCCTATTATTGGATGAAAATGTTATCAGAAGCCAATCATGCTACAAGGTCAATGGAAGTTTCTACACTGACAATTAAGGAGAATAAGGAAAGAAGACTGTACTATCTTTGTTTGTTCTGCAAATGAACCCCATCCTCATGGAGGCAATTACCAGCTTCTCCATTTTTACGCATGCAGCTCCACTGACTGCCACCTCTTCCAACCCCCAAATTATCTATTTGGTACCATGGCTGATTGTCTCCACATCAAAATGAAATCAGCACTTTAGCAGTTATCATAACAACACACTTAAATAACACCCTTCTCTGTTTTTCTCCATCCAAGTGTAATTATTACTTTTTGTTCTCATAAAACAAAATGTTTACAAACAAATACTTCTGAGAAAAGGGTCAAAGTTTTCAAGGGATGGGAATTATAAAAAAAGACTTCTAGAGTATGAGTATGGCAGATGGCCAAATTCTTCTGTCTTTTATCCCTGTCCTCGGAGGGGAATTTCACTGCAATCAATAGTTTCCAAAGTCATGTAGGAATCTGCTGGGAATCTGACTGGTTTGCAATATATTTTTGGATATTTCTGAAAGAGCACAAAAGGTACTCCTTGCTCTGTAAGGAGACACTATGTTGGTTAAACATAAAAACATATGAAAATGACGTATACTGCTATCTCTGTCTATCTGGCCAATAGATATGTGCATTTGACAGTTCCTGGTAGCTGAGAAAGAAGCAAATGTACTCAAACCACGCGAACCCTTCCTTCATATTTGCCAGGGTCCCCCTTGCTCATCACCTCCCACTTTTCTTCGTCACAGTACGAACTCCTGACCTACCCACAGATCTGAAATGTACGTGTTTTTGCCACCTAGACTTTTTATTAGAATACAAGTTTGAAAGTACATATTGAACACACAAGCCCTGCACACATTCCCAGGCCCTCTATGACCTTGCTCAAACTTGCACAGCAAGAAGACCAAATAACTCTTTTTTTTTTTTTCCCCTATCTCCTCTTTAGAGATGTTAACTTAAGGTTATGCTAATCAGTAACGCTCGGCAGTGAGGAAAAGAGATTGGTCCACACCTCCCTCAAGGAAAAAAAACAAATGCATCTTAAGAACCTTGTTCCTTCAAATGAATTACACTGTGCTCAGATCTTTAAATTTAACACTGAAATATCACCATGTTTTTGGACGTACTTTTTAAATTAATCTAACTCTGACAAGCACATGGCATACTGAAATAGCAGGCCAGTTAAAACGCAGGGATTTAGAAATCAAATCAAGATACACTGATCGATACTGAGAGGTTAGGAGCAGACTTTGTTGCATCACCTGTTATCACGCTGTTACCTGACAAAATGCTTTGCACTCAGATTCAGCCACAAACCTCTAAGGCCTCTGAATCTAAAATGACCGAACTAGAAGAGAAATACAGCTGCAGGACTCTTTGCCTCTGTGTCTCTGTCTGGCAGGCACCTTCCAGCTTGGGGGAAAAAAGCCTCTGTGGTTTAATGCCTGCCTGGCACTAATTTTGTTGCTTTTCAGAAGCTGGGGTCTTTCTCCCTTCCTTCGCTAGAGGACACGCTGCTGTAGCTGCACTGATCCTCAGGTTCCGTGACACGATCACCGCCTGCTCCAGCTAAGCCTGGAGCGCAGCAGTAAACAGGCTCCGTGGTCACCAGCCCAAACCTGGCATCCGAAAAGAGCCCCCTGCATGCAGGAATGGAAAGAGGAATTCAGCTCCTTCGAAACGGCAGAGCCAGGGAAACTGCTTCTGTGACCGGACGCTGTGACACAGCTAGCAGACACTGTCAAAAGTAAATTCCTTCAGGGGGAGCTGCCCTACCTGCAGCAGCACTTTATTCCTGCTAGTTAGCCTTTCTTTTCTGAGATGAGAGTAATGGAAAGAGATGCGTATCAGAGAATGTACTGACCTCCCTTTACAGGAAAATCAGATTTGTGATGATTTACACCGTGCTGAGCTAAAGAAATCAAGGACTATTTGGAGGGATTACGTTGCCTTGCATGCAGCAGCCTGTATTCCTTAAAAATAAATAAGCTGATGACTGACCTGTATCAGCAAAACACATTAAAAACTGGTCTAAAATTATATCCTAACTACAAACAGCTACATCTTTCACAAGTGGGATGAAGTATATAGTTGCATATACTGAGAACATTTTCACAGAGATGAGGTGTTCTGTGAAGCAGTTCTGAAGATGCTTAATCTCCCCTGGGAGAGAAGGGGAACAAGAGTCGATCTGCAGGTTACAGCCCAGACTAACAGACTGCCAGCTTCATGTGAACCCCACAGGGCGATGAGGTGTAGCGCTGTGATGCCTGCACACTCCCACTTCTCACCAGAGCAACTCCTAACGCAGCAACAACCCACACCAGTGAATGCCAAGTCAAGGAGCACAGGAAGCCTTGGTCCTCCCAGTCCTTTCACACGTGTCAATATCAAGGATCCAGCTTGATACTGAAGGGAGGAAGATGAACTAGGAGCAAGTTCTGCTCTTATTACAACTCTTATTTGGTGGCATCAAAGCACCTCACAAACACCAATGAATTCAAGCTCACAACACTGTCAAGCACTAAATGCTATATTCAACAGAGGAAAACTCATGAAGAGAGCTATTGGTTTACCCATTGACAGGCAAGAAACCCACAGCAAAACTGGAAACAAAATGCAAGGATTCAACCAACAGATCACATACGACAACTAACGCTTCTAACTTACTTTGCAGAGGGTGCTTTGTACTGGGCTTAGCTGGCACGGTTTTGGCAGCAGTGGGCTACAGGGATGACTTGTGTGGTGAGAGGCCAACAAGTGCCCTGTGCCGGTCACAGCCACCTCCAGCTGGCTCCAAAACTGCCGCAAATATCCCACTGTGTGCCAAAGCTTCAACCAGAGAAGCACGTGGCACCTCTGTTCACAAATACTTAAGAAAGAGCTGCAGCTGCTAAGAGGCGAGGACACGGGGGTGGAGGCACGGCTGGGGATGCAGTTGGAGATGTCCTCTTGGAAGGAGGTGCCCCATGCCAGAGCAGGCACACCTCAAAAGGGACCGCAGGCCATGGGCAACCCACGCCAGAGCTGGGACAACCTGAGGGACGGCCCCCGCAGTAAACACATGCTGGAGTGGAGAAAATAAGTAGGAAGCAGCAGAAATAAAGCATTACACACACAGCCCCAGCCTCCTGCATCATCCCTCACCTCATCAAAGGGATTGGCAATGGCTGAGCATAACTGGCCATGCCTTGTTTTCTTCAGGACCACCTGTGGGGTCAGAAAGCATGCCAGCTTCCATTTTTTTCCACACAAAACAGCTCTTTGAAGGACTCAGGGATCTGTCAAATTAGCACAGCCTTGGGGTTGTGAAAAAGATAAGGAGCATTTTAAACCACAGCCCCCACTTTAACTGAAGCTGTGCAACTCCTGGATGGGAGGGGGGAACCCTATTTGACTCATTTGCTTCATTTGATTTTATAACTGCTGCACAGGGTTGCAAAAGGCTGATAAAATCTATTTTAAACAAACAGCATAAGTCCTGCCAGCAGGCTAATATTACTATTCATCCACTGCCTGCTTCCCTCATTATTCCCCCTTTTTGAAGATATGTTGATAAATCAGTTGCCTTCCTGTTTACTAAAGCATGTGGCAGTCTGTTTATTTAATCAGCTCTTGGCCTGTTTTCTCATTAAGGGAGATAATGTGGCCTCATTTCCTGCCATGGTGAACCTGGCAGGGCACAGGTTGTCCTCAACTATCACATTAAAATTCAAGATTATTTGTAATGTCTGCTTTTGTTTGGCAGCATCTCCCCTTCTCCCTGCCCAGCTGAAGACAAAAATACAGACATACGCTTTTTTCTGCATTTCCATGCTGCTGACACCCGCCCAAGGGGAGGACGGCGAGATGGAAGAAGCTGGTGGGGCTTTGTCAGTCCCAGTGCAGGTGGAACAGTTTTCTGGAAGCCCAAGAAGCCCAACAAAGTTCTTAACGCTGCATCCTGTGATGATACTAAGGGCAATTTTGTGAAGGGAGGGAATACTGGAGTGCGAGGGGAAAGCACACACCAGTTGGAGCACATTTCTAGCCTGCTCTCCTGCTAGACTCGGGCCACCTCCTGCTCCACTCCAGCCTCAGTCCTCCGTCTGTCTGCTTAGTGCGGGAACATTGCTACCACCAAGTGTGGCATCAAATCATTTTGTGTTCTCTGTATTCCAAAGCAGGCAACGATCTCGTAACTGCCTTAATATCTCCTCTCTCCGAGATATCCTGCCTTGCACCTTGTTTGTGACACAGCCTCAGTGTTTAACAGCTATAGCTCATCTAGAAACACTGATCTGGCAGGGAAGTCCTCTTCTGCAGGGCCTCCTTCTATCCCTTAGGACACACTAAGATGGCATGTTAAGTTCTCCCGTTTAGAAGGAAATCGCAGATACCTTGCAAGTTATCAATACAGGCTGTACACAGTGTCTTTCAGTGGGCCTTGTGAACTACTCAAAACAAGACCACCCGTTTTGTCTCAATTCACTGGCTCTGCTTCAATCATCACAAGCATATACATGTACCTCCTCTGCAACAGCTCGAATTCCCACAGAAACATCACTTTGCCACGCTTCCAGAAATACCTCATACCATCTCCTTGCAACGTGCCTTTACGTGGGACAACTGAACACCTGCCTGGACGTGGTCCTGGGCAACCCGCTCTAGGTGATGCTGCTTTCAGCGGAGTGCGCTGGACCACACGGTACCCGCAGGGGCCAGCCAACCTCAGCTGTTCTGTGCTTCCGCGGAAAAAAAAATCCCAGCGGTTCTAGCACTTCATAAATACGCTGCATGGTACAGTACTTTCCAAACTCTGACCCATGGAGAAATGTTGCCCTGATCCCTTTTAAAGTTGGCTAAATGCCCACAGTGAGGGTTTGTACATAAACTGCTTTCTGAATTGTCCCGTGCTTTTACTTCTCTGCCTACACTTTTACTTTATTTGCATTTGCAAGCAACAGCAAAAGGGTTTCCATTTCTGAAGCCTTACTTTTGGAAACAGTGAGTTTCATTTTGATCTACCTCTGGCCAAAAGGAAGTGTCTGGTTTTGTTATGCTGTTAATTGTATGAACCTCAGTCTCACCTCATCTGTCTCACTTAGATCCAGATCTAACACACTCAATACTTTTACAAACACCTACTTAAACATTAGAAAAAAAATCCCATTTCACCTTTATATAGACCACTGTTCCCTTCACATGCATTCAACCAACTGCTATGAGAACCATGCTGTTACTAACTAGTGAAAAAAGACAGAATAAAATTATATATAAAATATATAATACATGAAGGAGCAGAATAAAAATGAACTTCTAATTCCAAATGACAGCATTTTTCCCACCCTGTATTTTTCCATAAAAAATACATTGCATTTTCATCTTTTGACTGAGCCTACTGAGCATCTCACAAGCGGTACAGCAGATGGAACAGATCTGTGGACAGAGGCAAAGTCCTTCTTTTTAAATTACCTGTGTTCAACCATGGACTTTATTCCCAGAGGAAATCCACTGCAACAAGTGTGGGAAAGGCTCATTGAAGGGCAGCTGAAAATTTCCTAGAGCTTTCTCCCAGACCTCACACTTACCAAAGGCTCTAGTTCTTTGCGGTCTATCAGGTTGAGCTCTGTCACAAAGTAATAAAAATGCTTGTAACAGGTATTGACGTGGGCCTCGGCCCCCATAAGGATGATACGGTCAAAGTGATGAATGTAGACGTGAACAAACACCCGAAAAAGCCGGCAGAGTATCTTCTTGCAGATCTGAAGGAAGTTCTTTGGAAAGGGAACACCTGTGAATAGAGAAGGTAGGGTTGTCACAACCATCCTGTCATCCTTCCAAGACAATGGCTTTGGAGCAAACCAGAAGTTTGTAACTACAAAAGAGGTTATGACTTCCTGGGCCTCCTTTCCAATCCAGGAGATCACTTAATGCATCTATTTAGCTTACTGCTAGCACCAAAGGTAACCAAAGGTAACCAAATACTTAAGCATTTTAATGGATCAAGACCAATAGGTACTTGTTCTTTTTCCCTTCACAGTTTAATGGAGGAACAGCCAGCGTTGTGATATTCAGAAATGCGATTTTCACTGCACTGCACACTGCCGCATTAACACCAAAGGCTTTACATCCTGAGGGGGCTGTTTCACATACTATTACGGACTGAGTTTGTCCTAGGTGTGACAGACTGTCTTCTGCCCATCTTACTCAACAGTGGCATTTTCGCAATGTCAAATTTAATAATGAAGAGAGATTAAAGGACAAATCCCCTTGCTTTCACCTTCCTCCTGGTTATGTATACCACTATGACTGCTGTTCTAATAGAAAAGCTCAAGAAGATACCCAAGAACTATTCCAAAATAGCTTGGAAGTTGAACCACTCTGCAGCTGGAGATCCCAAGCAGCAGCAAAAGCAACGTTTGCAAGTAAACCACCAGGCATCCGCAATGTAGCACTAACAATGCCTTCCAACCCCCCTTCATTAAAGACTTGTCTTGCATGGCGTTGTGTACTATGGAGCTGCCACAAAACCCCAAAGGATTCATCTCCTTCCGTGATTGTGCCCTGGACGTGATAACTTTAGTGCCATCCTCACAACTCCACTGCTACTTTGCTTTGTTGCATATCCTCCTGGTTTCTCAGTTATATGTCATGTTTTAGTCAGATCTGAGCTACGTAACTGTAGTTATTGCCTCTTTAAAAAAAAAATCCCACAGCTTACCAGTTCCATAACCCCTGGAAGCTTGGCTCATGCTCTCAGCAACAAAAATGTTTATTATTTGCAGAAGGAAGATGGAGATATTAAACTAACATTCTAATGAGCTTTCTAGTCTTCAAATTTTAGTCTCCTCTTACATATTGCTCAACACTCATAAGAGACTGGTGAATTGATGCACAAATTGCCCAGTTTCACTACAGGGAACTGAGGGCAGACAGTGAGAACTTCCATACTTAATGGAGAGTTTTAAACAAATTATCAGCTGTGGCTGTATCAGTCTGGGTCCCACCAACAGAAAAATGCACCTTACTTTGGACTCCCTGATCAAGATATGTCAATGTACCAGGGTGTATCCGTTGCTGATGTGAACACCACCATGCCTGTTAACATACAAGTGGGGAAGAGTATCACCACTCAGATGTGTCCTGATGGTAGCCCAGTGGCCAGACCATAAAGATATACTCCATGCTCTCTAGGAGTAGGTCTGAGCAAAAATTATGCTCAGGCCCAACTAATCCAAAGAATTTCTTAGTCATCTGGAAGAATCTAGCAAACTAAAATGAAACAACGTTTTATGTTATGTAGTGTTAGGTTATAGGTTGGACTGGATGATCTTGGAGGTCTTTTCCAACCTAAATAATTCTGTGATTCTGTGTGATTAAGCACACAACAGCCTACACACAGTACAACGCGAACAAACGCAGATGCCAGTCTGCAGGAAACACAGGATTAAAGGTCTGAGCGTGTTAAATCAAGAGAGCCACCAAGGAAGTCTGGTGCTCTTTTCCTCACACATTTCCTGAGCAGTAACGAAGGCCAGCAAGGCAGAAATACTGTACAGTCAATTAACGAAATTCAGTTTACCATACTGAGAGACACGGTATGGAGAGCGGGAAGGACAAGGCGGGAGGGCAGAGTTCACTCCTACTACTCATTTAACTGGAACGTAGTGCTCAGTACGTCCCTGAACTGCACCTACGTTGGCCATCGCCGAGGTACAGATGTTGTGTGAAAGTGTCTTGGTTTCTTTGGCCTGTACTGGTTCATTGGAGGCAAATCCTTTTCATATAATTTCAGGCAGCTCCAAAGATGTAGTGCAGCCCTTCTTACTCCTGATGCACAAACTAGGGGCCAGAGAAGTAACCGCATCTGTCAGAGCACAACTACTCCATCTCCTTGAATGTTTGCTGTTGGCTGTCAGATCCATTCGCAGGAGTTAGCTCATCTCAGTGCCAAAGCTGGCATCCAAGGTCACGGGGGAGGAGGCCTAAATGCTCAAGCTGTGAACTGGGACATCTCTAAGCTACAGAAATCACAATAGGTACAGCTGTCTTGGCAATATTTGAATCAAAACCCCATACAGTTAGCCAAACACCTGGATTATTAAAAGTGAGTTACTATTTCCAAGGGTGAAATAAACATAATACATCAAAAAA
>VXAA01005393.1:16725-65039 GCA_013399115.1 Anseranas semipalmata | reverse complement strand
GCCTGCTGGAGTTTAAGAAGCGTCTGAACTGTGCTCTCGGACACGTGGTCTGAAATCTGATTTTTGGGTAGACATGTGTGGAGCCAGGAGTTGGACTCGCTGATCCTTGTGGGTCCCTTCCAACTCAGGACATTCTATGATTCTATGAAATAGCTATGATGTAATTATATTTTGTCTGAATTACAGAAAATAAAATGGGATAATAGTTTTTTCTGATGTAGACCACTAAAATGTAGCTTTGTGGTCTGTAACATGCTGTTTTTCTTTTAGGTTGAAGAGCTTACTAAGGAAATCCATAGTGTGAAGAAGAAAGATAAGTCTAGTGTAGAAGTACAGACAGAGGACTATGCTGCATGGTCACAAGCAGGTAGAGCAAGTGGTGATTGCTCATCTAAAACAATGATGTTAACTGGTATCTTGTTTGGTGTGGTGGATTTCTTTTTTGCTTGTTTGATTGGGTTTCTTTTTTTTTTTTTTTTATATTAAATACATTTCAAGTATGTATCCTTAGCTGCATTAAACTCAGTAACCTGACATTGTCTTTCAGACCATTTCCTATTTATTCAAGCCATACCTCTTAGAACAGGATAAAATGAAGCATGGGCAGTAGCAGAATTTGTGCCACAGTACTTTGATATATAGTAATCTCAGACATTAAACAGATGTATGTTATACCAATTTTTAAAGTACGTTAAAACAACTTGTTAAAGTTACGTTAAACAACTTGTTTAAAGTACGTTAAAACAAGTTGTTTTAACGTACTTTAAGAATTGGTTAACACAATTGTTAACACAACTTGTTCAGTAAAAGTAGAATAAATTCAGCATGGAGGCACAACCTAATAATGGATTTTGGTTAGACTACTTATATGCATAAATTTCCTGTTTAAGATTAGGGATCCTTAAAGTGTTTTGTGTAAAATACTACTTTGCTAATTTATATAACTTCAAGTTTTTTTTTCCTGCAGATTATTACTACTATGAAAATTATTACAATCACACTGATACTCAAGACTGTGCATCTGAAATACCAGTGCAGCACAATAATGGGACTGAAGGCACTGAGCATAACTCCACAGAGGAGTCACAGGAGGATGCTAATATTCCTGTAAGGGTGGACAGCACTGTAGCTGCTGAAGCTGGAGAAGAGGAAAATTTCATCCAGAATTCACAGGTTATAGAACTGTTTGAGTTTTTACCGATTTTGAAGTCAGTAATCTATTAATATCTAATTTCATTTAAAAGATACACTTTTGGTCTTGATGTCGTTGTATGAAATGCTTTTTTTGTGATGGTCTAGTAGCGATGGTAGCAGACATTCTTATGCTTTGAAATGCGTTCTTTTTGTTTTGTGTTCAGAGTGTAACATTAGTTCTAGATTTGTTTGAAAAAGTGTGGATGTTCTAAAACACATGTCCAATATGGGTTGGAAGCACTGAAAGCCTGGCATTTTTTATCAACAGAATATGTTTAATATGGCCATGCTGAATTTCAGTTTTTTATGGGGTCCCATTTTTTTCCTCCATTGATAGAAGTAGGCAACATATAAGGAGAAGAAAGTTGTTAGGGTTTTTCATTTTTTTTTCTGTTGTGTTTTTTCCCCTGTTTTCCACCCTTCTCTTAAATAATCTTGCTCATTTAACTCTTTTTGTGCCTCTGCATCTAGCAATTGAAATGGAATTGAGAGCAGTCATCTATTTTAGCAATGTACTGAGATATTCACTGTGTATTTCTGATGTGAACCACTTCTTATAAAAGGTTGGGGAAGATGAAAGTCATGGATTGAAATATTGGTCCCAATGAAGTCAATGGGAATTTATCAGTAAATGACAGCTTGATTTTTGTTTTCTTGACTGGTAGTCCCTGAAACAGTCCAACTCCACAGAGCACTAATATGTTGTATTTAAAATAGCGCGCTGTAAAATGTTAAAGAACCAAGGAAGTTCTTCTCAGAGGAAAATTCAATTTCTTACTTTGTGGTCTTAGGAAGTAGAAGACACTGCAGTACCAGAGGGCTCTTTGGCAGAGAGCTTGAGAGCTGCTGCAGAAGCTGCTGTTTCACAAACCGGATTTATTTATGATGAAAATACAGGATTGTATTATGACCATAGCACTGGATTCTACTATAATTCGGTAAGGATAGTTTTCAAAATCCTTGGCATTTTCCCTCTACTGCAAAAGCTTAAGTAGTAAAAGTTGATATGAACAGACAACTAAGATCCAAGCTGACCTGAACCAGAATTCCATAACGGTTAATTTCTGCAGTACATTCTTCATAAGAGAGCTGTTTGCAGTTTTCTTTTTGTCCTGTGAAGTGTGTGTATATGTACATGCATGTATAGATAGATGTGTAGACTGTCACAAATGCTAGTGGAACTACTCTGCTGAAAATAGGTTATGTTTGCAGCATTACTTTCAACTCAATTTAAAAACAAATGTGCCCACAGTAAACAAAACTAGTTGTTTTGTTTTCAGGTGTGAGTCTGTACTTTGCTGCTTTTTTCTTTTTCTTTTTTTTTTTTTTTGTCTCAAACTGTATTAAAAGCAATGGTATCACTTGTGGATATAGTTAAATATGTAAACATTTGTGTTTGGGGCTATAGATCCCAGTTTATCATACAGTTGCACAAAAAGAATAAAGAATATCTTCTTGTTCAGGAACTGTTCCGAATTACAGGAAATGTTCTTGTGTGGGTTTTAGGTGGCAAGGTTTTGGTAGCAGGGCAGGGGGGCTGCTGGGCTGGCCTCACTGAGGAAAAATTCAGGGACTGTCTGGTGCTGGACACAGCCAGCTCCACAGCAGCCCAACCACAGAAGACAGCAGGACCCATCAGAGAAAGCTGACGTGCCTCTTTGAAAGCATGTTTAAAAAAGTGCAAAACACTGCACAGCAGAGTGAGGCACAGGGGGTTGGGGATTGTGTGGAAACAACTCTGCAAACACCAAGAGCAAAGAAAAAGGATCAGGAGGAGGTGCTCCAAGCACCAGAGCAAGCAGTTCCCTGCAGTTCATGGAAGAGGACCATGCCAGAGCAGATATTCACACTGCAGTCTGCGAAGGACCCCACACTGGAGCAGGTGGATATTCTCATCAGAAACTGTGGCCCACGGAGAGCCCGTGCCAAAGTAGGCTCTCGTGGCAGGAGCAGTGGCCTGTAGAGGACCCACACTAGATGAGGTTTATCCTGACAGACAGCACATTTTGGAGAGGACCCACACTGGAGCTGGGTAGAAGTGTGAGGAGGAAGGAACAGCAGAGAGAAGCTGTTATGAACTGACCGCAACCACCACTCCCCATATCCCTGCACAACTTGGGCGGGGGGATGAGAGGTAGAGAAGTTGAGATTGGAGGAGTGAAGTAGAGATAGAGGAAAAAAAGGGCAGGGAGAGGTATTTTATTTTTTGTCTTTTTTTCTCACGTTCTAGCTCTTTTATAGTTGGTAATATATTAATTTTCACCAAGTTGAGTCTGTTTTGCCCCTGATGGTAAATTGGTACATGATCTTTCTGTCTTTATTTCAACCCACAAGCTTTTCATCTTATTTTATCCCCCTGTCCTGTTGAGGTGGGCAAGTGAGAAAGCAGCTGGGTGGGGGACTGACAACCAGCCAAGGTCAACCCACTACAGTTCTTTAGTAGATTTGAGTTTTTTTTTTTTTTTTAAACAGTATGTGGTACTTTTTAGCTGGATTTTCTGTTGAACAATGTGTCTGTCAAAGTAATGATAACATCGTTCTTTATTTTTCTTATAAAGGAAAATCAACTGTATTATGATCCAGCAACTGGAATTTATTACTACTGTGATGTGGAAAGTGGACGGTATCAGTTTCATTCACGAGTGGATCTGCAGTCTTATCAGGCTTCTGGTTCTCAGCACACTAAGGATAAAAAAGGGAAGAAGAAGAGAAAAGAACCAGAGTGGATTACTGCAAATGAGTATAAGGTAACGTCAGAATTAATAGATAGAAAATGCAAAGCCTGCGTTTTTTTTTCATGATGCAACTTACAGGTTCTGGTGTTTGGTTTTTAGAGGACATATGCTTATTTCCTGAAAGATTCAAATATCTTTAAACTATATACAGCAGGCTGCTTAGATGTAGCTAGTGTGAAAGTAATTTTCCCACTGAATAATTAAGGATGAAACTTTAAACTTGTATTTCCTTACTTTTTTCAGTGTTACTTTATTACAATACAACTGTATGGATCTTTAAAGTTGGGCATCAGTGAAACTCTCTAGTAGACACACTGGGATGAATTTAGGCTACTGTGTGGACTGGTTTTACGTCAAATTCAGTGTACCTTGATGTCTTGGTTGTTGTTGTTGTTCTTTTTAATTCATGTGGTGAATCCAGAAATGAAAGAAGGCTTTGAAAACGTACAGACACAACACCCTTTCTCTGTGACTATGTATTCCAGAGCTCATTCCATTGACATTTTACTGTATCCCTACCATGATTTGGGATTGATGAAATGTCTGAAGTTCTAATTATTTGAATATTATGCTCTTCTATTGATTTTTTTTTTTTTTTTGGTCAGTACATTTTTGTTGTCCATGGTATGTAAATAAGCTGTACATCTTAGTAAGTAGCAACTGTAATTGACTTGTATTTTATGTTACGAAAAACATAACTTTGTTTCTGTGGTTTTCTGATTGCTAAGAAAGCATACCATGTAGTACATAGTGGGTACCTTGAAAAGCATTGATCGCTTCTAAGCACCATAAGTGCTTTTGTCGTACACCTATTAACACTCAAGAAGCCTTTTCTTATTGAACACTATTACTGATGTTGAATCAAATTCAGATGATCCTATTCTGCAGATTTATTACTTAAGATTTAGTTGAATGTATTGAATCTTTTAGTTTGCAAGACCTCCTTAGTTTGCATTTTTAAAGCTACTGCTTTAACTATTGCATAATTTCATTATAGAGGCCTCAGCCAAACTGATTTGCTGAAATCTGAAATAATTATGTTAGTGTACAAGCACTCTTACTTAATCACTACATAATATCAGTACAGAGCCCAAAAATTTTATATTAGGAGTTACGTCATTTGAAAGATTTGAAAATGGAAACTGCTTGCTTTAAGAACAAGTGAAGGTAAGTTAGATGGATAGTAGTGGTTGATTGATTATGGATTTTATAAATAGATTGTGGCTAATGTGGGAATTTCTGCTCCTGGAGATGACTTCACATAGACCATTCCTTCTCAAAAGCCTGGGGTTAGCTTAGCAACACTGCGTGGAATGATCCTTTAGACTTAGGAAGGTAATGCAGTTGAAGCTAGGAGTGTTACCAGCATCTTGGGCTTGCTGTGTGCAACTACTGAATTGGCATTCTGACACTCTCAAAAGGCATTGTTAATACAGAATTTTATTCATCATGTGTCAGGAAAACAACTTGGAAATGAGCCTTTCTCATACAGTGCAATTAATAAATCTCTTAAATCTAGTTATGTGGTGAACTTTTACATACTGACGTAAATCTACAAATGTATTAGAAGTTTTGTGGCATATATAGCCCTAACCTACGCTGGCTACTTTGTGGGAACCCATCCCCATCTAATTCTGGCATCTGATTGTACTGCAAATAGCTGTCTTTAGCTCGTTTTATGGTTAAAAAATACTTTTACATAGACGGTCTTGTTGACAAATCTTTTTTCTAAAGTTTACACAGTCACGAGGTAGGAGGTAAACATCCACTTTTTATGATGTGCTTCATTGATAATGAACTGAGTACTTTGCTTTATTTGTGAATTCATTTGTTTAAGTAACAAGCTAAGAGGAAAAACATTTAAAATAGATTCTATAGCACACAGATTTGTGCATCTGTGAACAGTAAGTCAAAGGTAGTGCCATGGTGCACAAGGACTTTTTTTTTTTTTTTTTAACATAAAGGGAGAATACAAAGTGAAACTTAAAAACAATTACTCTGCTTTGAACTTTGGGAAAAAATAAAAAGCCTTTTTGTCAGTCTACTTTTATGTAAATGCACTATTAGATTTAGAAGACAAAAAATACCTTACTGTCATATCTTATGTAGTTGAGTTAATACACCCTATTCTTGATAAGTGGTTCTTATAAGAAATGCATTGATTAGTTAAAAAAAAAAAAGTTGCATTAATAAAAGATCAAGATTTGTTAAAAGATTATGGATTTTTCTGTTTAAAAAAAATGAAAAAAAAATAAATAGAAAAACTGTTTGTTAGCTGCACAGTCCAGTTCGTAGTTGTATGGTATTTCTTGGCAATATTGTTGTTGTCCAGTTTTGCCTGGTATTGCTAAAGGCACTAGTCAGTTCATAGTAACTATTAATTATATAGTAATTATTATATAATTAATTATATAGTAATTATTGCGATACTTACATCCAGAAACAAAAACATCTGTTTTCAAGTAGAATTTTGTAGTTGAAGTGTTCTCTGTTGAAATGCTTTTGTGCACACTTATGCCCATCCTTCCTCTTTACCTTCCATTCCCTCTTACACTCTAGACAAAAACAAAAGGTAAAATAAAAGCTATCCCTGAATACTGATTAAATTCTTGAAGTTCCTACAATTATTTTGAAGATCGCTGTTCCATTATTGGTTTTCCTAGTGGGTTACTTACTGTATTAAAGTGTACTGCTTGCCTGAAAAGTGCCTCTGAGCATTAGCTTCTTGTCCAAAGTACATTTTACTCTAGTTTTTTTCCCCACAGCCATTACAAGTAGGAGACAATTTTTTTTATTTATTTTTTTATTTTTTTTGCCTGGTCTGTGAACTGCTAACAGTAGTAAATAAAGCAATACCAGAGTCTAATTCTAGGTATATGTCACAACCCATCTGAACATTATTATTCCCCGGTTAAGATTAGAAGGTTTATAAGAACGTGCATGTGAGGCTGAAGAAGCCATTGAGCAGTGGATAAAGAACTTCAAGTACACAAACACTTGTTAAACTTGCTTTCTTCCTTTTTCAGTTGAGGGATTAAATGTAAACAAGTATTGATAGATACTCAGTATTACTTTTAAGTTGCTATATACAAGAAAAAAGGAAATTTAGCAGCTGCATGTGTAGATTATCACAGAAAATATTTCTAAATACATAGTACTGATATCTATACAGTTTTTACAAAAACTGTGTGTGAGTTTTGACTTATTCAATCCATTTAAACCCAAGTTCATATGTTTGTTCTTCTAAAAAGAACTGTAACTGGGTCAAACAGTGAATTTTCTGTTTCAAGTAACTGGAGGGTTTTTTACTTACAATTTAGTTTGTAGCCACCGTGAGAAATTTGGTGTGCTCAGCTATCTTACATATACTGCCTATTTAGAAATAGTACATTGGGATGTTTGGCACTACAGATATGAGTATTCTCCAAAAATACCATGAACAGTGTTCATGAAAAGAATCTAAAGAATAAAATTGTTATAATAATTAAATAAACCTTATTGTACTTCTAAGAAGCGAAATTACCAAACAAGAAAATACTTGAGATTCTGCTAAAAATGAATGTACTTACAATAGCGAAAAAAAAAAACCTCGCATTGTTAGTGCCTACTGATGTATGTAAGAACTTTCTGTAAAGATTCTTTCCTTTCAGTCACCAAACTTCTATATTACAAACAGTTTTCTTTCGAATTGTGAACCTAAGCATGCCGCGTACATGCGTGCTTTTACTAGACAATCAGCATTTGTATTTGACAGTACATAGAACTGGCCTATATGCAGCTCACTTAAGAAGGATTGGTGGAATACTCTGGAATTTTAAGGCTTCAGTTCAGTTCTTATTTCTTTTTGTAGTGGTAGGCCAAAAAATTAAGCAAGAATTACCATAATTATGTCCTTTAAGTAAATTTGGAAAAGTTTAAAAACATTAAAAAAAAAAAAAAAAAGAAAGAAAAGAAGAAAACTCATAATATATAATGATAAATGACAATGTGATCCCAGGTCCAATATCTAGATCCATTTTTTTTCGTACGGGTTGGAGAATAGACTGCAGTGGTGATCGTGTACTTTTACTTGCTGGATTGGGGCTGTCAGTGATGTATAGCAAAATTTAGGTGCAGTCAGAAGGCTCTGACCTGTGACATTTATTCCATAAATAATTTTTACAGTTTATTTTTAATTACTGTCCGGTAGATTTTATTTTAATGTGGTGCTCAAAATTCACTTCCACTGTATTCTTTTCTATTATAGATGCATCCTAGCTACTTCTGTACAAGAGACGAGGCTTTTGTAGTAGTATTTCCCATAGAACTCTTGAAGCAGTGATTTTTATTTTTTTTTATCACGTGTAGTTTACTTTTTGCTGATATTCGTCCCATCTTTAGGTACGTCAGTTGACAGAAACCATGGCTAATCTGAAGATTTCTTCTTTTGGATTGGCAGCTTCTGGTGAAGGTAGAGTTGAGACACCAAACACATTAGTCTGTGGATGTTTACCTTTAACCTTGTTATATTTATTAAAGAACAAAATATCTAGTAGTTGATGTTTAGATACCTATTTTATTCAAATCAATTATTTAAATTTTTGCAGCTGCTTGATCAAAATCAGTTCATCCAGAAAGTAAAAACAGTAAAATATTTATATTTGGAACACTGTATAAGTAAAACATCTGAAGAAAACTTTGATGGCATTCTAGAATATTTGGGGAAAATACATGTTTATCAACACTATATTAACATGGGGTGTCTTGACTATTGGCACTACACATTCTTTAGATAAGGCAAATACATGTTTCCTGTGTTTCAGAGCTCCACTAGTGCATAAGATGACTGGTTTATGATATAGGAAGAGCTGTACTCATTTTGTGGCTTTTAATTAGGTTCTCGTATTGAAAATGCCGGTATTCTGAAAGGTAGAAGACAGCAACGTGTACGTGTTAAATGTACTTTATGTAATGTACTTTACTAAAAGTAAAGAGTACTTGTGAAATGGTGCTAGCAAGTGAAAGCTTAGTCATCTGAGTGAAAGAGCTATTTTAAGCTTTTTGGAAATGTTTTGTTAGTAGAATACTGATCTTTGTATTTGTATTTAAAATTAAGAGATTCAGTGGTAAAGATTTAACGGTCAGCCCTTTCTATTAGGGTGCTAAGTACCCACCATTCCATTAAATCATCTGCTGAGTTTCCAGCAAAACCAAGAAGCAACAGACTACGTGTAACTGGAAAATTTTTTGTGCTTATGTTTTGTGTAAAGTAAACTGATTGGAAAACAATTCAGTTTAACTGGTGCATTTCTTGGAACTAAACTATTTATACACATAATAATTTAAGTTCTAATTTGTAGGCATGCTCAAGAGTTGCATGAATGTGCAGGTAGCTCAGGCATAATACAGAAAAAATGTGAAGTTCTTTGGAAGGATCAAATGTTTCACTCTGTCACAATCAAGCAAAAAGGATAGTTAAATGCTTAAAATATCTTAAATTTGTTATTGAAAACATTTCTGTTATTATTCATGTATATAAGTAGGCACTTTTGAAGGTCTTTGCATGAGTAGTTTGTGACCTATTCTTTATAAGGCAAAACCATCAATTCTTGTCATATGAACATGATCTGTAGTTCTTAAAAGATCACTCCTCGTGAGATGCATAAAAATGATGTGCTGATCCTGAACTATTTCTCTAGCACCTTTTTGCTGTCTTTGTTAGGGATGCAGAAATAAGAACCAATTCAACTCTGTAGTTAAGAAATAGTTTGTTACGGATCAGATTCATCCCACCTCTTAATTTTACTCATGAGAAGTGAGAGAAAAGCCAGAGATCATGTGGTGATACCCAGTAGATACAAAGTTTTTTAGATGCTGAATCACCTAGAAGCAGTCCCTGTCCAATTTGGGATCCCTCTACAGACTGTGTAGATATTAGGCAAAGCAACATACAAAGAAAAGGATGTGCCTAGGATCATGGTGTAACAGCCACAATTACAGTAACCGTGAACTTGCATACTTTGTTATGTGTCACTAGTTTGGGAAGAAGTATTAAATATTCTGCCACTGAGAAATTAAGTGCATTGCTGGTATTTTTTAAGTCATTAAAGATGATATTTACTGAATATTCTGTTTATTGTTGGTTCTATTTTTTTTTTAAGCAGTGGCTCTGTGGAGGCAAGTTACTAACTGCTGTTTGCATAGTTGCACTTTCATATATGCTACATACGTTCTGTTAGTACTAGTAGTTGTATATAATGAAGGATTTCTTCAGCAGAAGACCCCCTCAAATACATTCAGCAGCTTAATGTTTAGACCTGATCAAGGTGTGCACTTTAATACAGATTCGTGAAACTTTAAAGGGTTCAAAGTCCATATTTTTTAGCAACGCAGTTTGAAAATCCTGAATTTTGTACAAGGATTTCTAAACATACCTAGAGCTAGAATATTTCAGGAGCCTAATTGAAAGTTTAAGATTAGTAAATTCTTCTGTCCTTAACAAAACCCTTTGCTTCTGAGATTCTGAACTTGCAAAGGAGTTTGTTACTGTAAATCCTTGCCACAGATGTTGATGTGCTTGATTTCAGCAGAGCAAAGCAGATTGCTGCTTGTGGCATCAAGGCTAAGGTTAAAAGAATCTGCATCTTGCTGATTATAGTGTTTAAACGAGCTATATTTTGGGGATATTCAGCTAATTTATCCTATATTTCACTTCAGTGAACAATATTTTTCCAACTTGATTCCAGTTGATCTCAATAGGAGAAACAGTAGACCCAGAATAGCAGTAAATGAATTCTGAGATTGTTTATATGAGTTCGAGTACAAATACCTATGTTTTTTGTAAAAACTTCGGTAAGTGCTTTGTGTCCTAACTAAATATGTAAATAGGGTCATTACCTCTGACTTTTTTTTTTCCATTTCCACAAATATACTGAGTTATTTTTGATTTGTTTGCTTGATGTAAGATTTTATAATGTAAAATTTTAGTTTAGGCAGAAGGAGGAGTATATAAAGATTAAATTTCTATTTGTATTTAATAACAGAACTATTTCATTTATTTGCTTTAAGAGTTGATTGTAGTAATAGTGGAAAAAATACTGAAACTGCTGAGAACCGGCTTAATGGTCATATTGGCAGAAAGTATGTACGTAGCCTTTGGTCTGTCTCTAAGAGTGTTAAAAATTCTGTTTTTAACACAGAACAAAGAGTATTTTCTATACTTCAGTAGCCAGGCTTTGTAACAGCACCTTCTTATTTTCTAATTTAAAACATCTGAAGAGATGCCAAAAAAGTCCCCTGGAGTCAGCATGGAGAAAGAGCTGAATGGTTGGAGCATTATACTTGGGTGCCAGTGTGTCAGTCATCTGTTGCTTTGTTTCAGTCATGTGATTTGAGCAGGCCATTTGGTTTCTATGTTTTCAGACTACATTTATAAAACTTCTGTAGCTCACAGTATTATGGGAAAAAATATGTTTAGGATTGCAGAGTGCATCGGCAGACTTGATGAGGATGCATGTCACTCCTACATCCAGATCATTGATAAAGATGTTGAACAAGACTGGCCCTAGAATTGAGCCCTGGAGAACACTGCTGGTGACTGGCCACCTGCCAGATGTAGCCCCATTCACTACAATGCCTTGAGCTCTACCATTGAGCTAGTTCATCACCCAGTGTGGTGTTAACATGTTTTTCTTGCAGTTGGACAGTTTGTTCGGAGGGATGCCACACAGGACGGTATGAAAGGCCTTACTAAAATTCAGAAATATTACATCTGCTGCCTTCATGATAAGCAGGTGACTTTATCACAGAAGGAGATCAGATCACTGCAGCAGGACTTTCCCTTGAGGGACTATGACTATGACAACTATGCCTGATAATAGCTTTGTTCTTTAATTGCCTTTTAATGTCCCCCAGGATAATGTTCTCCGTAGCTTTTGTAGGGA
The DNA here is from genome assembly GCA_013399115.1 of Anseranas semipalmata. NCBI lineage: Eukaryota > Metazoa > Chordata > Aves > Anseriformes > Anseranatidae > Anseranas > Anseranas semipalmata. The sequence continues at coordinate 53,188 of VXAA01005393.1, read as the reverse complement.
CTGAGTTTAGACTAATAGGTCTGTAGTTTCCTGGGTCTTCTCGCATGCCCTTTTTGTAGAAGGGCATAATGTTGCCTAGCTTCCAGTCAGCAGGGACCTCCCCAGATTCCCACGACCTTTGGTAAATTGTTGAGAGGGATCACAGTGTAACATCAGGTAATTCCTTCAGCACTCTGGGGTGAATCCCATCAGGCCCCATGGACTTACAAACGTTGAGCTGATACAGCTGTTCCCTTACAATTCCCATGACCACNACAGCTGTTCCCTTACAATTCCCATGACCACAGATGGCAAGTCACTGCTCCCCCAGTCATGGTCTGAGGACCAGGCAGCACAAGATCTATCAGTACTATTAAATACTGAAGCAAAAAAGGCATTAAATGCCTCCACATTTTCCTATCCTTACTTGTTAGGTGACCATCCACTCCTAGTATCAGTCCAATGTTTTCCTTTGACCTCGTCTTGCTGTTGACATACTTGAAAAAGCCTTTTTTGTTGTCTGACAGCACAGTAGCCAGTGTCAACTCAAGTTGAGCTTTGACCTTTGTTGTTTTCTCCTCGCAAATGCAGACTGCAGCTCTGTATTCTCCCTGTGAAGCCAGACCTTGCTTGTAGAGGGCATATATTTTCCTTTTCTGCCCTAGTTCCAGGAGAAGTTCCCTGTTTAGCCAGGACGGTTTTCTGCCCCACTTACTTGACTTGTGGCACAATGGGATTGCCTGCTCCTGGGCTTTTAAAAGGTGGCTCTTAAAAAGTGACCAGCTCTTGTGGACCCCTGAACGCTCTAGAGCAGATTCCCAGGGGACACTGATAACTAGCTCTCTGCGAAGCTTAAAGTCTGCTCTCTTAAAAGTCCAGGGTGGCAATTCTGCTGGCCTTTTTTCTCCTTACAACAAAAATTTTGAACTCAACTATTTCATGATCCCTGTGGTCAAGACAGCCACCTGCCTTCACCTCTCCCACAAGACCTTCCCTATTCTTGAGCAACAGATCTGGGAGGGCACCTTTCCTAGTTGGCTTACTCCGTACTTGTGGCAGAAAGTTATCTTCAGCGTGCTTTAGGAATTTCCCAGGCTTGCTTGTCGCGGCAGTATGATATTCCTACTTTGTCTGGGAAGTTGAAATCTCCCATAAAGACAAGGGCAACTGATCTCAAGATTTCCCCTAATTGCCTGTAGAATAGCTCATCTGTGCCATTGTCCTGGGTGGGCAGTTGATGCTGGACATCTGCCATATCTACTTTGTTATCTGTCGCCTTAATCCTTACCCAGAGGCTCTTTCTGCATCATCCCTAACAGCAAGGGCTGTACAGTCTAATCTCTCCGTTACATACAGTGCAACACGTTGTCTGCCCTGCCTATCCCACATGAACAGCTGATAGCACTCCAGTCGCGGGCCTCATCCCACCAAGTGTCACTAATACCAGTGATATCATAGATCTGGGAAAGGACGAAAGCTTCCAGTTCATCCTGTTTGTTCCTCATACTGCCTGCATTGGTATACAAGCATTTCAGATGTGCTTCTGAACCTGCAGCACTCCCTGGAGCGTCATAGGTGTTCCCATTCACCTTACCACCCTCAGACAGTGCTGTACCATCTTTTGGCTTAACCGCAGTGTTCCTAGTGGTATCCCCCTCCCTCATCAATCCTAGTTTAAAGCCCTTTTGCTAGGTTATGCAAAACAAACGTGTGATGTGTAGGAACTGTGTAGATCTTTCTTTTGGCCAGATTACTACATCGCTGAAAATAAACAACACAGACAGTGGCCTTGCAATCCTGTTCCTTTCTAGTTACCGTACTTACAGGATGTAGGGAGGCAGGCAAGTGTGAACTTATAATCATGCAGGTAAAGCATGAGGTCATTTAATATTTGCTGATTATTCCTAAGAATCTGCTGTCTTACTGAAAGTGTCTCAAAAGTATATTCTAAAGTCCTATCCAATAGCTTGACTACTGGGCTGAGAGGAATTCTTGTGTTTGTCTTACAACTGTGCCACTGATGAGTTTTTACGATTTTGGTCAACTTCACTGTTTATCATGGTAAAGTAGAAGTGCTTTAATTTCCGTGGTATTAACATTCACATTAATTCATGTATCTTGAAATGTAAAATGCTCTATGCAAAAACTTTCTGAAAAAAAAGTCAACCATGTTTTTACCTACTGTGTTGCAAATTTTGATATTCTTTAGGGTAATTGAATACATTCATTCTGAATCTAAAAAGGCAAATAATTCAACAATAAAATCTGATGTGTTTTTCATTTTTCTTTTTAAGCCATTTGCATTTATTACATTTTTTTTAAGATGGTCATCAAGGTAACTAAATTCAGAATTTTCAGTTACATTTTCAAGGTGCTCTGGCAAAATTGATATAACACTAGATTTTTCAGTTCAAAAAATGTTGATGGTCTTTTTTCTGCTCATGAAATCAAGTGACAATGGAAAAACCTGCAATAATCTGGTTTGTCTGATATGCAGTGGAGAAATTTGTTGCAGTAGAAAATGGATTCTCAGTAGAACCTGTTCTGCATAGTATAAATTAAACTTACAAGCTCTCTACAGTGTCTTGATGAAAAGCTTTGTTAAAGCTGCAGTTTTGAAAGGAGGAAGAGCAGGTCATTAGGCAAGCATGGGTGGGCATTCCAGATATTTGGGACCATTGTGGAATAAAACAAGAAGACAAAAACAGGAGGAAGATATGATGAAGATCAATTAAAGAACTTTAAAACAAGTTGCAAGAATTGTGTATGAGAGGGAGAAGAGTCATAAAAGCAAAACTGGAAAATACTCAAGATGGTGTTTTATAAGTCTGAAAGTAAGGGCAAGGATTTTAATTTTTTGTGAGAAAAGTGCAAAGAGTAAGTGAAGGTTAGAAGAGGAGTGTAGTCACACTTTTCCCAAGTAGAAGATGATCTTTGTCATATGTAATAGAATGTGAAAATGTTTCTACTGAAATGTTGTTGACTGCATGCGCAGCACTTTCTGGAAATGTAAGCATTTCTTAATAGCTGTAAAATAATTGCTAATGAAGAATTTAATTCCAGGCTTATAGTAGACTTCAGAATAACTCGATCTGTAAAGAATATAACTTTCCTCAAGTGTGATTTCTATAACTCCTCTCCAGGATTTGGACACAGAAGAGCAGAAATCATCTAACAGTCTGAATTGCTTTTCCACTACTGAGCAAGTAAGTTCTACTGAAGAAGAAGAGTCTCCTAATGCAAGAAAGAAGACTAAAATGGACACAAAAATACGAAACAGTCTAACAGCCAAAGAATCAATTTCCACAGATAGTATAAATTCGCATTCACGCAAAAGTACACCAGATACTGCAGCATATACAGATGACAGTAAAACAGTAGACACAGAAAGTGAACCAGAAGAAGGTGAAATTACAGATTCTGAACGTGAAGCCTATAGCAGTGAAGATGAAGTAACAAGTGAAGAAACCACTAATTCGGAAGACTCAGAAAATGAAGGTGAATTGTACCTTTTATGTATGGTATTACTGTATTTTTCCAAGAACCAATTAAGAAAAAAATACAAAACAGTTTGGATAATTAAAAAAATAAATAAAAGCATCTGACTCGAGATACTTTGACTTTAAAAGTGCTATATGTTACCAGTATTTGCTTCTTCCTTTTTACTTGCGCGGTAGTTGGAACTAAGTAGTGATGTTTTTGTAAAAGCTGTTAGGGGTGTAACTTCCTGGGCTTATGTGGAAACCTCAGTGGTTGTATAAGTCTGTTTAGGTGTGGAAGGTGACAGGAGAAAAGAAAGTCTATTGCTAAAAATAAAGATTCTAGTACAGACCTCACAATAATTCTGTGTACTAGCTCTTCAATTAATGTATAGTATTTCATAGAATTACTTAGGTTGGAAAAGACCTTCAAGATCAAGTCCAACCATCAGCCTAACCTGCCAAGTCCCATCGCTAAATCATGTATTTCTGATGCTGTTCATAAGCAATCACGTCTAATTCAATGTAAGATGAAATCTATTGTGGTGAAAAGGAGTACTGAGTAGTATTTGAAATCATATTTTGTATTTATTCCAGTGGCAACATGTAAGAAATTGATATAGAGAGGAAACCTGTATGCTCTTTTGTACCAAAGAAAGTGTTATGTTAGGTTCTTAAGACCTCCTCAAGTATTGAATGGTCTCTTGCAAAACAAACAAGCAACAACAAAACAGTGAAAAGGTTAATGCAAACAACTGGTGTTACCTACATGCAAAGGATATCCCAAATGACAAAATGAAATACAAAGTATAGAAGTCTGTACTGCAGCCTGCAGTACAATTTGTGAGCACCCTGGTCGCAATTAAACAGTTAGTTTGTTTCTTCTGCTTTTATTCTTTCAGTTACTAAGCTACTCTGATTCTGAGTAACTAATGCCGTTCAAAATGTCTGAATGCCTGATGCTAGCAAGCATATTCTGTCGCTCAAGAGAAAGCACACTTTCTCTTAGTATTTTTCTGAAAATGACTCCCCAGTAATGCTAGAATAATAAAAACTGGAGACAGTTTCTCTCCTACCTTTTGAGGTAGAGTCTCCCATCTTGCCCACGTATTCCTACCTGAGACCATTGGAGACTGTTGCTGCAAATGCACGTTCAAGAACAGAATTCAAACAGCTGTTGGAATATTAATTAACAGATACTGAGGCAAAAGAGAATATGCATCTGTAGGCTCATGTATTATTTCTTATCTGTATCGATGCTTAGTGTTAATAAGAGTGAAAATTAATAAAAATACGTTTGACAGAAATTATCAAATATGAAGTTTTATATGCTTGGTGTTTGTGATGTGGCCTTTTCTTGAAGTAAAAGAGTATTCAGTAAGTCACTCTAATCAGTTTTGACTAATGGTACATAAACTTATAGAATGCTAGTAAATTCCATGAATTTATTTATATTTTATTGCTGTAAATAAACAGCGGTGTACATGTAAGCAATGGGAATTAATAAAACATTTTTTGATTGATAGTTTAGTGTGGAGGCACAAAACCTTTGAAACAGTAGTTTCATCAAAGTTTTCTCTCAGATGTGCTTATACATATCTTTTTCTGAAAGTTGCATAGGATTCAGCCAGATAAACTCAGAATGTGTATCAGTAATTTGAAAACTATGCACTAGAGGAGTAAAATTGTTGGTAGTAACAATTTCTTTTTTTCATAATTACAGATGAAGAAAAGATTTGGCCTCCTTGTATCAGAGTCATTGTAATAAGATCACCAGTTCTACAGACTGGATCGCTTTATATTATCACAGCTGTGAAACCTGCTACAATTGGAAGGTAAAACTGAATGGAATTTGTTATCTATATCTGATTCTATACTTGGCTTTGAAAGCAGCATAAGCCAATCAAGATTGTTTGTCCCTACTGTTCTTGCTTGTCCCCCTAGCCTGCAGCAGTTGTGGGGTTTTCTGGCTTGGGTTAGCTCACAGTAACAGACTTCAGTCACATCACATAACGTTGTGTTTGCTATGATAACAACGTACACAGTTAATGTAGCTCAGCAGTCATGAAGTTTTTTTTACTGATAACTTGATCCTTTGTCTAAGTCCTAATGCCAGTGTAGCTGGAAGTCAAGAAAGTAAATATTTTTTGTTTTCTGGGCAACTAAGATTAACTCCTTCAGAAATTCAGGATCACAAGGAATTATGTCCTGGGCTTCTCATGCAAGTTCCAGTAGGGTTGATTCAGCAGTTTGAAATAGTAAATTAGGTTTTTCACTAGCCTGTATGCATTCTTTCAATTCTAATATTAAAAAATAAAAATAAAAATCTGGTCTGTTCATTGTGGATGATGAACGAACAATGAATTTAATGATGAATGAATGCTTTCTTCAGTGCTTACTGAATCTTCACCCCTTTTCAGCTGCTTTTAATTGATGCTGATACATGTTTTGATTCGCTCTTACAGCTGGAGTGTTTTAGGTGCATTTATGTGAAGTTTAACAGCTGAAAATTCTCCTTGCAATTTGCATATAGGTCCTTTAATACCTGCATTGTTTCTTCATCCCCTAGTATAAGAACTTAATGTATAAATCGATTCCTCTTCCCTCCTACTGCAGTATTTTTGTAAGAAAAATCTGTATCAGTTACTCTTTCATTGCTTGTATTACCTGCCTAATGCTACCAAGAACTCAGCCTCAGCCTTGAAGACTGATGCCAAGATGCACTGAAGAGTTTGAAGGATGCAGAGTTCAGACTGTTACTTACAGGCCTTGTATGAGATGAAAAGTTCAGACAGAAATACGAGGTTTATAGATAAAAATTTAAAGGTACAGCTTTATCGTATATTAATGCCTAGTTTATAGAAGGTTGAAAGCACACGAAGCAAGTCTCCACATTGCATATATTGTAGCACAGTACTTCTACATCTGTAAAGCTCCCAGATATCGTGGAAGAGAAACACAATATTATGGTACAGCTGAACTACACATTTTGTAAGCCATTATTAGAGCTATATCTACTTTCTCATGATTTATGTATCAACTTGCCTTTTCAGAGAAAAAGATGTTGGACACACACTTCAGATTCCTGAAGTTGGAGTCAGTAAGGTAACTCTGTTTCTGTCTGCTACAAGGTAGATCAGCATATGGATGAAGTTTTACATTTCATAGCTTTAAATTTTGCCAAATCTTATGTTAATCTTTTTAAAGAACTTTCAGAATGAGATGTGATTTTAGCCACTTCTTCAAAGTTAGAAAAAGGAAAGCACACAGTATTTTACTGAATGGGAATATAATGTAAACAGCAGTGTGATCTGAAAGTCTGGAAAAGCAAAGTATTTTTTTTTAAATTGGAGTTTCAATAATCCACAGTTCAATCTGCGGTAAATAATTATACTTTGAATCTCGAATTTCTTAGTTATTGAACTTGAGGAAGATGAATGGTTGTGTTAGGTATTGATTGTTTTGTAAGATATCGATGTCAACTAGTTAGAACTTTGTCATAAAAAAAATCCTTACAGCTGAGCTTAGAGCACCAGGTTGTGTTTTATTTCGTGTTTTATAGGTTGGACTGGATGATCTTGGAGGTCTTTTCCAACCTAAATGATTCTGGGATTCTGTGATTTTTGTTTAAGGCAGCTGTATGAATGTATAAGTGATGTACAGAGAGTTTGAAAATAAAACAACTTTTTTTAGTGACAGATTGTAATGGAATGTTTTTTGTAGTTAAGAGGGATTAAAGATAAATTATATGCTTGTTTTTGCTAACTGCTTCAACACAGACCATAAATATACACTCTTAATTGAAGAAAATGTAAATTGACAAGAGATGTCACCTAAACAAAAAAGGTGATAAAAACATTTGCAAATGCAAGTATCTGCAGTAAGCTTTACTGTGTCTGTTCCAGATGATAGTTCTGATTAATCAGCCATGTAACATATTTTATACTGAACAATTCCCAGAGAAAATCTTTCCCTGCTATTAATGACATTTTCAGGCATGTCTTTGAAGTTGGTGTTATAAAGCAGCCAAAAGGGTTTTATTTTTCTGTAATAGTACCGTTTCCTCTATTGCTTCTTTGTATGGCTAACTATTTACCAGTATTTCATGGGTGCCTGAGTTGCTTTGAAATACCGTGCATTAAAATAACTGGCTGTCTGTGTAAGTTACTTCACTTTGCAGATGAGGAGGCAAAGGCATGAAGATAAATGACGTATCTCTAGAAACAAAAAGTTTTTTTACCTCACCAGTTTATTTACCTCACTACTCATAGTTGACAGCTTTGGACCACCTTGGCTTTAGCTTTTCTTAAATGTAAAGTGAGATTTAAATAAATAACACCCTGCAGATTTAGCATCTTTAGAAGTTTGGGTTCATCCTGCTCCGTAAAACAGAGGTAGAACTAAAAACATTACTAAATGATCTAATCGATCTTTCCACCATTACAGAAGTATTCCCATTGTAAATTTATGCTATCCAGTCTACAAAATACTGTTTTTAAATTACTGAACATAACAACTGCTCTTGTTTAAAGATAAGAAGGGATTTGGTTTTAAATAAGCACTTTCTTCCCAGGATGACTGTTGCGTTTGTTCACTTCTACAGCAAAAGAGATCTTTGTTTGCCAAATTTGAAACTCACTTTTTTAGATTCCTGTTTTTTATTGGGAAGCTTAGCATGTTGCAGAAATTGATATTTTAGTTTGCTTAGTGGCCATTTTTGGTGGTAGTTTATGTGTTTGTAAATTGGCTGCTGCGTTTCAAGAAGGTTTTTTTGTGTTTCAAGAAGTTCAATTTTGTTTTCTCTGTTCTGTGTGGGCTCAGGACAAATACCTGTATAGAACTGCAATAGATGTTTAAAAAACTGATTTGTTAGTCTGAAAATAAAAGCAGATAAAAAGAACAGTAAATAATGGGTAGCGATTGTATCCTGGAGATAGCCTTAAGATGCAAGTGAAATTGAATTACATGAAATTTACAAAAACATGGCACTTTCAGCTATTTCAGATATGAAAGACCAAGTAACCTGAAGCCGTAAAATGAGATCAGATTTCTTATTAATTGCATTTCTCTAAGTATCTTTTTGATGCGTTACAGAAAGAGCAAAAATGAGAGTGCTATAACATAACTTACAAGGAAAGAAATATCATTCTTTTATAAGAACAGCTAAAAATGCTTTATTACTGTATTTTGCAATCCTTTACGTAAAGCATACTTTCTATATTGAAAGTATATATACTTTTTCAATAATAAATCAGTTTATGGTCAAACTAATTACATTTTTAATAGAACACTTTATCTCATGTTGTTTCAGCTCGTTCATTTATGTTTCAAATATATAAAATCATAAGGCATGGAATATTCTATTAATGGAACCCACTCAGATAAAAGTCCCCAAAATAGATTCTGATATCTTACTTTAAAATAGCATGTGAATTGTGAAGTACTTGCTTAATGAGAATATTTCACTTAGTCTTCTCTTTATCAGTTCCATGCAGAAGTATATTTTGACCACGATTTGCAAAATTATGTTCTTGTGGATCAAGGCAGTCAGAATGGAACAGTCGTTAATGGAAATCAGATTCTCCAGGTGAGTATTTGCTATGTACATTGCAGAAAACTGTAGTCATGTGGTCAATTTGAATATGTTATGGCGAATCTAACAACGTCATTGTATAGCTTCTTTCATACAATGACCTCTTCCTTGATTCCCTTCAGTTTTTAGGGCAACTTTCATAATATTTCATGTTTGTTTTATATAAGGAATAATCCACTACAGTCACAGTTGCTAGAGTGAAATACCCACCGTAGTTTAAATATTTGCCTGCATTTGCAAGACCAAAGTGAATTATTAAATTATGAGCAGTATTCATGAAATAGATTTTGTGCCCTGCATTAGTAACTAATAACCATGGCTGCCGAAACTTTCTTTTGCTGTAGCCTAAAACAAAATGTGATCCCTACATCTTGGAGCATGGTGACGAAGTGAAGATTGGTGAAACTGTACTTTCTTTTCATATACATCCTGGCAGTGATACTTGTGATGGATGTGAACCAGGTCAAGTCAGAGCACATCTTCGCCTGGATAGGAAAAAGGAATCCTCTGGTTAGTCGTATCATTGGATATGTTTTTTTATTATTGCTCCTTACCTTATAAACCTAATAATTACTTAAGACAGTTTTCTTATGATTTCCTTCTCAACTGAGAATAGTTTTACAATACATGATACTGCATTTTCATCTTGGTATGTATGTCTATGTGTAATAATGTTAGAACAAAATTTTGTGTTATGTTTGGAAAAAAATGTTACATTGTTAATTAGAAATTCAATCCTATGTTCTTCCTTTTAGTTTGCCCAGCACTAAGCAAAGAAGAGAGGGAGTTAGTCAGAAGAAAAGCATTAAAACAAATACGGGTAAAATATGGTTTACAGGTGAGTTTACAATAGAAATTAAGAGTTTGGAAGTCTGTGTTCTTCTGTGATTCCTGTTTTAAGCCATAAATTTCTGAATAAGGAAAGCTTTCAGAGTCTTGAGTGCTTTAACTCAAGCTTGCCTTTTGTACACTAAATCATTATTTACAAACTTCTAAAGAGAGAGATGGTAACAGGGCATGGAAGTTCTGTTAGAATTTTAGGAAGAGGTAATCAGTTCCAACATACACAAGATTCCTCATACTGTTGAGGTTAACACTTCTTAAGTCATTGCTATTCCTATTTCTGAAAATTAGGTTTGAACTGAATTGCAGTGCTGTCTTTTATTTAGAAAGGGAAAAATAATGAGCAACTGAGAAAATGATGGAAGGGAGAGAGAAAAATTTTAAGTTTTTAGTTCAAGTCTGCTTTGTGATACAAAAATGCCAACATGACTGTATGGGCAATATAGTATCTAAGTATGCAAAGTACTTCTGCTTTAGAGATGATTTTATCTATGGAGTTGCATCTAGCACTTGTAGTAAGTATTCATGTCGAAAACAGAATGCCATCATTTCTCTCAAATTCTTCAGCTGCTGAAGTAACATCAATATGGAACCTATACAAGTAGAACTTCAATCTCTTCTGAAGAGCTAGCTGTTGAGAAGGAGGCTATGTATCATAACAAAAAGTCAGTCAGTCGCATGGTATTTCCAGCGGCTTGTCCACATGGTTTTGTGCTTAATGTGGAGAAGTTGATTCTTGGTACAATGAGAAGATTCAAGAGAATCTCCTAATTCATTTAGAACCTCCATGAAATTGATGATTTTGACAATATTACATCCATATGTGATACTGGCAATAACAAACTACTGAATGAGAACTATAGGTTTTTTGTTACAAGATTAAGAATTAATGACGTAGGATGAAGCTGCTTTACTTTTGGAGGCAAAATAAAGAATTTAAAGACCATCTGTCTTGATGGAATTTAATCTGCTTGTAAAGAACACAGAGTATGAAGACAACAAAGCAGTGAAGAATCCAAAGTACAAAGACAGAGCAGGAAAACGCAGAGAGACCATTGGAAGTGAAGGAACTTTCCAGAGAGATGATACTCCAGCTTCTGTCCATATGTAAGTTTGTTTGAGTGAAAGAACATCCTCTGTGTCCTTCTCTAGTGAATCTTACAAAACAATGATACAGTAAGTATCTATTAGTTACTGGGATAAAGTTTCACAGAATCACAGAATCATTTAGGTTGGAAGAGACCTCCAAGATCCCCTAGTCCAACCTATGACCTAACCCTAACAAGCCCTCCACTAAACCATATCACTAAGCTCTACATCTAAACGTCTTTTGAATACCTCCAGGGATGGTGACTCAACCACTTCCCTGGGCAGCCTATTCCAATGCCTAACAACCTTTTCAGAAGTTTGTTAGATTATGAATTATCTGCATACAGTGTGTTAGGAGACCTAGAAAATAATTGTTCTCACTTCCCAGTTTATATGCTATTGTTATTGTTTCCTCACCTTACGTACAGAATTCAGCTTGGCAGTAAGGATGCTTAGATCACTTTCTTACAGACTCAAAAAATCAGGGAACTCACCAGCTGTACTGTTGACACTTTGAACAGCCTCAGTTTCTATTTTTTCTATCCAGTCCCAGTAATAGCACAGATGAAAATTTTTCACCTGCGTAGTTTCTTTCAATTGTCAGTATCCAGCCTATCATAGGGTGTGCGTGTACCTACCTCTTAAATGACACTTATTTTAATCTTCCTCTTGAATTATTCCTTTGTTTCTGTAGTTGCTTTTTTGTTTGTTTGTTTTAAAGAAACATGATCTTGTAGGTGTTGGTAAGTTAGTAAAATGAAGTGTGAGACAACGAAATATGTGCGTTAGAATGATTGGTGGTGAGGTAGTGATACTGCCTTTTCACTAGTGCAGTTGATTCCCACCCACCTGTACAAGATACACCTGTGTTGTATCTTGTAACTCCTAAAAGTCAGCAAGTGGTTCAGAGGATTTTAAGAAAGTTGGTATTGACCAGAGTCTTGGGATAGCTTTGGAAACCAAAGATATTTATGGGAAAAGAAGCATAGAATCATAGAATCATAGAAGTTGGAAAAAACCTTCAAGATCAAGTCCAACCATCAACCTGACCTACCCAAGACCTATCACTAACCATGTCCCTTAGTGCCATGTCTGCATGTCTCTTAAATACCTCAAGGGATGGGGATTCTACCACTTCCCTGGGCAGCCTGTTCCAATGCTTGACCACCCTCTGTGAAGAAATTCTTCCTAATGTCCAACCTAAACCTCCCCTGGTGCAACTTGAGTCCATTTCCTCACGTCCTATCACTTTTCACCTGAGAAAAGAGACCAACACCCTCCTCTCTGCAGCCTCCTTTCAGGTAGTTGTAGAGCGCTGAGTTGTCCCCTCAACATCCTTTTCTCCAGACTAAACAACCACAATTCTCTCAGCTGTGCCTCCTAAGTCTTGTTTTCCAGCCCCGTCAGTAGCTTCATTCAGTGTGCTCTTCTCTGCATGCACTTGAGCAACTCAGTGTTGTTCATGTAGTGAGGGGCCCAAAACTGAACATAATATTCAAGAACTTGCAAAAGGTGGCCTTCAGGATAGCTCTTGATAGAAGTAGGAACAACACAGTAGTTGGGTCCTGGTTTCCAGAATTGCATATGCATGCACATGTCTGTCCTTAAGTATTTGAGTAGAGTGCGTATGTTTTGTATTAACTCTTGCTTATCAGTTATCTTAAACTTTCTTTAAAGTGAAATCAGTGACAGCAACAAAGGACACAAAATGTTGGAGAAAATGGGATGGAAAAAAGGGGAAGGCCTGGGCAAGGATGGTGGTGGTATGAAGGACCCGGTAAGTCTGATTTTCACTTCAACTATAAAGAAATAAAAATGCATTTGCAGTGGAAAATGTCTAATGATAAACCACAATTCACCTGAAACATTTCAAAATTCTGGGTGGGAGGGAATAATCTCAGTAGGATTGATCTCAAAACAATTTTACCTTGATCAGTGAAGTATTCTGAAATTTTTCAATTGTTTCATCGCCTCAGTGGAAAATGATAGTAATGTTGTGGTTGTTAACAAAATGAACAAGGGAGGAGAGACATTGGATTAATAATCTCATATTCAAATACAAAGTCTGCAGAAAGAGTGAAATCAATTTAAGTGATGTGAATTTAAGATGGACACATGGTGGAATCCTTTACTTTCTCTGAGATTGCTGTAGCAAAAAATTCAAACTAGATGATGAGCCATGAGAGAGGAAAAGCTGGCTGAAATCACAAATCTCTAGATTATAGATGGCCATCTAAAACCTTAACAATACTTTAAATGTCCATGTATGGTCTAGGTATACCAGAGCTGTAAACGGATGTGCTTGGGGGACTGGGAGGATTAGTATTATAAAAAATGACTTGAAGTATTTAAAATACGTAACTTGCAGTTATTTCATGTATTTGACAGATCCACCTTCAGTTACATAAGATGAATGCAGGTTTGGGTACAAGTAGACCAGCCTCAATTGAAGATGTTCAGATCATCCAGAGCAAGAATAAAAAGAATTGGGATAAAGCAAGAGAAAGGTTTGCTGAAAACTTCCAAGAATCTAAATCACAAAAGGATACACCGAAGATTACGCCTTGGGTTAGAGGGACAGCAGAGTAAAGAATCTGGTTCCACAGGAGGGTAATTCCTGTGTGTAAATAGTTGGGAGAGAATTTATTTTTATTCTTTTTCTTTTTCTTTTGCTAAAGCGGAGGTTTGGTGATATGTAAAATACATTTGTGAAAAAATTATGCTAGATTAACTCTAGTATGTTAATTGGTTTTCTGTAGTCTTCATGCTTTTATAAAAACACATTTTTAATAAATGAATGAAACTAAGGGGATATTCAGCTTTAAGTACTTGAAGGTGATTTTCATCATGAGCAGGAAGTTTCTTTAATTGTGCTTTTAACACAAAAGTTCATGAAAAGTCAAAACATCTGTTAAATTTAAATATGAAACCCTTAACTTTTGAACAATGCTTTAAAAGCAAGCTGAAACACACACACACACACACACACACACACACACACACACACCCTGCAAGCCCAATGAACAAAATATTGTATTGCCTTTTCCTCTCTTGTATGTTTATTCATGATTGCCATGAAGTGCTCAGCAAGAGGTACACCACTCTTAAATTCATACAGTTCACTACAAGTCATGTCTCAGCTTACCTTCAGTGGAAAAAAAATTGTTTTTAATGATCCATCAGTACTGTTTAGAAATAAATACTGTACTCCATGAAATAAACTACCAGCATTGGTGAAGAAAACAATATTCAGAGGACAGCTTGTAGCAAAATTTTCTTCTGTGAAGAATTTGCTTGAGACTTGTTCAGTAAATCTGTATCATGCCTTTTAAAAGAGGAGGTATGTTTAAAAAAACTGCTGTCTGTGTGTATTACTTATTAACTTCTTGTTCTGATGCATTCATTGCTGGCAGTGGAGTTTTTGCCAGAAAAACAAAACAAAACAAAACAATCATATTTCAGGTGGGAAAGGATTGCCAAAGTGAAGTTAAACAGCCTGGTATTTATTCACTGTTCCAAAACACAATAAATTATTGTCAATTTAAGCAGTGTGATTCTTGATAGTATCTTGTGCATACGCTGGATGTGAGCGCTCTTCTAGAAGGGAGAAACCTTAATCCATTTTTAGTCAAGTTGCAGTTCTGATATTTGTCCAAGTAAGGGAAAATTGGTAGTCTCACCATCTTACTGAATCATGCGGGCAACTGTTGAGCACTGTTGAGTAAAACCAGGACAGGTTGCTAGCTATTTATCTTACTATATCTTTAGACTCTCATAATATAAAATGAAACATTCATTCTGTGCTATTTAAATCATTAAAGCACACAAGGTGTTTTTTTTTTTCTCCTCCTTTTTTTAAACCTAAAGCACACTTTACTTCAGCAGTATACAGTTAGCAATACAACTACAAGCACTCTGAATGCCGGTAGTGGTATTGCTTCACATAATTAAAATCACTTCACCATTTGGCTCTGTAAGCAGCTATCCTTTCACGGTTTTAGCTACAGTTATGAATTACTGGCTTACTTCACCATTGCGTTTCTTTATATTAAAAACTTTACATTTTCACAGGATATCTGTTTCTAGCTGAGAAAAAAATATATATATTATGTATTAAACAGTTATACAGTAAGTTTTAGTTTACCAAGTATCTAAAGAGGCACTTCTGCTACTAGGAAAAAAAACAGCCTGCAGAAACAAAGGGTTTGCTTATACTTTGTTGTTGGTGGTGGTTGTTTGTCTTAAAGTTGACCTCTATGGTCTTGACAGTAAATCAAACTACAAATCTTAATTTGAAAGGACAAGAACACATTTTGGACATATCTTACTAGGAACCTTAGCTTTCCCTCTCCCCAGTTACTCAAGTTACAGCTGTAAGAAAAGTCAATCATTCATTTATTGTTGCCATGCAAAAAAGAATGCTGAAAGATTTAACTCAGTCTGTATTTCATAAAGTTTTTAAAGTAAGACTTAATTCCTCCTGAGAGAGGCATAGTCCCACACAATCAAGCACTGTCTGCTTTTGGTACTGCAGCTTCCTCTTTCAACATAGAATTCCATATAAATGATTGAAGCTTAGTCTCAGTTTAGTGTTGGCATGACAAATCCCATTCTCTCTTGAAGTTGCCTGGGAAAATAGAAAAAGCAGCTCCATTAATACACAGCATTGTTAAGAAAACAACTGGAAATAAGGTATGACTAATCTTCATCAAGCAGTTGTGTACCTTTATTGAGTAGAAAGACTTTTATTGAGCTAAGTAAGGCTCTTCATCCCCTACTTTAGTCACCCCTTAGTAAGTTTAAGCAAAATGAGTTAGGTGGAAGCCCTGAATGGTATGCAAGCCTTATGTGCAAATGCAGGACTGCTTTCCCTCATGTCAGGAGGGGAACATGAGTTGCCATTGCACTGTTATAATTTTGGAGGCTATAACCAGTAAGATACAGCATGAAGTGTAACTGTCTTACCTTCTCAGTCCTCCAAACATCTTGTTGACTTTCTAACTTATGCAAGTAGTGTAGTCTTTCTATTCATCATTTAGACAAAATTAGTTTGCTGCACACCGAGAGTCAAAAGTTTTGGCAGTTTTCTGTGTAATCTTAAAACTGTTAATAACATTAATCAGTTTACGTAAACTATTTTCTATAGTCCTAATAGGGAATTTTGCAAAGCGCCAACTTGCCAAGAATATTCTAAAATTTAAAATAGACTACGAGGAGTAGATACGTTCATACATTTAGTGCTGAACACCCCAGCAGTCAAGTAAAAACACACAGCACATTCATCACTGCATGAAAGCCACTAGATTAAACCAGAAGAGGCTCTGAACTACTGTATGCATACAAAATATTTTTCTAAGATGTACCACAAATGAAACTTGAGTTTCTGTTCCAGCAAGAATGCACTCTTTGCTGCTGCAATCGTTTAGTATCAAATGCACCTGATATAGGCTTTCAGCCTGTAGAAAACAAAGCCATGGCAGCAGGAAGAGATGTCCAAAATAGCATCCTGTTCTGAACATACTGCATTTAAGGTAACATTTGTATACTGACAGTGTGTGTTTTATATGGACTGTGTATAACTGCTGCATATCTTTGTGACCAAAGAAAATGTTTTTTTTTTTCCTCATCCAGTTGTCTTTCATCTGAATCTTATTTTAATTTGGCAGTACTCTGTTATCCAACATACCTGTGTGCTGGTTTCTGTGGCACAGCTAGCATTAGTCTGGATATAACCCCAGGCTGCAGCAGGGCACCATCCATTAGCACATGCTTGTGCTGACGTGCCTCACGGGTATTTCAGCACTGCAAACTGGGCACACACCGTTTCTTCTGCTGCTACCTCTCAAGCTCCTTGGTTAAAGCAGGGGAAAAAAAAAAAAAAATCGCATCAGGGAAGTTGCGCGAGCATCAGACAGGACAAGCACAATGCCGGCACGCATGAAGGAGGCCTGGGGCCCGGNACCACGCGGGGGCGCCCGAGGGAGGAGCGCGGGTCGGGGCCGCCCTGCCCGGCGCTGCCGCCGCCTGGGCCCCGGTTGCTTTAAGGCTTCAGCAGTGGGCTCGGGAGCTCCGGAAACTGATCGTGGTCCTGGGGCTCCTGAGGCAGGGCTGCGGCTGGGAGAGGAGGAGGAAGAGGAGGAGGAGGAAGTCTTCATGTTCAGCCTTTTCTCCCTGCAGCCCTTCACTTTCTTGTTCCTTCCTTTTTTCCCCTCTGGCTAATTTTGTTTCTTCGGGTACTACTATTTCTTTTTCTTTAGATACTACTTTAGTTACTACCCAAAAGAAAAAAAAAAAAAAAAAAAGCTGATTACTTTGGTACTTGATTTACCAACATCACACTGATCACTGGATTTGTTTTTTTTTTTTTTTTCAGCCTTCCATCTTTATTCAGCGTGTGACGCAGGCAGGATTAGTCTCTAAAGTGCCCAGCAATGTTGAATGAGGCTTACTGTGAAACAAAATTATAGGAGCAGTTCCTTAACCCCAGGCCACACCTGCAGCACTGTGTCCGGTTCTGGGCTCCACGGTACCAAAGAGATCATAGATGTGGGCGTACTGGAAAGAGTCCAGCAGAGGGCCACCAAGATGATGAAGGGACTGGAGCACCTCTCCTACGGGGAAAGGCTGAGAGAGCTGGGACTGTTTGGCCTGGAGAAGAGGAGGCTCAGAGGGATCTTATCAATGTCTATAAATATCTGAAGGGAGGGTGCAAAGAAGATGGAGCCAGGCTCTTCTCAGTGGTGCCCAGCGACGGGACAAGAGGCAACGGGCACAAACTGAAACACAGGAGGTTTCCTCTGAACACCTGGAAGCACTTCTGTGCTGTGCGGGTGACGGAGCTCTGGCACAGGTTGTCCAGGGAGGCTGTGGAGTCTCCTCCTTGGAGATCTTCAGAAGCGCCTGGACATGGTCCTGGGCAACCTGCTCTAGGTGTCCCTGCTTGAGCAGGGGGTTGGACCAGATGATCTCCAGAGGTGCCTTCCAACCTCAGCTGTTACGTTATTCGGTGACTCTGTGAACTTCCTTGGCAACCTTCCTATCTTTCCATTTTATTCTTTATCTGCATAATGGGAATAATAATACCTGTTTACCACAGAATGTGCCATGAAGAACTGATTGGCAGTTTGATGCTATAGGGATGGAGGCTATAGACGTATCTAGAGAGGCAGACAAAAGTCTTGAACTAACAATAGCAAGAAACCCAAGAAAGAGCTTACATGAGAATGGCCAATTCAAGACTTAAAAGAAATAACCTGCCATTCAGCCTACCCTTTGCTGCAGGAACTCAGTCCTGCCAGTTTTCCTTGAAGATAATCTTTCATGACCCAGAAGAGGCTAAGCTGTGAGAACAGCAGGCATGTGAAGAGTTTAAATGGGAAGTGTTAAATAGCAATTTTAGAAAGTACACAAGTGGTTATTTTTTAGTGTTTTTAGTCTAGCCTTCAGATTAGGAAGGTTAGAACAAAACTCCGACAGACCTTCCCTAAATCTGTTTGTGCCACCACTGAGACACAACACCCTCTTCCAGCTTGGCAAGCCCTGTGTTCCTCTGCACAGCATAACAAAGAAACGATCAGTTTTTAAAAAAAAGTAATACAATACACAATGCACAAGTAAGTGCCACAGCAATGGGCTGTTTCGACTTTTTTAAAATTTTGTCACGTGCTTTGTAAAAAGCAATTCTCCATTGCCTGATATTGTGCAAACTCCTGGTGTGACCAAACTTTGCTCTGAGGCAGGTCTGAATGGGACCCTCTATTCTTAGGCTATTGTTTTGTGTGACGAAGGCACACTGATCTTCCACAAAGGCAGTGGCAGGGAAAGTACTGTTGAGGTATTTCAGAGATATGTTTTATGTTCAGAGTTTTTTGAGAAGTATTCTGACCCATGCCAACAAAGAGGGTTTTTTTGTCCTGTGCTGCGGGAAAGCAGAGGTTCTGGCTGGGTGGGTTATCTGATCATGAATTGCAGCTTTCTGCAGAGGTCTGCGTGATGTGGAAATGATAAACAAGAAGCAGTAGAGATTGGGTCATCATGTTTGTTCTGGTTGAGGACAAAATAGCTCAGTGGGCAAGGCCTTTGTCTGGCTATTTAGAGCTTGTTCAAAGCCCTCTATGAGACAGTGAGTGTAGTTGGGATGTTTTTGAAAAGTATGATTTCTTTGTGACAATTGTTCCATTTTTCAGTTTACCATATAGATATCTCATTTTAGGCATCTTCTGTCTTTATATAACAAAGACTTGTCCTGGAAATTGCTCACAGAACCCATCGGGAGGAAAACTACAAGTTCTTTAAAGTAACTTTACCCAGTACACGTCTTCAATGTCAAATTTGGGAGGGATTTAAAGAATGATAGCTATTCTGGTGAATTTGCAGTATTTGTGGGTTTTGTTTTTGTTTTTGTTCTTATGGATTGAGACATTCAAGGTATGTTTTGACTTGACTGAGAAGTACATGAAGATGGACGCAAGCTTCAGCCTTATCTGCTTTCCCACGTGTCTGTACATGTGGCACCCTGCAGAGACCCTGCCACCGGGCTGAGCGTTGAAATCTGCACCTGACTTGCTCCGATGCCCATTGACTTGGAATTCTGCCGCAGCAAGAACTAAGTGAAAACTGAATGTGGTTTTAAGCCTGTAATCCTTCTCACATTGGGTAGCCACAGCTTGTTCTTCCTCAGACCTGCAAAAACCAAGGTTAGGCATTTTCTCACAAGGCTGTATATTTGGAGTTATAGAAAATGTGATGTGAGCCTCACCTGCTTCCTAGCTATCCTGTGACCTTTTTCAGGGAATTTTTTTCTTTCCCCTAGACACTGCTAGCACCTGGCAATGGTAATATTGCAATTCCCAGTATTCACCGTTCAAACTAATGAAGTGTTGAAGCCTAGATAAATCACTTTAGTTGTTACAAATAAAGATTAAGAAGGCTAAACTGAGTGTAAGGCTGATTTTAAAAATGCTGGAGTAGATGCATTGTCAGGAGACCTTTAAGTTTCAGATTTCAGTACACTTGAAGAGGCCTCCTGTAACAGCTGGCAAGATTATTAATAGCTGCCACAACTGATTTAGGTAAAGGATTGTTTTCTTGGTGGGATTTTAACTAATGAGTCATGTCATTTTGTTCACCTTAGTTTTTATTTGTTTTGCTTTGAAAGGAAGAAGTTTTTGTTATGCAGAGTAGATACAGATGGTACGTCCAGGTTTGAAAGCTGGGAAAAGCATCCTACAAATTCTGGATAATAAGGGCAGGAGTCTCAACTGGGATGTCACTCTTGTCTTCAGAGACTGCATGCTAACCTGCATCAGCTCATAATCCTGCCCCTGATATTCATAGTCCAGTGTGAGTAAATAGGTAATGGAGTGGACGTTGGTGTAGAAATCTACACATACATATGCCCTAACTCTTAAAATATGAGGAGAAGTTAAAATGTTTATGTATGTCAGACATCAGAAGAACAACAGAACCCCAAACTCAGAAGAGTGTCCCTCTTCCCCAGCACCATCTCCTGCCAAACTGTGTATGTAGTATCACAGCAATTAGCTGAGGAAGATCTTTCTGCTGTCATTCATTGAAGAGCCATGGTAAGTTTGTTTACCTAAACGAAGCGTTTACCCCCTGCTTGTCTTCAGCATTTTGGATAGCAGCTGAACTAATAGTTGGTATAATCATAGTGTCAGCCAAACTGTAGCAATGTTACAGGTGTCAGGATGCTTGCTTATTTTCAAAACACTGCACATTTCATATTGCGTATTTCTCATTTGAATAATTACATGTTTTATATTCTTTTACATGCTGTTAAAAATAGTCCAGAGCCTTAAAATCTGTAACTCTGACAGCTGCAGTGGTGTGATTTTTTACTGGTTTCAGCTAGAGTGACTCAATCATCTGACAATTAGCAATGATTTTACAAAGCATATTTTGTACTCTATAAGGCTCATTTAGAGTAAAAATCATTTTCTGCAGAGTGAAGATAGCAGTCTTCACTTTAGGCTTTCACACCAGTATTTTTCACTAGCTACTTGCTGCTTTAAGTTTCTGTTGATTATGTAAGAAAAGGATATAATTTCATAGGTGTTTACATCATTTTTTATGACAGTGCCTCTCCTAAGTTCAGTGCAGTTACTTGGAATTTACACTAGTGTTAATAAGAAGAAAAATGTGCCCCAAGCCCTAGATCCACAGAATGGGAGGTAGTAAAAAAAAAAATCCGTTGGAGCACCCTGATGTTTATATCGCATACAAAATCAGCATGACAAGTACATTGTTAACATTGCACTCAGGCCCTCAAGTGTAGCAGAAGTGCAAGAACTACAGTTGCCTGAACATTTATCAGGATTTCCAGCTACTGCATGCTTAACTGCATGATGCTAACAGTGTTGTTTTAATGGAGTTTTCCTGCTTTACGATTTAATGTATAATTACATTCTTATGCTCTCTTTACTTCCAAAGGTCCTCTACAGCTTTTAGTGCACAGGAGGTAATATGCTTAGCTAGCATGTGACTGAATCAGTTTTTCTCTTCACTGTCCCATTTCCCCACTCACAACTCTTCTTCACGAATTCTGGCTTGCACCTAAATCCTATGGTCTTTTTGCCATTGGGATTCCCATGTTGCCTGCACTGCACCCTCTGCACTTCACCAGTACAGTTACAACTACTGCGTGACATAAATCTGAAGAAGTCACAGCAAGTGGTGCTAACAGCTGAATCTTTTCATGGTTTCACATTAAAGCAAAGAGTCACCTATTGTTTTCAAGTGCTTTTGGTTGTTCAATCCATACTTCAGTGCTTTGATGTACAAAGCAAAGCTTCGAAGGCTATGATCAATACATGGCCAGTGTCTTACTGTGCTGCAGACTTCCAGAAGAAGTGAAAAGCCAAGATCTTAACCACTTCAGGCTGCTAAAGTTTCCATGAGAGTTTCAGCACACATAGAAGTATTTTGACCAAATTCTGACCTTGAGAATCGCAACTCCATGTGGTTAAATTGCCCCTACAGTTTCTGATGGCTAAATTTTTCCTATATATTCTATTGTTGCTTCTTGTCAGAAGCAGTCTTACAGTAGCTGTGCACTGGCATACAATTGCTTGATTCCTCCAGGGCAGCGACAGTATTACCAGGAGCACAAAACATGGAGATCACTTTATCTCCAGCATGGCTGTGTCAGTGGGGATTGTGATCAGAGCAATGGCAGAGGAGCGCCCCTGCACAGCATCTCCCCGGCACAGAAGAGACTTCTGCACTGACCTGATGTGGGCTGTTACAGCCAGCTGAGCCAGAGGCTGAGTGAAGGGGTGCAGGGGATCTGTTCCCACCAGTCTGGTGGCTTCAATACCCTTCATAATTGCAGTGGCAGCTGGTGGTGCAGCTGCTTGTTTAGCTGATGGTCAGGAGAACAAGCAACCTGGGTTCCCTCAGGTTGGAATAATGACTTAAGATCCCTGTCCTCAAGAATCTGCAAAACCAATGTCCTTGGTCTGTAAGTAGGAAGAGTGCTAAAAATTCTGCGAAGACTGGTTTCACCAGATGAATAGCAGCAGCTTTCCTACTCATTTACAGCTTCATCTAAACAGCCTTAATCATTCATTTGGCCTTCATAAACCTCTTTCCTCTGCAACCCCACCACCTACCCTGTACAGTGCCAGAGGCTGGAAATGATCTGGAGGACCACAGCAAGAATGGCTAGAGGACTGGAAAACATGGCCGGGAGGTCCACCTGAAGAACTGGATTTGTTTACTCAAAAAATAAAAATAAAAAAATAGAATGAGTATGCTTGGACACAGACTTTGGAGGCATGGTGTTGAAGAGGGTGGTAATCAATTATCTAAGGGAAAAAGTAAGTATAAATGAGCCTAATATACAGCAAAATATGTCTGAGTTTGGAAAATGTTCCCCTTCCATGGGCCAAGGGGGTGAAATCTCTAGGCAGGGTACAAGTTTATAACAGCGAGTGGAACAGCTGTCCCCAGGAGGTCCTTGTCTTGTACCAGGTCCAGCCTCTGGCAAGACAGCTGGGATACATCTCCTGAAGCCTCCTCCCGCCCTACCCTCTCTTCTATTTCATGTTGTGGGGAACATGTACAAGAGCAACCTAACCTAGCAATGTTCTTGGATCACTCAGGTAGGGATCAGCTTGTGGGTCAGGTAGGCATCAGGCTGGTTCATCTCTTGAAGTGCTCTATACCCTTAATAGTAAATTTTAAAACTTTTTTTTTTTTTTAACTTTGCATTTCATCCTGTTGTTGGTACCTCTCTTATGCTCTGCCAATACAGCCATTTGCAAAAGCTACAGACATTTTTACTTTTCTGAAGACTTTTTCAAAGTTAAATGAATTCACACAATTTCAGTGGCTTTCATACTGTGCAACCTTTGCATCTTGATGGAGCCAGACTCCCTGTTTTGCATTTCATTTCAGTGCGTTCCATGAGACTAACTAGAACTTACTAGGAAATGGAATTTTCTGAATGATTTTTCTAATTTATCTCCCTTGATCATGTTTTCCATTTCTTCTTTGATTTCACATCTCTCCATGTTCCTGGTCTCAGTTTTTCCTGCTGAGCAGTGCTGACTGCTGTGCAGCATACATTCTTCCTGCAGAAACAGAGTTAGAATGGTAAGTGTTTCTCTTCAGTCTTCTCTTTGCATTAAAAAAAAAAAAAAAAAAAATCTATCCTCATATTTATTAGGAGGGAACGTGTCCCCAGCAGCCTCTCTTCAATCAGCACCTGACATGGAGGTTGATCTAGCAACCTGCAGTGCTGTTTTAAGTGCTGCATCTGTTACTGAGAAAGAAAAACCTACTAAGTGAGCATCCATCTATGAAATGTTAACCCTTTTGTAAATATCCGTTTGCACATCTAAAACCTCAAAGCTGCTTTTGGCTGATATAAACCAGCATAACCCCAGCTATGTGGTTTTACACCACCTATTCTGTTTTATGCCAGCCACTCTCTTTCCATTGGCAATCTTGTCTCTGACAATGTAGAACTATAATCAGTAGATCTGTGGTGCTTGTGTCCAGATTGGCACCCAGGGATGTGGCCAAGCAATCTCCAGCAGGTCAAAAGCTCTGGATCAAGATTTTACTTTTAGGCCAACCTCTTTCTCCAGACCTACATTTTAACATTGCTCAGTTTTGATGATTAGTCTCCTAACATTGCTCAGGATGAACAAATTTAACAAATTTATCTCGTAATAAAGTTGCCGGGACTTCTGTTGCTGAGGTCCTCCACGAACCTAACGCCCCACCAGGCATTTTACAGAAAACTGGGAGGAAGTGAATTACAAGAGATGATTTTGCACTTATGGTAGCCAGAAGTCCATTGCTTGTGCAAGACCTGGGAGCACATCCTATCTGCACATAACTGAGGTGTGTTGGTTAGAGCACTGAAAACCTATATGCAGACCTTATTTAGGTCTGAATGGTGTGTTTCAGCATAGGCTTGTGCTTGTCTGACCTAAGCCTAATAAAAATAAGCTGGAGTTAAACTAAAGGAAGACTGATTTTCACTGGCATTTTCCACTGAATCAGCTACATCAAGTTTTAAATCACACTTCAAAAGGAGGCCCTACAGCTCTGCATGCAGGCAAGCCTTTAAGCTTCCATTTGTTTGCATGATGTAAAGTCCAGAGAGTACAAAGGGCATCGTTGTTCCCCTCCCAGCTCTGACCCACATGTCTATTTCTTCACTTGTTATTTTCTGCTGGACCCATGAGGTCATTGCATTTGGACTGTTCATTTGTGACTACAATAATAATTTTTTGGAAGATGTCACCTGTGGTGAAAATACCCATCCTAATACTGTTAACGGCATGGTGAAAGACAGGCAGATCTTTACTTGGACAGGGCTGGAAGCAGGCTAGAAGTGCTATTTTCCTTACCCAGGACTCATTTCAGTCTCAAGCCTGTTTGCCTATGTGGCATGCCATCGGCTTCCCCAGATACTCAGCAGAAAGGTTTACACTTAGAGCCGCACACTGATGAGTGCCCCTTTCGGTTCCCCTCCCCCAGTTCATTAACATGCATGTCTTCCCTTATTAGTGTTCATCATTATGTGAACAGCTGGTAACTGTTCTGTTTTCCTTCTCCTCAAAAAGAGGGCTTCACTGCCATGAGGAAAATTAGTAGTAGGTAAAAGCAATTTTTAATACTGACTCCAGGTCCATTAATTTTTTCATTATCATTATCATCATTGTCATGGCAAGGGTGGGCAGGTAGGCTGTGGGCCTGATTCTTACGTCACTCAAAGGAGTATAAAGGGAGAGAAACTCTTCTGAAGACAGCAGGGTTACCAATGCAAACCCAGGGTAAGTGTGGATCAGTGTCTAACTCACGTTATATTTTTTAATGGCTGCCTTTAAAATATGAGCAATTTCTCTTCCAAATCCATTTTAACTGTAATTAACTGTAATGAAGATTTTTTTTCTGCTTGTATTTTTTAGATACATGCTTCAGCAAAGATTTTGAATGACCCCTCTGGCTGTGTGTCTTACAATTGAGATTAGAATTATTTCTCTCATGTATGTAAAGAAAAGATGAAAAAGTACAAGATAATTGCAAACTAGACATATTTGCTAAGGTCCTCACTTCCATTTTTCCCTCACTAGATCTCTTCTTAAGATGGAATACGCGTTTTTAGTGGATCATGGCTGTATTCAGGACCCTGAGCAATAGTCAGGTCACAAGACTTTGTGGACTGTCTGAAATAACCCAGAATAAAGAGTTCCACAATCCAGGTTGAAGACAGTTTTGGAGTGGTACTTCATCCTGGATTTTTTAATTACTTAGCACAGCAATTTTCCTGCATACCTGTCATCTAAGACATAAGATCTATTCCATTTTCCCTTCTCAAGCCATAACCCTGAAAACTTACTTATTTTCCATAGGAATCAACAGCAACATACTTATCTACAATTTTACCTTGGTGTGGGAAACTCAGTTACACAAGGTATGGTAGAGGTGGACTGGGTTTTCCATGCTCTCTGTGGAAGAAAAGAAAAAAAAGAGGCAAGAGTCCTGTAACTGAGGACACAACCCACTGAGGGCAAGGGAATGTCTTCAGTTACGTGACTTAACAGCAATGTGTCTCCATCCGCATGACCTCCCACAGGGCAGGAGCCCCTGGGGATGTGGTCCAACACAGCTATCTTTCACCTTCTGAAGTGGCCAATTTTTTGTTGATGCTGATCAAATCCAGTCACTTGCAAGCCAGGTACCAAAGACAGATACCTCACCTTTAGGGAGCCTTATTTGTGCTCCTGGCCTAGCAGAGCCTAGGCCCTGCTGTGGGATTGATTTGATGCTCCAATGTGCTAAGCCTCCCCATAGTTACAGATATCCCTCTCCTTTGAAGCTCTTCTCTTCACTCAGGCTAGTGCTGCCACAGAGTAGGTTGCCTCAGTACCTGAGGCAGGAGATCAAAATTTCTCCTGAAAAATATTAAGCTATAAAGCCGTGGTCTGCGATCGCTGCATGGTTAGACCAGTCTCCACTACTTTTCCAGATTAAATACAAGGGAAAAGTACCAAATAGCCTTGTCTTCAAACCAAACAAGTTCTTCAGTATGTTTATGCAGTTCAGTGGAAATATACCTTGGTGCCATGACGATGGGAAGTTGATTGGATTGACTTGGAACTGACCATTCCCTTTATATCTTCCCTCTGTATTGTTATACTGGCTTGTTATTTTTCATTTGACTCTAATCACCCATTCCAAAGAAAATTAATGTAAAACAAATTGATAGGATACTTCTGAAAGAACAGAAGTCTTCAACCAGTAGGATGACACGAAAATTAAGAAAATGCTGGGGACACTGTGCCAGGAGATAAAAAACTTTTTTTTTTTTTTTTGAATGTTAAGTTCTTTGTCTTCTAAATGGAAACTTGCATACAGCAATTTATTGTCCAAACAAAGTCAGCCAGACATTATATCTTCTGCTTATTGGTTCCCTGTGGGATCACATTTTCGTTTCTGGAGCTGTTTATTCCCAACTATACACCACTAGAGGGTGCTCAGATAGCAGTATTACTGGGAATTTATAAATTGTTTCTGGTTAGAATGGTTAGAATTTTTTGCTTCTCTGCAGCTCATTGTGGCCTTAATTCTCATCTTCCTAGTTGCTCTGGCTGTTATGTTTGCTTGTTTGTTTTCCCCCTCTCTCTTTATTTAGAGCTTCTGCAAGCTGAGAAACTCCTGCTTAATGAGTTGGTAGTTCATCATCTTGATGCTATTTTAACGGCATTTGTCAGCGCAGCACAAATAGTCTCACTGTGTCTCTCCTCACGTCACAGCCAAACATGAGTTACCACACCGCAAACGTGAAACCACCATTAAACAGCTGCTTTCAAGTGATTAAAATAGATGTGGTAGAATCCGGGAATCCAGGACTGTTTCCAGGTAAGCAAACCTGTAGTACTTGGCTCACTCCCTCCTCCATCCCCTCCCAAAATTACACATATTTGTATTCTCCAGACTTACCAACATCCATTTCCCGTTCAAGGAGACAATCCATGTCCTAAAGTTGCTCACTTTGTCACCATACTAAAAAGCCTAATCAAATACACAGCACTTGCATAAGTCTCAGGCATGATGCATGTCACAACTATTACAGTAAGTACACTTCACTGTGCTGTGTAATATATCTGAAAGCCTTTGTAACGACTTCAAAAGAAAACTTGCATGTACGCTGTTTGTAAATGCTCCAAGGGCAAGGAGAGGAAATTCTTCTTAACTAGGAAAGCTGAATAGCTAGCAACCAGCCTTGTACCTGAACTAGGTATTAGTAGTAGTAGGTAATCTGTGGAACACAACATACCTACACAGTACCCAACCATACCCAAACAACATTATATTTTTCTATTTCTGCTCCAGTCTCCAGGACAGGTCAAGACATGGTGAAGAACAGTTATTTAATTAAAGGTAGGTTTGTGACTTTATAGCTAAAAACAAACAAACAAACAAAACCACCTTTCTTTTAGGGGATTCCTGGAATAAACGGATTGGAAGGAAAGAACATCAGACATACAAGAACAAATGCACGTGTAACTGTAAGCCATTTGCAATATTGAGAGATAGGTGGGAAAAAGGAGATGAAGCTTCTGTAAAGAAAGAGGTCAGGAAAAATGTCTGACCTATCTGTGGATACAGATCTGAGTGTCTCTGCTGTATACAGTTATGCGGGCATGTTGTAGAAGAAATTGCTCCAGGGTCAACCATAGTTTTTACTTAGTTGGGCTAAGAATCTAATCTTTCAAGGACAAAGACAAGGAGTTTTCTTAGAGGTTCAATGAAGTCACTGTCCTTCATGCTGGATTGTGCCTCAGATCCTTTTCTCCATTGGAAAAGATGATTGCTGCTTCTCTGTAGAACAGGGTATCACATTTCTGCTGAAGCAAATGTACCTGTATAATGGTGGTCTTATTAAGTACTAGCTGATGCTGAATTACTTGTAGAAAGGATGATGAAGACAATGTATCTGCCATCAGTATTTCCTATTGGTCTCATTTCAGAGCCATGTGAGTAAAAAAAGCAGCAGTAGCATTAGATGATGATCTTCTTGCAATGGATAGGGAATATCACATGAATGCTGTTAGATTAGTTTTGGATTAATCATGCTGCTACTCCTGGCCTTGAGATAGGTTGAACATGCTATGACAGTCACAGGAAGTGGCAGAACTGCTCTGGGATAGTTTTGCACTGTTTGTTAAATTTGTTCATTCCTTGTTTCCAATTAGTCTTAATTTTCCTGCATTTAGAATCGTTCTCTAGACTGTGCTCAGATGACTGAGCAATCCCGATTACCCTGTGAGTGAATGGTCACTGTCACTATTTACTGTTCCAGCAGAATGGGGGATTCAGATAGATGGATAACGTGATCAGCCTTTAAAAGTGCAATTTGATGGAAGAGAGAGAAAGCATAAGTCAGAGGCCTGATTTAAGGAGTCACTACTTAATTACAGGAAAATTAACTAGAGAGAGTGAACAACGTAGTGCAAAAATTTGGAAGTAAGAGAAGGATGGAGAGAGAAGGCAGTAGTTTGAAAACTAGTTATTGCAGAAGAGAAGTTTCTTTAGAGTGGAAGACCAAGGTGTATCCCTGTAGGCAGGTGGAGAAAAGGGTAAAATCTGTAAAAGAGAAACTGCTTAAAGGGAGAAAAGGAAAAAGATATGAGGGAGAAGAAATATTGGGATGAATTTGGAAGGTTGGAGGCAAACTGAGGCAGGATAGTCTCTGCAAAAGCACATCTCTTTTTTTTTTTTTTTTTTAATGAAGATTAACTGGTACTGTTGTAAGCCTAAGGCAGCATGATTTTTCCTGGAGTTTGTTTCCTTCTTTAGCTGAAGTTGTGGTATCCATTATCATCTGAAATTACACACTATGGAAGAATAGTCATTTTCATACAATACACTAAGAAATCCACTATCTCATTTTAAAGGTCAGACTTTAAAATGGATTTGAATTCCATTTATTGATATAAGCCTGGAAACGTTGCACACAGTCATTTCTGACTGCAAATAAAGTGTATTTTACCTGCCTGACTTGTGGACAAAGGTGGTCTGGGTCAGCAAACAAGTTGCAAATGGTGTTGCATGCTGGATTATAACAGAGAATATGGAAAACAAACAAACAAACAGTTTTTTCACTTGGAGTTAATTACATTTTCTAGAAGGAGTTTTCCAAAAGTCAGTAGGACTCCCTGTCCTCTGCCCTGTGTTTTCACATCCTCACTCTGTTACCAGAAGAGAGATTTGTGGAGAAGTTGTAGCTCTTATGCCCTTTGTCCTTATATCAGAAGCCTTGATGCAACTGAGTAGTGGCTTTGACTTTCTCTGTGACTTCTGATATTTTAGAACCCACTGCAACCTTTTATAATCTGCTGTTGTTTGTGCTGCATGGAAGACTTCTCTGCCTTCTGTGCAGATACCATTTCTACATCCCTACAACCACAGTTGGGAAGAGACACAAATATTATGAATATTTTTGTTGTGGCTAAACTGTAGTGGAGATTCTCGAATGCTTCTTGGAGGGCAACACAAGTCATTTCATTGCTTGTGGAAATGAGCAGATTAGAGCTGTGAAAAAAAAAAAAAAGTGTAGTTCTGCTACCATATCCCTTCAGGAACTCATATTTTTTATTATGACTTTTATTTTAAAATGAAAAAAAAAGTATTGCTGCTTTTCCATTCCCACTCTGGAAATTGTTTTTCTCCAAGCCTTGCATAACTACAGCTAACTTTGTAGACACCACGAAATAGGCATAGGTATTATAATAAATGATACACAATATTATTGTGATACATAGTAGAACGGTTCAGTAATTTTTTCTGTCAACTGCTGGATCTAGCTGATCTTCACAATATTTTCTAAAATTAACTTGTTCTAGTTATTCCTAGAGTCATATTATATTACTGTTTCTTGTATATGGTTACACTCATTCATCCATGTGTATAATTGAATGCAAAAGGGCCAAGAAGCCAGTTGAACTTTCTAAACTGAGACCGTTTGCAGATAGCCATGATTTGCAGATCTGAGTGCTAGGGATGCTATGGCTCTGGGTTAGACACTGTACTATGAAAGAAAAGGATTCTGCTGCTGCATCTATCTCCTTAATTTTTCAGGAATGTTTGTGTTCATGGAGGTACTTTGCATGGCTGCAAAGAGATGAAAAAATCAGAACATAATTCTGTATGATGACCTGGGTAGTGGTTTCTCAGAGCTTTAACACTGGAGAGATTTTAAACACACCTGTTAAATATTTGTATTCTAGCAGGTGCAGAAGCATTCATAGATAAATATCATATTAACACTGTTTTGCACAGGCATATTGTCTTTTGTCCCATAACCCCAAGGAGCTTTACAAATACTAATGACTCATGAAGTTTGTACTCGTCGTATCTGCCTTAGCCCTGTGCCTGTCCATTCACTCATGGGTGTTGCACAAGTACACAGTCTGTGATGTAATCTTTATATTTGATTGCACAAGTATGCAGTCTGTGATGTAATCATTATGGACAAAGGATTACTTACAACATAGCCCTGCTGTAGAGTGGTCTAAAATAGTGGAATCCATGTTTGTGTGTTTAAAGTGTTAGCCTGACAGTTTATAGGCAGAAAATGATTCCTGTTACATCCTTCTTTTGTGCCCTTGCCAAGTAACAGGGTTTTGCCAAGTATCATGGCTCTTGAAAGCCATGCTTATATCTTTCCAGGGGAACAGATATCTTCAGTAAGTACACAATCTGACAAAATGAGTAGAAAAGGGAATTCTCCTGTGATGCCTAAGATGAACACACCTAACACTATGTTGTAGCAACATGTATGTCAGTGGCTATTAAACAGCAACCCCCCATTGCCATTAGTCGGTATTTGTTTGTGGGGGAGACAGCAAGAAGAGCAGAGAACCATTGCTTCAACTAGAGAAGATTTTTATTTCGCAATGGTTTTAGTATGAGTTTGTACTGCAATGACAAAATAAACTTCTGAAAAATGCTTTATTTTCTGAAGACAGAGCAGTACAAATCAGGAATTACTGGTTTCCTTAAAACTGCATTCCAGTTAGAGAATGCATCCCTCATCTGTTTTTATTAGTGTCACAGTTTACTCCAGAGTCAGGAGAGGACTGTATGATCCACAAAAGCCGTGTTTCCTAATGATGAGAGAACAAGACAGTGTCTTAATGTGAACTTCAATGGCAAAAGGACCAGCCCTTATGAGTTCCAAATTTATTCTAGAGAACAAAAATGGAATCGCTGTCTTCTCCAGCAATTTGAACAGCATTTCTCATCCATTGTCTGATATACCTTGTGAGGTGCATATTCCATATGCTAGCTGCAAATGACTTAGTTCTGCTTAATTCTGCTAGACTGGCTCGTTGAGATGAGTGTTTCTTTATCTCTAGTTCTTCTTCACAGTGTAGCATTTTGTTCTCTTCTAATTTGTGATAAGTCTATAGAGAAGCAATCTCCCTTGTGATTGTTTGCTTGGTGTGATGTTTCTGGCTTTCTGGGGTGTAGTTTACAAATTTTCTTACACTAGAGTATTTTTACAGTTCATTACTTTTTATTTACCTCACAGGAACACAAGGGAGACCAATCAGACTTTCAGTTGAGGACATACTTAACAATAAATTGATTGTCGACCAACCAAATGAACCACCCCAAAGCTTTGAAGCCCATAGATAACAATAAGATTAATGCAGGATCCTGCAGACTTTTCCTCATGCTAGCAGTCCCAGCAAAGTCAAAGGCTATCAGGACTGCTGGAAGCCTGCTGGAAACTCTTCAAACTGAGACCTCTCATTCACAAGTGAACAGTGGCCTCGTCATGCCATCCTCTTGTTTCTGTACACCAGACTCAGGAAATGGGACTGTGAGTGACTCAGTTCTCTTGTGCTCATTTTTTTTTTGCCAAGAAGTCCATGGAGATGTGTGTCAGTGTGGGATAGAATTAGCCCTTCATTTCCCACGAATCCTTTTGAAACAGCATCAAGCCAGGGAATAGTTTGGAAATGTGATGTATATCCAAGAACCAGGCACCCAAAATGCAGCATAAAGCCCACAGCTTTATCAGCTTTATCTGTGCCTTTATATAAAGTGGCAATGAATTGTTCAGGAGTGCAAATCTATTGCTATTTTTGTTCTTGTTGCTATTGTTATTAATAATTATTATTACTACTATCAGCGAATGACACTTGCTTCTCTAAAGAATGATTCTTTCTTAGCTAGTGACAAAAGCAATGCTTTTTTGAGTACACATCACATGACATATCTTTGTCAGGCAGTGTCCTGTTCAATCAGCTGTGTTCTGCCAAAGTATTGTTAGATATTTGTCTCAGCTTCTAATGTCAACCATCAGTGATTTATTTCTGTTTGCCCTTGTGATGGCCTGAAAACCTGAGGAGAGATTAAATTGAAGTTTGTGTTTAAGGACTGGATGAAAATAGATAAATAAATAAATAAATAAATAAAGATAAAATGGTATTCTGTGCTCTAGTTTGGCATGTAGTCTGGCAAATCATGGTCTTTTCATTGTTAATTTTCTAACCTATACACAGATTATGGATGTTCATAAACAAAAATTGTTTGCTCATTTTAAACAGGTAGTTTTGGATGATTTATCTATCAATATCCAGCAGTATTTTCAATGCTGGCCAAACAGAAATGACAAAGTAGTTTTTGTCTAAGGGGCACAGAAATTCTACTCCTATGTAATGTACAGTGAAATCAAAGAGGAAGCTCTGATGGCTGTGAAATGAGTGAGGACCTTATTCATGGGACCAGGTCTGTCTGCAAGAGCAGGATGTTTTACCATGTGCTTTGCTAATGCCAAACAAATGGTCAAGTGCAAACTTAGTCTGAGCTCCGCAGTCTGCTTCAGTCTGAGCCTGGAAGCTTTGCACAGGAACAAACCCTGGCCTTTGCAGCCTGGGCAGGAAGGAGTGCCGTCCATCAGCATGTACCTAGAGCCGGCCTTTTCCTAAACCGAATGTAGGGGCTCCGAGCTGCAGCTACATCCAGGCTGCAGCCTGCTAAGGAGGCAGAAATGGATTATAGACCTTGCTGTACCTAGGCCTGCTTGTCTGCTGCTGGAGTTTGTCACTGGATTCTGCAGAACAGGGAACTTGTCCCATAAAAGCACTGTCTTGGGTCTTATCTGTGACATGGTCTTGGATACCTCCTTCAAAAGTCCCAGAATCAGTGAAGTGGGCATTTTGGTTGCATAGGAAAGATGAGCTCTATTGCTGTAATGGTACAGTTTGGGCACAGATGATATACTAGGGAAAGTCCACTCAAGGTGGCCGGCAAATACCCACTTTCTTACTATTGGCATAAATACAATAGCTTCTCAGGAATGAGCTCCTCAGAAACTGGTTTGTGGAAGAGATTAATTTTAAAGGCAGATTTATGCACAGCAAAGGAAATCAAGAGGGCAAAATGTTCAGTACATAACCAGCTGGTGTGGACGAAGGAGCAAAGGGAAGAGCATAAGAAAGAAACAAGGGACTGCTAGAGTGATAAAAATGTTGCAAATTACCTTCTTGATAGTACCAGAAGAAAGTCCCAAAGAAATTAATATGAAAATGCAACCCAAAGGAGAGCTGAAGTCTGTATACATTACCCACCAGGAAGCACAATGTTTGCATACTAGAATTTAAAGTTATTACTCAGGACACTAGAGTGTACTTACAATGCTCTCAGAACACAGCAGAAGCAAATTAAGAAAGATGAAACAGATTAATAAAAATGCAAATAAAAAGGCTGTAAAGTTCCAGTGAAGGGCCTAACTCCACTCCTATTAAAATATAAACAGCCACATTCCCATTAAGTTCAGTAGGAGTACTATACTGAGCCTGAACTGGGGTCCTTACTGCATCCTAAAATCTATATGCATGGAAAATGTAATGAAAAAGCAGACAATTCACTTTTTATTCTACTTCTGCTCTGAAAGAAGAGTAGGCAGAATAATGGCCTACACTTGGGCTGTTTCCCCAGAAACAAAGACTTAGTTACTTTTTGTCTTCTAAATCATCAAAGTTAGTGCCAGCAGCCCAGACTCAGCTCACAGGTGAACAAGAAGCAAGCAGCCTTGCGCCTGTGCTCTTTGCTGACAAAACCCCTTTGCTGCTGGATGGCATCCTCCATTTAGGGCGCACCCAAAGTGCTGTTTGCCTGCCACATACTGAGTGTGGTTGTTAGCGATGGGGCTAATCCTGCTGTGTTTCCTGTGTCAGCTTCTCAGAGCTTGCATGGAATTGACACTCTGGCTGCCCACAGAATTCCTCTAGCAAGTCCTGAAAAGCCACGTCAGCTTTAAGGTGCGAGGAGAAATGCAGGGAAAGGCCCATGTGGAAATTGCTAAAACATCAACACTGTGAGCACTTCTGAGCCTTTGTGTCCAGAGAAGTGCCTTGCCCTCATCCTGATGCCTTGTTAGGGTAGGATCTGAGCACATCCCTGCCCCTTCTTCCCCTCTTCCCGTGTCTTAGCTAGGAAGGCAGCCTGGCTGTACAGAATGGCAGGAGTAAGAGACATCCTTTGATTAGTCCTTAATTTCTCCGCCTGAGGAAACCAGGGTCCAAGGGCAGGCTGTGATGCTTGCTTGCTGCAAAGCAGCTGGTCTGACAGTGCTTTGAAAAAGCTGGGTAAAGCTGGCTCTGAGGTCTGCAGTTAAAGGCTGGTTCACACCTGGCCCCTGTGCAGAGGCACTGAAGAGGAAAGTTTACACCGCCTCTGAGACCGCACCAGGGCTGCAGGCCCAGGTACCTGATAATGTGGCTGCAGCAAACCTCCCGTCCACCACTCTGATCACTGGGAGAGTGCAAAGGACATGAGCTCACAGACAGCATCTCTTGCAGATGTATGGCCACAACAAGGTGGGTGTTCTGTCCTCCTGTTAAGGACATTTTGATGTGTGCCCAGGGTTTCTGGGGAGCTCGAGGAGGATTGTGCTGGCTGACTGTGTTTCTTCTCCCCAGGAAGTAGGGCAGCTCTTCACTGTCCCTGGCCAATCTGACATAACTTGCTGACCCACTCTGGTTCTGCTTCTCCTCTCTAGAACTGATTTTATGTATAGGTTCAGTGCTTAGGGGTTATTTTGTGTTGTGGTCTGAGGTTTTGTGGGTCTTGGACTGGGCAGCTGCTGCGAATTGATCAGTATTTGCCCTACAGCTCCCAGTCATCTGTACTGTTGCTTTGTTTTTGTGACATTCACATGCTCTCCACTGTCTTGACTCTTCTGTTGTATTTGCTGAGCATCTTGTACAGCTCCCTTGTTGAGGCATTGGGTTTCGCTACAGAGCAATGACAGTGTTAACCATATTCATGAAGTCCCAAGAAACAGCAATACTCCAAAACGAAAAACAGCAATAAGCTGTTTTAAAGCTTGAAGGAGAGAGCAATGACGTGAGAGAGCTAAGTCCAGTCAAGCCCAAAGATGTCATTCCCAAGACGATGCATTCCACCAACCTGGTACTTGTTGCAAACTAGAATATCACAAAGATGAAAATATGCTGTTTGAAGCATGTCTCTGGTCCCATCTCTGAGATTTGTGATTTGCTCTAGGCCAGGATAATGCTGCCCTCTCTCAGCCCCCAGCAGTTTGTCTTCCCTCTCCTTGATCGTGAGGCTGGATTTTATCTGAGGATCCTGGAAATCTCTGTCCACAAGCTATCCACTCCATAGGTGGATTTACCACTCTCTCCAGGGGATGTAAGGGTTTGCCTTTTTCTCCAAAGGCTACATAACTATTGGCATATTGAAGCAAGCCTGGCTCTTGTTTCACCGTGCTTTCCCCAGGCAGCTTTCCCCACTCCGAACGCTCCCGAACAGGGCAGAAAATGAGCTACACGGGGCAGGGGTAGGGGCAGGGGCAGGAGGAGAGGCCGGGAGCGCGGGGAAGCCAGTTTCGCCTCCACCCTCATCGGAGCCCCGGAGGTGAAACCCGTCCTCCCGGAGCTCTCGGTGGCGGGGAGCTTGC
>VXAA01005392.1:836219-869613 GCA_013399115.1 Anseranas semipalmata | reverse complement strand
GGATCACTTTTGAATTCCAAGTATTGTAATGTTTCTGTTTTGCTTACTTTTCATCTATGATTAATAATATTGGAAAGGATTTCTATAACATAGTTGCCATGGTAAAAGCAGGCCTGTGTCCCGTCACAGAAACCCTGAACCACAATTAACTGTTTAATGTTTTTGGAGCAAAGGAAGATGTGAATAGCACATTAACACCTTCAGAACCAGCAGTCTTTCATACTAGTGGTGCTGGGCAGAGATTTTTCCCTTTCACTAGGAAGATTTAGGGCTATCCTTTACTACACATCAGGCAGTCAGGTGAATACTAATAATGTTTTTCAGGCCATCTTGCTGAACATATAAATTCATGCATTTGAGGGCCAGAAAGAGATGTCTAATATTCTCTCTGGCACATTTAATATGGTTTATACAGCTGAAATGAAGAAAAAACTATAACTAATGCTTGAATGATGGCTTTTCTCAAGAAATAGATCCAAATTCATTTTTAAAACTTCGAACATTAGAGAATTCATTGCATCCCTTAAAAACAAACAAACAAATAAAAAGAAAATAAAACTGTATTATGCTGTTTATTTACTTTAGCTCTAAGGTTAAACAAAGGAGGAATGTTTTTTTACTGCCGTTTCTGCTGGTTGGTCTGTTCAGGCCTCTGTTGCCTAGACTTGCACAGCTCTTCCTGGCTGTGAATTTTCTCTCTGTGCTTTCTGGTTGCTCTTCTGTATGCAAACCTGCAGGGGATAACAGTACAATGAGAGCAGACTGGGACTTTGTTGCAGTGAATGGCTTTCCACTATGCAAAAAGAGATGGTCTCTGCCCTTGGATGCTTATACATCAGGGATAGTAATCAATCTTAGTGAACAAAATAAATCACCAGTGTCAGTTGCAGTACCAGGATGCTGACAGCTGATTTTGTTGGCTTTTTTTTTTTTTTTTAATATACATATTGGATTTATTTAAGAAAAACAGACTAATGATCTAAACAGAATAATTTATGCCAGAATTTCAGATGGTGTAGATCAGCATAGCACCACTGATTGTAATGAAGTGACACAAATTTCAGTTAGCTAAAGAATTCACCTCTCCTGTCTGGGGAGGTAACACTTTTTGAAAAGATAGGATTAAATGCTCCCTAAAGTACTGATTTAAAATTAGTGTAAATTTGCAGGAGGAGCTGGCTGGGTAGCCATAAGTGACCTGGAATTTTGACTGGGTTTAGTCCTCTGATATAAAATAACAAGTTCTCCTAGCTTATACCCAAATTTCTTAGTTTGATGTGTATATCTTTCTCATCTTACATATTTCTTCATCTTTGAATAGAACACAGATCCTCTTGAATTGCATAAAAATTGCAGCCTCCACCGGTGACATCTTGCTTCATGTTCCATCCTTTGAAATTAAATTAATTGTTTAGTGTTGTAGTCTCTAAAATAGGGCTTTGAATTTCTTGTCTGATTATAGATTTTATCTCTCTCTCTGTTATTCCCCCAGCTTTATTGCTTTTTTTTTTGCACAGCTTTATTCTACTCCTATTCATGGAACTTTGCTTCAAGTATGTTGAATGAACTCCACTCTAGATGTTTATGTCTGCATTTGATTAGAAATTAATGCTAGGCAAGTTTTTTCCACTACTTACTGCTAACCCTCTTCAACAGTCTGCAACTGAAGGATCAGCTGAAATATCCAGTCTTAGGCTGTATTTGCTAAAGAGTGAAGAACTACAACAGACAGAAAGGGGGGCATAGTACAAATTCTGTAAGGAAAGGGGCGAAACAGAGCAGAGAAGGGCAGCATGAAAACCAAACACAGGTGAACTGTGGTAGGACAGGAATTTTGTTCTCTGAGTACTTTTTCTTCTAAGTGGAGACTTTAAAAAGGCAGTGGCTCCTTTGAGTGAGTCCAGCCTGTTGTGCTCCCTCGGGATCCATTTGCCTGGAGAACTGGGTGGTGAGTTTCATGTGGGGGCAAGCCAAGCTGCAGAAAAATTGTTGTTTTCTGGCCACCATTAGCTACTGGGTAGTAAAAAGCAGCCCAAGTGAGGTTACCGTGACCATGACTGTCTGCTTAGGACATCTGTCCATAAGAGTGCAGAAAACATGCTAGAAATTCTCAAAATATTTATTTAAAAGTATTCTTTGGCACTTTTTTTTTTTTTTTTTTAGCAAGGAATACTTGAGTGCTGAACATGTGGATTGTCCAGATTGTCTCACTGTTAATACATGCCCTGGCAGTTTTGGCTTGTGCCAACGTGCGGTCTCCAAGATAACGTCCAGGTATGATTTACTGGGATGGGCTGTGCCAAGTGCTGTTTCAACAGTGTGGACACAACTCTGTCAGCTTTGGATCCTTCCACCCTCCACAGTCTTCCAACCCAGTCCCAGGAAGTGCTGTACCTTTAAACTCCTGTATATTCCTTCATGCCACCACCTGGGCATGCAGAAATATCCCTCGATTTTCTACTATAAGAAATATCCTAATACTGTCTTCTTTTGACGGCCTGCAACGCAGACATCTTTGTATTTCAAACACTTTGAACTGAAATAAAAGGAAATAAAAAATAATTGTCTTAGGGCCACACAGCACTACAAGGGACATGTTGGAGTCCCAGCGTCAAGTGCCATGAGGTGTGGACACATGCACAAAGCTGATCTGTGTTATTTGGCCTTAGGACCAAAAAGCAGACTCTGTTTAATTTAGCAGTATATGCATAATCATCACCTTAAATTGTGGGCCAACCTTTGGAAATAAAAGAGGAAGATTAACTTCTTTTTCTTATGATTATAATATATGAGGACCAGGTTGTACTGATATTTTTAAATGATGATTATTCCTGCCCATGCAGAAGAAAGGTTAGTCTCTAATTTATTTCAGAAATACCACAGTGGTTGTATGACTCCATCAGCTCAGAAACAAATCAAACCCCTGTATACATGTGCTTATGTACAGGCATCCATATTACGTCCAGCTGCATGCAACACTAGTCCAATGTACCTCTGAGTCTGGGCTTGGCAGCTAGGCAGGAGCCTGCCAAAAAGCCATAATAATAAGTGTCAGCTGGTGGTATGGCTGCAGACATCTCTGTTACAGTACTCCTAGAAGACCAAGGCTGACATAGTAATGTAGAAAGCAGAGATTCAGAAGAGCAATTAAAGGAAGGCAATCCAGCAAAAAAAATCATAAGAATTCCTTCACTCTGGGGGAAAAGAGAGGCCTTGATTTTCCTTTGCATTTTCAATCACCTAAATTAGGGCAGATATCCTTAGTACCCTTGCACAATACCTCTAATTGTGCAAGAGAAAAATAAGATTTTTGGAGGAAAATTATTTTAGGATCAGTATAAAGAAGACTATGTTGAGAGAATAACAGATGCACCATCACACTTCATACAGCTGACCATTCTCTTAGGTGAGGGACCTGCTAGCTAACACTCACTGGTGAATGAACAGAAGGACCGTCTCATTAAGCTTGGACTTGGGGAAGAGTTAAAGGACATCATTAAATCACTGAGGAAAAAAAGAGCTTTAGAACAAAGGCCTTAGAACAGATGGGGATTTCACAGAAGAAGAAAAAGGATGACATGAGGAAAATTTGCTTGATACTTTAATACCAGTGCAGCATTGCAGGGGAAAACTAAATGAAAGCTGAGAAATCGTTCACCACAAGATGGCAAACAGGCACAGTTTCAAGACTCTCTCAGCTGGGTAAGGCTCCCCTAGCATGCACCCTGCTTCCCTTCTCAATCTACTTATGGATCTTTCCAGAGGCAATTCCCACAGAACAATTAGGATAGTCAGACAGCAAGGGGTTG
This sequence comes from Anseranas semipalmata, assembly GCA_013399115.1. Taxonomy (NCBI): domain Eukaryota; kingdom Metazoa; phylum Chordata; class Aves; order Anseriformes; family Anseranatidae; genus Anseranas; species Anseranas semipalmata. The sequence goes on along the minus strand of VXAA01005392.1, from coordinate 865,804 downwards.
GGTGGTATTGATGCGGCATGAAGCTCACAGAGCAGCCCAGTACTTGAGGTAGTATCAAGCAAAAGGCTAAGTCAAAAGACACTGAAACCAATGGAGGCACAGACTCTAAATTCAATGTTTTTTTTTTTAGGTCAGCTCCTCAACACCCAACACAGCACATTAAGCAGGCACGGTGCGACTCGAGGAGTTTCAAGTGAGGTATATATTTTAGCTAAGGGCACCCTTCACTTGAAAATTGACCGTTAGCTTTTCTTACCAAAAAGGTTTCGTTCGGCTTGCAGTTTGTGTTGCTTTGCAGCAAAAGCTGCCCAGAGCAGTGGATGGTGTTTGTCAGCGCTGTGGCTGCAGGCATCCATCGCTCTGCTGCAGGAAGTGGAGCTGCTCAGCTACACTTTACAGTCCCCTTAGTACTGGCTGGCAAAGGAAAGTTTTCTGCACCTCAGATGGATACATTTCAACCCTAACTTACACAGAAACTGATGTGCAGTTATGAGGTCTGTGCTTACTTACAGCAGGGAGCAACAAGTTTGCTGTTGTGTTGAGATATACATATTAAAATATAGGCAAAGAAAACAAAATGAGATTTCTTCTCCCCGTGGTCTGAAAGTCTTTGTTAAAAGGTTTAAAAAAATTCCACGACAAATGTAGCCTGACATGAGCCACACAGGGGAAGGTGGGATTCTCAGGTGATGATTAAATGACTTACATTTAGGTACAATAACAAATAAATAAATAAATAAATAAATAAGGCTTGTCCTAACCTGCTATTCTCAGGTATAGACCACAGCCACACTTCTAGATCTTCAACAAACTGCTCTTTGCCTTAAATGAACTCATGGCCTACCCAGCCCATTTGCCTGGCCATTAAACCAGGCATTAACAACCATCTCCAGATCACAGCATGGGATTAGAATGGATTTGCCTTGCTGCCACCACCAGCAACTATTTCCTTTGCTCTGGGATTTTTTCTGCTCTATAATACTTGGCAACTGAGATATTAAGGTTGCTACTCAGCCAAGAAACCACCTCCACATATGCTGACCAAGCAGCTGTCTAGCTCAGGAGGATGAAGTCGTTTTTATTCTTGTTTCCTCCAGCTTTGAGGTTAACTGTCCAGGGACTGGTAGCAGCCCGCTTTTATTCCACTGGTATGGACCATGCTTCAAAACAGGCTTTGGAAGGAATCCAGGTCTCTGAATGAAAGGGCAAAGAGTTAAGACTCTGACAAAATAGAAGTAGGGGGAGAAGGGAAACAGCTCAAGGGTCCTCCAGAGCAGTTGCCTCACTGTTGGATTATTAGCATAAATCCCTTGAGCATCTTTTCAGGTCAGGAGGGCTTTATGTTTTGCTTCTAAATACTGAGAAAGACCCTATGAAGCAAAGAAACAGAAGCCCAGATTATTACAAGAACTTAAATAAATTATGAGTGCTTCTGCTTGCCAACCTCTTTCCCACAGACCAGCGTGGTGGCAGTGGTGGTGTCCACCACTGAAGGAATGATCGATTTGCAAACAAGGGCTAATTTTCTCTGCTGCAGTTGGGGGATGTTAAAACTACACTGCTGATAATAAGGTTTGAGTGCAACAGGAAAGCCAAGATGTCAATAGCATTACAATAACAGTGAGGCACTGCAGCAAGCAAGGCTTTTTGTCTGACAAAGTGCAGTTGCCTGTGAGAAGTTGGAGGCTTTGAAATAAGCATGGTATGAGATTGCCACTGCTGTCAATTTATTAACTTCATGTAGCTTGCTGGAGACCCTAAGTGTTCCTTGCAAAGCAGAATTTACACTTTAGTGCATATTACTGAAATATATAACTTACATTTAGATGGCATTTTTCATCTTGAAGGGACCCTAAGCTCTTTGCTGATTGCGTATAATGGAATCGCTCAGCCACCAGTGACGTATAGTCATCTCTGGGGCATAATGAAGCAACACAACTTTTATAGGAAGGAAAGAATAACTTCTATTGAAAACACATGGGAATTAAGGGAACTAGAAGGTAATTACCCAAAACAGAAGATGGTTGCAGACAGAGCTGCTTTAACTATTCTTTGGGAATAAGAAGTCACAGCTCTTTGTGCTGTTTCTGTGGTACAAAAGGAGCCGAAAGCAGCTCTTAAGCTGCAGGGTGGGAAGCTGGTAGCCCCTTGGTGATGTTTCCTTTCACCCCTTTTCAGCACACTACATCTTTTCAAACAGGAGAACAACAGTAGCAAATGCACCGCTGTAATCCTCGTCTGGTAGGAAGTTTCACCTCAGCAATCCTCCAGACCAAAGCCTACAGCCCCTTTGGGGTTTGTTGACATGAGTGTGCAGCAGTCAGCCAAAATGCCTGTCATTAAGAAGGAAGGAGAGAGCAAAACCTTTTCCAGGTGCGGGCGGGTAGGTTTCTGCAGCAAGGCATCAGCCCCCATCCAGAGAAGTCCCTGCAGCCCACGGAGGTCAGTGTGACTGCTGCCAGCCTCCCCACGTAGGCCAAAAGTCAGAGGAAATGGCCTCTGGAGTGCCCCTGATTCCCCCAGCTCAAGACCAAGGCACATTATGCAGCAGAGTGCTTTGCAATCTGCTGTGCTAAATTCAGCCCCTTAAAATGAGTTTGGTAATGCAAGTGGTGACCTTAAACATGCAAGGGCAGGACCGAGTAGGACTGCCATCTATGAATGTCTGAACCCTGGAAATGACACCCGAGGCAGCCCAAATTACACATATATGTATTATTGACAAGGTATAGTTTGTAATAATAATAACAATTAGATTGTGTTGGGCAAAATTGCTGCTCCTGCACAGCTTTCCTGTTCCTGCAGCTCAAACATCACCAGCCCCAGTGTGTTACTCATTTCAGAAACACATAGAGGGCAGATAGGTGGGACAAGGGTTTGCCCTTTTATGTTTGAAGCACCTTGACCTCAAGTTTCAGAGACAGACAGTGTCAGTCTAATATTTAGACTATCTTTGGCAGTAGAATTTGCAGCTTTTGAGAAAAATAAATGCAGTCTGAATGAACAGAATTTCTATTATTTTGAGACTTCATAGTTGCTGAAGAATCAAATGGATCTAGGTGTCCTATTTTTTTTTTTGGTGGGTATGTGTTTTTTTAATAGTCAAATATACTTATTTTACAAGATTTTGCCCACTTGCTTTATGTAATTTTTAATGTATCAACAGAAATACATACTTCTTACTGAAAAAATCAAAATGTTTGATTTTTTGTTCTGACATTTTAAAAATTAAACTTTCTGACATTTGCATTTAGAATAATGTTAATATTCTCCTCTACATTTTACCTGAAATGTTTAAAACAATCTCCCAAACAAATCAAATAATTGACTTGTTTCAGCCTTAAATGAGATTCTTAAATCAGTTTTTCAGTTCAATAGGAAAATGGATGTGTGTCTCAGATTCAGAAAAAAAAAAAAGAAAGACATTTTGGGAGTTACAGAAAACAGTAAAAAGCAGGTATCTGCACAGCAGCAGTCCAAAATCAAATTAATGACTAGATAGTACATGCAGTTTTTTGCATGATACTTCTGTCACTGACTTGAGGAGTACTATGATTCTATGAGACTGAGTGAATGAACATCTGTGCTATGAAGCCTCACGTTATTTGGAATAAAAATCAATGAGTGGAAGAAAATCTCACATGTCCCTCCCTGCTCCTGGCTTATTCCTCATACAAAACACCTGCTGACTGTACCTCACTGGGAAGGACAACCTTGTGATTGACAGAAAGCTACTAATTCCCTTCTTATTTTACTCCCAGAGATGCAACATACTGAAATAAGATGAGGAATACTTTATTCTGACTAAAAGCATAAATTATTTATCATTTCATCACTGCAGGCCTTATCCTCAGTAGTTTGTTTTGCTGTGGTTACATGCCATATTTTCACATTATCTCTACTGCTAGCATTCTCTAGCAACATCTTTGACTGCTGACAGCATTTGTTTCAGGAGCAGGATACTTCCAAATCCATAGAACTACAGATGCAACGTGTAGTTCATGGGTACACAGCTCCTGAATGTGGAAAGAATGTAAATTTATGCTTATGCCTCATTGTTCTTGTTCAAAATCTAAATGTAGAATTAAAAAGGTCCCCTGAGAATACCTCGATTCTGCTTTGTCCTGGGGTGGAGCAGGAAAAGGACCCCGCGGGTTGTTTTCAGCATTTGGTCCATTCTGTTTTTAAGGATCTCCATAATGAGTCTTCCATCACTCTCCCTGAGAGCTGATTCCAATCCAGACATTTTAAGGAGCTGCTTGCGCAGCAGGAGATCGCAAGCCCTGCAGGTGAATTCCAAACAGCTCTGGGGATGACTATTGCTGGTCACCACTGCGAGACATGCACAGAAGTCCAGCTTTGATTTCTCTGTTCTCATTTCTATACATTCAAAGCACTTGTGGCAATTCCTGCCTCTTTTGGAGCTTCCTTTTCCTGTTCCCCAGGACCCTTCATTGTTGCACGTCAATGCCACCTGCTGAAGCACCACCAGAGTGAGTCCCTGAGGCAATACTGGGAGAGAGAGAAAAAGAGAGATATTTATGACTTTTGCCAATCTTCTAAGCAGCTTTTATCACCATAGTTAATGAAACACTAGCAGGGTCAAAAGAAGGTATAATGAGGCTACAGGCCTGTACATTCACTCTCTTTTAGGATCTGTATTTCCTTTGCGTTCTTGTAGGTGTCTTGAAAAGAGGAAGCGAGCAGCTTTTTGTATGAGCAAAGAAGCCAGGTGTTCTGGTATTCCCAGATGAGCAGTTGCAAGGAAATTACTGAACACCATTTTTCCATTCTGTGCAGGTCAGCCATATTAGATGAGTCCTGACCATTTCACAGTGTCAGAGTTCTGGCTCAAGCTAAGATAATAATGCTACTTGGACCTGAGGTCCAATCTGAGGTTGTGATTTCATATTGCTTTCTGGATTCCTAGAAAGAACTGATAAGTTCTGATTTGGTACTCTGGCACTTCCCAGAATTTCAGGCATTTCAGCTGTTTCTCCCATTCATACACTGGATAAAGAGGTCAACTAGTGAGATTTTTTGCCATATGAATACTTTTTTTTTTTTTCTTTTTTTTTTTTTCACCACTAGGACTAGGAATGTGTACTGTTGTCATAACTGGAAGCACTCTAGAAACAATGTTAGCTGACAATTGTCCTCTTCCTCAAATCGGACTGTGCCTATATGTGAGATTTATTTGGGGCTTTAGAATTCCTCAGCTTGAAAGGATGATACAAATGCCAAAGTATGGTCAGCAGAAGACCTTCAGCTAATAACATCTGGAAAAGTAGCTGTACTGAGCATGTTTAAACATTTCACTGAATCCAGCTCCTGAAGAGAAGTGACCCATAATTTAAAAAGTAGATTTGAATTTTCCATACCCCAAAGCAAGTGTCCAAGGTGTGGGTATGCAATTCTTTGTGAGAAGGCAAATCATTTGAAAAGCACAGATCTCTCTTTTGCAGTCACTGGTAGTTTGTCCTTGCTGTGCCCGTCACACTTTCTGTGTCTTTTCTCAGAAATTATCTAAGCTTCTGTGTATCCAATTTGACCAGTAAGGAGAAGGCCAAATCTAAGATATGTGAGACAATATCATATGCTACTTAAGTTAACAGAAGACACGTGAACAATTTGGACAGACCTTAAGAAGTGGTTCAGAATAATTCCATTTTTTTTTTTTTCTGATATAAAGCTAATAGTTTGGATTCAGAATCAGTTACCTGCTGTCAGGTTAGGCTTCTGGCCAAGAAAACACTCTGCTTCCTACTACATTTCTGTTGTTGATCACAAATGTAGCAGCCTTTGTGGCATCAAGTCACATTGCAGGGTGGGTGAGTATACTGTAAGAAAAATGGTTAGTGGATACTTTAGGGTGGGTTGGATTAAACATTAAGTTTTTCTCTTGTTCATTGTTTTATCTATTTTCAAATTCTGATGAGTAGCATGAGTGATAATTACAGAATTTCTGTATTTATAGGAAACTGTCAGTTTTTAAGTATGTAATTGTGCAGATGACTGCCTGTGATAACACTTATTAAGCAAAAAAAAAATGGGTGGTATTTTACAAATACAGAAATTTGGAAATTTTCACTAGCTTTTTTTTTTTTTTTAATTTTTGAAGATGGATAAATGCAGTTTAGCTTGGCTGTATAAATAGCATCCTTCACACACATTGCACAATAGAGTTTTATGGAGAAAGGAAAAATAGAGACAAAGAATTTACGATACTGGGTACTGTGAGCCTTAACCCACATAGGTAAGAGGATATAACTTATGAGGAAATACATGAGCCTTAAAGTAAAGCGAGATGCACTTTAAATAATACAATAATGCACTGGCAGAAAGGTCTGTACATTGCTACCCGGTGCTGAATGAAATCAGAAAGATTGAGCAGTTATGTCACTTGACACGTAAGACCACCTCCCGTGACAGTCCTTATCCCACTTCTGCCGACTTGCCACAGGGAATAGGGACTGAAAAAAGCCCAGCCTGGAGGGAGGTGAAGGAGATGGGGTGCACCAGGGCCAAAAGCTGAGATAAGGTGAGGTGGGAGCAGGGATATTCAGAGAGGTGGGGAATGATGGAGATGGAGGTGACTGTGGCGATGAGCAACGAATAGACAAAGAATATTTTTATAACTTCTGGAACGTCAACATATTTTCCACTCAGGGGCAAAGCTGAATTAGCCTAGTTAATTGCTGGTGTAATTTTACTGACCTAGAGGTAGTTCTTCTGGAGTAACATCAGTGAGAAATATGGATCTTCATGACAAATTTGTACAAGAATAACATCAGGGGGTTATGCCCAGCATAGGAGCAGTGTGACATACATGAGCAGAACAAATAAGCATATTGAAAAATTTCTCTGTCCATTTATTTTGATTTTCCTTATCTGTTAAATGGAAGGAATTTGCATTAGCCAAGAGAAAGAGTGACATTCTGTTGTTTTGTTTTGCTGGTTTTAGTCTCATATTTCTCTTTTCAGAGGTGAGGATGCAGGTGGTTTTGCTTCCTTTTCCACGCTCTTTGAACACTCCTGAGCTCTGCATGATCCTTCTCCATGCCAGCCTGATGTGTGACAGTCTACCTGACAATGGACTTAATGAGGTGAAAGTCCTATTAGCTTGCTTAGTCTAAGTAGGGAGTTTGGTATATAGAGATGACATTATATAAGACTAGGTTAGAATTTTCTTTTAATTTTTCAATGTCCAGGTCTTCTAAACTGCAGTAAAAATAAACTTGGAAGGAAGAGAAAGAAGGCCTATATTCTCCAGAGTGACCAAGGACTTTGGCTATTTGAACAGACTATCTGGAAACAGCTGTGGGTTTTTTTGTGCCTTTATTTTTTTTTTCCAGAGAGTGAATAGTTCACAAGTCTTACTTCTTTTAATTCATTTTAATTAAAAAGTAGCTAAATATTCCAGTTACTTATTTCATCTTGATTTATCACAAAGTGGACACTTTTGAGAACCTCTGATGTACCTCACCCGTCAATGAGGCCTGTGGACCATGCTATGAGGCCAGCCAAATGTTGGTGGCCTGCCTTCTTCTGGTTTCTTGGGGCTGATACTGGAGCTTACCCAGCACCCTCCTTTCAGCTGTGGCTGTGCCTCTCATGGCTGAGTAGGAGCACAATGGTTTTGAAATGTAGTTAGAAGCAGGCAGAGTGATTTATGTTATGAATCATGACAAGCGTGATGAGTTCACTTTCTGTGTTATAACTTCACTTACACAGTACAAGCACCAGCTTCCTATTACGGTGCCAGCAGCTCAGCGACGTGATGCTTTATTTTGAGATCTTACAGCTCTGCAGGCAACGTGCAGGGCACCTGCAGCATCACCTCCTCCAGCTGAGACACGCTGGCAGTCAGCTACTGCCTCACTTGCTTTTCTTCCCTGAAATTCGGGTTTGGTCTCTGTCCTCTGGCAGGTGCTCTCTCTGCCCCGCGGGGTTGTGAAGCTGGGCCAGACTTCTGTCTGGGGCCAGTCCATGTTCCCACCTCTCTCTCCCTACCCTTAAAGCTAAATGTGCTGGAGGAATATATTTTTCTCTTAATGGGCTGCTCAGAAAGTGAGATATTTACTTCAGTTAGGTAGCAGTTTGTTTCAGCTCTGAAACTCATGGATTATTTTGTTATAATTTGATTTGACATGCTGGATTTTTTTTTTTTTTTCTTATCTATCTCACTATTTTTGGAATGCAGCTAAATTCACACTGAAGTTTCATGGCAGTACATTTACAGGCTAATTACAGGAGTCTAAGAAAATAAGAAAAGGACTTCCCAATGCAGGAAGTCTTCTTATCAAGGCTTTTTCTTCTACAATACTACAGGGTAAAAAACATATGGAGGCAAAATCTGATATTAATATAAACAATAATTATGCAGTCATTACTTCTATGATCATATATTCTTTCTTACCTTTAGGCTCATATTATGGATGTAACATTAGTTGGCAGTTTTTCTTAAAGCTGAGACATCACACAGCAAGGAAAGGACTCCATTCCTAGGCTGTTGAGAATGACTACAATGAGATCAGCCACTGCAACAACAAACCCAAGCTGGCTTTCCTGGTGCTATTCCTGCCCCAGTTAGGGAGGTGGGAGAAGGGTCATACAACACCGTAAGCCACATAGAGGTTGGTGCCATACCCTGCTCTTTGCTGGAGGTCTCACTTACATGTAAATACTTCCTGGATTCCCCCTGATTGCTTTATTCCATATTTTCAGTCATTTTCCCTAATGAAACAATCTAGCAGAACTAATCCAAACATCGGCTTAATTAATCAACATTTGGCAGTCTATAACTCCACGCTCCAGTCCAAATTACTTGTGACAACTTTCTTAATGTGCAACCAAAATATCTACAGGGAGTCTCTGCCTCAATCAGCTGGCTGGATAGCTTGTCTTCAATTTATTTAATATATTTTAATAAAGCTGCAATAAACCTTTTCCCCCCAGCTGCTCACAGAGCATTTTACAGCAGAAAATACTGTTATGTCATCTCTACCTCACTTAAAAAAAAAAAAAAAAAAAAAAAACTTTTTTTACGATACAGTAATGTCTTACTTGGGTCATGAAGGCAGGAGAGGAAGTTACTGAACTGAAGAACATGCAGGTGCTGGTCATAAGGAAAAACTGATACTGAGCGGCTGACAGATAAATCCTTGCAGGTTTGTTTAGTGCTTAATGTGACCCTGTGGTAAGATTGCAGCTAAAACCCAACTTACTTCCATCCAGAGCCTGCTGTTTTCTGGCAGCCTGAGAGAACAGTAGAAGAAAAAAATAAATCCTTTGCTGATCAGTAAGACATTCTGTTCTGTTGTCATGCTTGAGAAGAAGAAATTGGGTCCACTGCAGGTTTTATGACCAGAAATAATTGTGTCTTCTTTTCAGTTGGGACCTCTCTTTTCAGTTCTGGTTGTGTTTTATTAAGGTGAAGACATAGTTGTCTCAGCATACAGTGTGAGTTATTTGTGCTCTAAACTCTCAGGAAGATACATACCCATACCTGAGAACTGAAATTCCAGTTTGGGTCCAGACCTGAATTAGGTAAGCAGTTCCTCTCTTCAGAAAGACTTAAATCCAATCACTAGATCTAAGCATGACTGACCTGGGAAAGACTTGATACACTGATGTAAACATGGATGTGTGGTCATAGCTTCCTATGCAGAGGATGTGCGGGAGGACAAAGATGAGAGCATATCAGTGCTGTGTTCCACAACTGAAGAATTCCAAATCAGAACTCTGAAGAAAACTTTTGTGTGACATCAGACAAATCACAAACACTTTCTACTCTTTACTTCCAAACTCTACCTCGTCTTGTTGAGGACTTAACTGATTTTTTACAGTACTGGAGGCAATGAAAATTGCTTGTATAGACAGGATGTTTGTTACTTGATTTAGGAAGTGGTATGTATACCATTCCTATGGGTTTCTGTCTTCATGTTCTATTACATCAATTTTATTTGGACTTCCACCTTCCTGCCCAAATTCAGGAACAGAAATAGTTGGGATTGCAATTTAATTTGTCCAGGCATCCAAGAACTTGATAGCTTAATGAGTTCAGGTATCATTGGATCTATGAATCCAAAGATGAGCAGAGTTTGCAGAGAGAGCTGTAGCCATAAAGCTGTCGGTGTGGCCGGCACACTGGCAGAGCTCTTGCTGGGCACCTCTTGTTGGATTGCAAGAGGAAAAGCAGAGCTGTGCAGAATCCTTTTCCTTCAGGTGACAGGCAGGTGGTTATCACACCAGGTTGTATCTGAAATGATTTCAGTCCACCAACTGGAGCTATTTTTAAAAAATCAGTAGGAAGAAAGTTGGTATCATATGCCTCTGTACTGAATTCCCCAGGTGTTATGGTTAGGATGGGGATCTCAATGAAGACAAATTCAATTTCTGTCCTCAGAAAAGACTGGTGGGAATCAGCTTGTCTCCATTTATTGACTATTCATAAAAAAAATACTGGTTAGGGAGCATGTCTTCTGTCAATCTATCATCACTCTACAGTGCCAGGAGGGTTTATATCAGTTCTGAGAAAGTTATTGAAAATGGGGAAAAGGCAGGAGTGAGGTCAGTAGTGTCACAGAATTGTGGTTGAGTGGACGTTTGGTCAAGCAATCACCCCACATTTCCATGAGTGGTGTTTGCAGCTTGGTCTGTTCACTGGATATCGACCCTGGACAAACATTTGGAAAAAGGAGATAGTCTGTGGGCTCCTTGAAAGCCTTTCAAGTCCAGGTCTCATTCTGCCACTCTGGCTACAAGCACAACTTGTCTCAGTTTGTATGAGGAGTCCCACAGGTTTTTGCTCCTGGTGCTTCAGGGTGTGTCACTCTGAGTCAAAGAAAAATTGATACCCTTCTTACTTTATTAAAGAGCCAACCTGATTTTTTGGGGTTAACTTGTAGTAAGGCGTGCTACTAAGAGTGAGTGAGGCTATCACTGTGATGTGATTATTTACATCTACTTGTGTGGATATCTAAGGAGGAGTGAAAACAGTGTGTAGAAGAGTAATTTCAGAGTCAGCAATGGTGATAACTTCTACCAAAGAATCCTAAAGAAACTGGCCGAGGAGCTAGCTGGCTCAATTACTTTTTATTTATTTATTTATTTATTTGCTAAATATAAGAATATCACTAGAATTCCCAAAGTGTGGATGCTTATTAACACTGTCCCAGTGTTCAGAAAGGGCAAGTGTGATAGCTAAGATAAGCATAGAACAATTAGCCTGATAAGGTTCCTTGGCAAAAAAAAAAAAAAAAAAAAAAAAAAAAAAAAGAAAAAAAAAAAAAAAAAAAAAAAAAAAAAAAAGAAAGAAGAAATTGATACAAGAGTCAGTCGATACAAGATTAAGTGTGGTGATAGAATTAATACTAGTCGATATTTTTTTCATGGAAAATAGATCTTGTCAAGGAAACCTAATTTCATTCTTTGATGCGATTATAAGTTTGGTCGATGAGAGAAATCGCACGGACATAATAGACTTTTGTGTGGCATTTGACTCAGTACCACATGAAATTCTTATAAGAAAAAGCACTATGCAATATCATAAAGTGAACATTGAATAGATAAAAGCTGACTATCTGACAATTTTTAATGCTAGCTATCAGTAAGGAAACATCAATGGATGAGGATGTTTCTAAATGGAGTACCAGAAGGTTCAATATTAAATCCAGTTCTATTCAATGTTTTCATCAACCATGTGACACTAAATAATAATAATAATAATAATAAAAGTCATAAGAGATGTACTGTTGAGTGGTAAAAATGATGGCTTGGTAACCAGACAGGGCAATCATCTTTCATTGGATCAACTGGGAACGTTCCCAACCCAAGACAAAATTGTATCTACATAGGAAGAGGCAATTCAGTCTCTCTGTGTGGAATCGTAAGCAGAAGCTTGGGCAGCAGGGCTCCAGGAAGGACCTGGAAGCACTGCTGAACAAGGGGACCCACGTGAGCTGGAGCTGGTAAGCTTGTTAAGAAGCAGAAAGAGAGGTGAGGTGATTAAAGATCATGTTTTCATGGGGAGAAGCCTGGATGTGAGAGGGCACTTAGCTTAACAGAGAAAAGCATTACAAGAACCAATGGCTGGAAACAGAAACAAGGCAAATTCAAATGAGAAATCAGGGAAAAATGTGAAAGTATGGGGAAATAATCAGTGGAAAAAAATTACAAAAAGCGTGATATGCTTCCTTCCTTCTGATATATTCAGATCAAGACTCGATGCCTTCCTGAAAAATATGCTTCAGTCAAACATAAGTTATTGGGCTTAATGCAGGGACACATGGGTAAAATTGAATGGCCTCTGATAGACAAAAAGTCAGACAAGCTGAGATATTGTTCCTTTCTGGTGTTAATCTTTATTAATCTATGAATATTTAAGTTAGATTCAGTGGGTATATTTGTACATGGCTAACTATGTCTACCATGACTTCTTAAAGATTCCCACCTTTTCAGTGACACATATTGGCCAGCTGGAGATCAGAAACAATGGCACACACCGCAGATGACTGCTCACCCAACCTGAGTAGTGGTTTACTGATAGTGTTTGTCTGCAAGTGGTCACAGTAGATAACACACAGCCCATATCATGTATTATTTCTACAGAAAATGTTGGTGGAATAATTCTGAATAATGTTTGTCCCAGAGCCCCATGATAGTTCACAAGAACAACACCAACAAAGACTTAAACTTGCAAAAACCTTGTTTTTGCCTTTGACATCAAAGAGCTCATTCCTTCCTACTACCCAGGTAGAGTAAAACACTCTGGCAGGGAAGGTGAAACTTCATCTTCTGACTGTTACATGACAATATGCTTCTAAAGGCTGCTGCATAGTTAGGGGTTTTTAGCACTTCTTTTCTTCTGCTTTTATCAGTGTCTTCCATTTTGCAGTGTGTAGACCAGTAAACTTTTTTTTTTTTTTTGTGCTGAATATAGATATTTATTCCTTATTCAGCACATTCACATGAATAATTATTACCATAGTGCGTGCATTTTTTTCAGTGTCTCAAATATTCAGTTACCTGTGACAGTGCTCCCTAAACACTGTCCTTTCTTCTTATTTACAGAACTGAAAGACGAAATGTATTCAATAGATGGATAATGATTGGAGTGATTTTGCATGGTGCTCAGAACTGTGATCTCCAGCCCATCATTAAAATATGTGTTTACTTTAAATCATGGAAGTAAATAGGTGATAACTTCATGCATGGTGATTTTTTACTAAACGGTACTATAGCAAACATTTTCTTTCTTCATACAGTTTATAAAAACAATCAATGTGCTGCCCTTGTTAAAACCCTTACATATACACATGTGAAATGCACGCTTGTAGCACAGCAAACTGCTTCTCCTGGGTTGCCTGTAGTGAGTTTGAAAATTTAAGATGAATGTGTTTTGCTAATATTTTCTGAACTTAACAATGTAGGAGAAGCAGTTCACTGCCCCTTAGCTGTTTTAGGATGCTGCCTCCTGCTCTCCTGTAATGATGCCTAAGGTCCTGGAGGGAGCATGGTCTTTAACTAGGGATCATAATTTTGTTCAGGCAGACTCCTTAGTAACTTGCTTTTTGGGTCACAGCAGTGAGAAACGCATTTTCTTCCCACTTTTCTGCCAGCTCCCTCAGAGCCGGTGTGCTTTTTGTCAAATGCTGAATCTGCGCCACGCCTGACATCCAGTGAGCAGTCCTTCAAAGTGTGGAAAGGCTGCCTTACTGCCATTGTCCAAGAAACCTCTCCATGCATTGTAAATATAAAAGGCAAATAAAATCACCCTCCAGGAAGCGAATAGGCGGTTCTGGTTGGTGTCATCCCTGCAAGCAACTTCCAATGAGGGGGATCTAATGTGTTCCCCATTCCACTGGATCCTGTTTAGGCAGCCAGAACTGCCATCGCTCAGGGATGGCGGAAGGTCTGAGATACCGCAGTTATTCAATTGTCCTGTGTTGGACACAGGCAGCAAGGTTTATCAGCAGCATTTCTGAAGTCCTAGAAGGAAGATTTGTAACTATAATACCTTGTAATCTTGTAGCACAACCAACAGCGTTCTTGTATTTTTTTTTTCTTAAGCGTCTTCACAAGCTGGCAAGGCTGGAGTTAAAGTCTGGGGAATGATCATGGCTTTTCAAACTTCAGGGTTGGAAATGGTGTCTTTTTTTCTCCCTGCCGTGCTGTTACAGCGAAAAACATCTGTGCTTGCTGTAGCTATTTTCCATCCTGAGCTCTATTTGTGACTTCTGCATGTGACTTTAAGTAGAAACCAGGGTGAATCATTCTCTTACTCCTTTAACCCAACCCCCTGGAGAAGAAGGGCTCTGTAAGCCATTACCGAGTCCATATGCCACCCAGTCCCTTGTTGATTTTCATTTAATTGGACTGAGTCTAGATTTAGAGAGCTTGCCAATAGGATTTCTTCTTTCTTCTTTATCTTTTTTTTTTTTTTTTTGAGTTGGTTACATTGAANTTTTTTTTTTTTTTTTGGTGAGGAGTGGGTGGAGGTTGTTTTTGTGAGTGCTATCTTGCCTGCTAAACTTCTTGGCCAGGCTGGGCAGCTTGCCATGGTGATACCATAAATCCATCTGGAAGCAAAAAGGGGAGAGGAAAGTTCCTGTCAACAAAGATGAGATTCATAAATAATCTCCTTAGCCAAATATAGAGACAAATAACAATGTGCTTTAATATGAAATCAAGTTATACAAAATAAGGATGACATTGGTTAGGATGCCAGACCACCACGGATTGTGGTAGCAGCATGCAAAACCCTTAGCAGTTTTGGCAGTCTCATGCTTTCTAGGTGCATCATATAATCAGATCAGTTTATCAGAGCTCTTTTTGTCTCTACATACTGTTCTCCATCAGACCCATCTCACAAAGAGGCAGGCTGTTTCTCTGCTCCACCAGCAGCCTCCATATCTTAGACATGGCTTTTGTTCGAGAAACATATATGCCATTAGGTGTTTTAATCATGCTCATTGCTATACTCCCTATTATTGACTGGTTAAGTAGTGTCTCATGCTAGGGTGATTTGCTCGTTAAGTGCAGTACATAGGCTGCAAAACAGAAGGTACCATACAGTGGTTACAAGAGTCAGGACAATTCTCATGGGAAGGTGTAATTTTTAATGGTTTCCTTTGTTTATAAAGTAGTTGCAAATGGACTTATTGCTTATGGGAGCATGAGGCTGACTGCAGTGGCTATACATGGGGAGGTTGGGCTGACAAACACTACACTATCTATCCTTTCACAGCCCCAGCATATGCACCTCATTCCTCATCTGCCATGCCCACCTCTACCCACATCTATCTGAGGTCCAGGTGCTTCCCTGTAGGCACTCACCATTGACTTTGATCCTCAGCATCATTTAGCTCTGTCAAAGCAGGAGCTGTGCTGACCAACATTCTGCTTTCACCTGCTCCTCTCTACACAGCTCCTCTGCAACTCCTTATGCCCATACCTAACCTGGTCTTTGTGTCAGTCAGGACACTGGTGTCTTGTCTTCTGAAGGTTTAATGTCACAAACTGTGTCTTTTTCTCAGAAACAGATTTTTCTATGGCAAATTGAGGTGTTTTCACTCTTCAGGTTTGGCAGCACTCCCAAAACTGGTATGACCCTGTTCCCTTTGGCACTCTTGAACAGTCACTGCTGTTTATAGTACTCAGGGTCTTTCAGATCAATATAATTTTTTTATTTTTTTGACCAAAAGAAGAAAATCTGCAATTGAGAAATGAGCTTAGAGGGGCTTACCTTTTTACTGACTGGGACAAATAGTATGTGGAGGAAATATATATAGAAATGCTCTAAAGTCCCATTAATTCTCTTCTTTTAATTCTGGTAGCAATCCTACTTATTGTGCATGCCCTCAAATTTATGTTGTCTTTTTGTTTTTTTTTTTCAGAGATTGCTTGTTGGAAGGAAACACAATGAGTCCCTGACCAAAAAGCTAGTATGCTACTGTTTCAACAGCAATAACTACTGTACAGCTATTACTATTCCAGCTAATAAATATACAGACAGAATTATTCTGAGTAGGAGAAATATGAAGTAGGACATATGTTCTGTTGTGTTTTTATTGTCTTTTTTTTCCTGGAAAGCTGAGACATCTGTACTAATGAAAGGATCACCCAGTGCCCTTGCTGATATTCCTGGCAACAGAGCCCGATTAGATCACAGACTATTGTTGCATTCATTCACCACAGAGAAAGGAAAAGCAGATGCTTGGTTTAAATTTCAACTTACCTGAAATCTTCAGAGGTCCCATGGTCAGTCTGTTGTAGAGATACTCACCTCAAGGCTGCCTGCTTTACAGCTGAAAAAGCAGCTGTTCTACTCACCTTTCTTGCCAGTAAAGTGAATTGTACAAGACAAATTCTGTTTTGTGTTAAATCTCCAGCAAGAAGTTCTGTCCTCTGTCTCCTGTAAATGCTCATGTTCTTAGAGGGTTTTCACAGGACTGACTTAGGGTGAAGTTTGGCATTGCAGCTGAATCTCAGTTAATAATTCTGATGATGATACATTAGTTGGGTAGTTGTCAGTGTTTCCTCTTGTATATGGGTTGGCTCTGAGCTACTGGAAGGAAAAAGTAAGTGAAATTTACCACTGACAAGATTTAGGATATGACTGTAAGCCATTGGGAACTCAGCCTTCTGTGGAGAATGTACCACTTTGACATGTATCTTTTTCAGAACACTTTCTTTTTTCATCTTTGGATAGTGTCACAAAATTTCTAGGGAGTCTATTAGGGTTTTCTTCAGACAGAAACTTCCAAAAACACCACCACTGACAAGAAGCTAAAGCAACTGGAGTTTCTTTTTACAATATTGAGATTCACTCAGATAATGAATATGCACATGTATTTCCAACCTAATTAAGAAGAAGAAGAAGAAGAAGAAGAAGAAGAAGAAGAAGAAGAAGAAGAAGAAGAAGAAGAAGCTTATTTAGGCAAAACACATGTAGGAAAGCCATGAGAACATTGCACTTGAAAATTCTCCTGCAGCCCTGAAGTCTTCCAGAACACTTACAACAAAACTTGAAACTTATATTTAATTTAGAGATGAAGAACTGGTTTGTTATACTCTTGCTTTCTTCCTCCTATAATGCTACATTTATCAGCTAGACACAAATAGATACCACGTGTTCCCCACTAGGTTTTGTCAGTGAACTTGCAAGGGGTATTTTTATGTGCTGGCAACTTTAGCAATATTAGAGATGATGGAGAAGCCACCACTGATACAGCTAGTGAGGGTCACTGTCTCTCTTTCAAGAAGAAATGATATAGTGGGTGTTTTCTTCTTTAGAAAGAAATATTGTGCTCTGCAAAATTGATGCAATCACTCTACATTTTTTGGACATCTTTCAAATTATCTCTGCTCTAAATACCCATACAAAGTAGTCACTCAGAAGTACTGTAGTAGGAATGGCAGACGTTATACAGGTATAGGTGTGTGAGGGGGTGGGCAAGAATAGAGAGAAAATGCAGATCTCTTCCCAATAGCACATTATCACAGAGTGAGGATCTCGGTGCAAATTATTCTCAACCCATTAAAGCACTTTTATGGGCTGAAATAAGCAAAGCTAATTCTTCTATTGAACAGGCAGCCTCATCAAATATTCAATACCCATGAGCATACTGATCACTCTGTACTGGATGTTTTTCTCCATTCCCACTTCTCCTGATGTCCTCCTGAATCTGATTTCATTGGCTTCTTTCCATGCCATGTGTCCTGACAGGAGAAATAAATTCCTATGAAAGCAGTAGGTGGGGAGTAAATGAAACAACAAGGAAGAACTCTGAAATCAGGTGTTACAGCTACTGGTGGAAGGGAAGAAAATTAGAGATCAGAGGGTTGGGACAATTTATACTCGCCATCATCAACTTTGTACCCAGACCCCCCCACACTCAGTTCTTTGCCAGGCCATCCTGTCTACGTTGTTAGGTGGATTCAAAGCTAGTGTAAATGCATATAGCACCAGCAGATTTAAAGGAGCTATGTTGATCTACTGCAAAGGAGACTCTGAACCTTGGTGATCTAGTTTCAGAAAGGTTTGCAGGGAACCAGGGAGCAGCTTTTCATTATTATTTCTTCTCAGTGGCTGTGTTTTGTATTTATGCCAGCTGAAAATAAATAAATAAATAAATGAATACCACAAACTTTTTGCTTGTCAAGAAAAATAATAGTCCAAGAAGAACCAGTTCTTTTGGAATTCTTTTTATTTAATAGTCATACTTCTACTCCTAGTGTCATGATTTAGTCTTTAAAGTAATTGAGGCAATAGGAAGTCAATTGTACATAAGAGAGGGAGCTGGGACAGTCTGGGGCAATGCCACAAAGAACAAATGCCACTAGCTTGCTGCTGAGGAAGGACAAATTGTATCCTAGAAAATTAAAAGCAAATCTTGAAGTCATTATATTTGGTGGTGTAGTAAAGTTGTGGGGAGGGAGCTGGGGAGTGTAGGTGGAGCTGCTGCACAAATTTCAGTCCTCAGTTAAGAATAAATAATTCAATAAAGGAGACCTTATAGCTCACATTTGTAGAGGAAAACTGGAAAATGCAATCCAAGTTTGTCTGTCCCAGAGGTAGAAAAAGAATTCAGGAGAAAAGCCTCTTTTAAAAAATATTTTAAATCTCGTGACTTTTGTGTGTCCTGCCTCATGATACCTTACTGTTCAGGGCTGAAATACTGGCAAGTATTTCCAACTCAGTCAAGCCCCAGTTTTCTAGAGGAAAAGTAACGCTAACTTCTACATCTCAAGTCCTGAAAGTATCTTCATCTGTAGAGTCCTGAGAAGAAGGCATCACCCCAGCTGGTTCCCTTCTCTCATTCCTGCAAGCATTATCATCCCACCTGCACCCTTTCTCCAGAATCACCAAGAGAGGTATTCTGTGCACCTTCCTGGCACAGGTGATTGACAAGTATTGTTTCCATCTCCCTCTGTTTTGTGTTCTGCTCTGTTTTTGAGCACAGACCTTTGTGGAGCACAGACCCTTGTGGAGCCTTTGGTTCTGAGCAGCTTTGCAATGGGGTTACTCAGCACTGTTTACGCTGAAGTAGAGGGACTAATGGCTGGTAAAGCAAGTTACTTCAAAGGATGGGAAGATGAGGAAAACTCCAGACTGGATATTTTATGTTTGGGCTTGACCATAGATAACTTAATTCAGCCCCTCTCACTTTGTCATAAAATACATGAAGACACTGCACAAATTCATTTTAACTTTTTGAAAGGAAAAATACTTTTTCCTCCATGCTTTCTTTCTGGTCCTTGATTCCACTCCCCAGATAACTGGCAAATGAGCTATCTTAATGTGAAGACCTAGCAAGCTGCCTGCAGGTCCTTGTTTCTTCCTTGGAGGTGGATTTACACTGATGTTTCTGCTTGAGGAAAGAACTGAGACTGTAGTAGATCAAGGTTTTGGGTTAGATTTTAGTCTGATGAAGTTTCATAAACAGTGGATATACAAGATGTTTCCTGAGATCAACTGATTTTGAAATAAGTCAATAGCCCTTTCTTTTTTTCTCCTCTACCTTTCTTTTTTACTGTACTTATCATTTGGGTTTTTAAATATCTGTTTTTTCCATCATGGTCTGAAATCTCCTGGGAGCAGATATTACACTGATATTAAATTATGATAGAATTGGCTTTTCCACTTTTGAATACAATCTGTATCTGATCTAATTTGGATCTGGGAATTTCAATGTAATTAAAAGTGGACAATCATATGTGGGTGCATACACACACACACACAAAGACATTCCATTAAAAAAAAAGACATTTAGGTCTATTTAAAATTAATAACAAATCCATGCATATTTCTCTATATAAATCTTGACAAATAAATACTTTGTGGATTTAAGTGTCATTCACAAAAATGAGGTGGGAGGATCTGTTCTTTTGTCCTTTTAAAACATATCTGGGTAGGCTGTTGGAGTTATGAGACTTGTTCATGCCACCTCCTCCTTCTTTGAGAATGTATGGACTTTAAGTAAGTCTTCTGTCCCTTAGGAGAGTGGCCCAGCGGCTCGCTATTGCATGTTCTGAATTGAGCTGTCCTTTTGAAGCTCAAATTGGAACCACTTTGTGGCTGCCTTAAATATTCACAGCCACAAAGTGAAAAACTGACTTTAACCAAAAGATTAGGGTTATTTATGTGGCTTCTGATCTCTGTGCCAGTGAATATCTAAAGGACTGTTACAACAGCTTCAAAAGACAAGGGTAAGATAGGAATGTCTGCAACTGTTGTTCAGTTCAGTGGTTAAAACAAGCTCCTGTGAGTAGGAGACTTTGGTTGAAGTCCTTGTTTTGAACAGTGTTACAGGAAGCCTCAACCCCATTCAAGTACAATGGCATAACAGCCATGCTGTACTGCACTCTCTCCTTTTCATTCACTTTCTAAATCTACTGTTTAATCAAATGTGTTTCAAAATGCTTTATTTTCACTTTTGAAAAAAAGGTACTGTTGAACCCCAAATGTACTTATAATTTCAACCTTTTAAAAAGAATGTGGTTGTCATGACATGTTTTCTATTTCAGCCATAGACCAAAGCTCAGCACCTCCACACATCCTTAGGCATAATCCCTCCCCTTCCAACCCTGGAGTGCTAATAAAGTGCTCCTCTCTTCACTCCAACGCACTATCCACTCTAAAGTAATCTTCCGCTCTACTGTATATAGAATTTTGGGGACTTTCAAGAGGAAAGCAGCTCTTTCTACTTATTTCTTTCACTGCCACTCATGTATTTTCAGAGAATTGACTTTATAATGGATTGAAAATACTATAATGGTCATGACTGCAATGAAAAATATGGAAGACATGGACATTGGATAGATTTCTGATGCCATTTCACTGATTGCCCCCGATCACTTCCTGGCTTTTTCCATTATCTTGTGCTAATTTAGGAATTTGAATTACCAGGCTGAGGGAAGTTAAAAGCAACATATTCAATGTTTTTCTTTTTTTAATTAGTCTCACTCCATCTTCCTCAGCTCCCTTTCTCTTCTAGCGGGAAGCCATATGACAGTTATTAGACAGCTGCATAACCAGCTGGTTGGAGGTCTCCAGGCTATTGATTGCTCTGGTAAGATCTACAAAAAGTCAGCGCACTGTATCCTAATGTACAGGCAAGGCATCTGCCAGCTCTGCCTGCACTTCTAAATGCATGGAAAGGGAGCTATCGAACTGCCATTCTTATGAACCCAAAATATCCAGAGAGCTGGGCTTTACAACAGTTATAGAAGATATTCCCCCTCTATCTCATTTCTAAAGCACCTATCAGCTTAGTGTTTAAAGTGCTGACTTAAATCCTCTCCTTATTCTTTCAAAAGGCATCTGTTCATGTAAAGCTGAAGCAGTCTAGTCCTAACACAGTACCACAAATCAATGTGCATGCAAATGATTTGGCTTTGTGAGATTCTCTCTCTGGCCTTCAGCTCCACAGCTATCATTTAGCTCACAGAGGGAGAGTGGGCTTAGACTGGGGGCAGGGACACTGGAACACTCTCTGGCAAGAAAAAGAAGAAATGGCCCATAGGAGACCTCTAAGCAAGTGCTGAGGAGGCTCTAGTTTGGTAAGTGACAGAAAATCATATGGAGACCAGATGAGCAGAAAGAGCATGCTGGGGATATTTAAGAAGGCAGTCAAAGGAATCAATGTGTTTTTGCTTCATTTGACGCTTAATGTTAAATTTTGAGCATGATGAGTGTAGAAGAAGGGAGTGCAGTCAAATGGTGAACACATATTGCGGAAGCTCCTCAGTGCCACTGTGTGCACAAATACCTGGCATCTGATATGAGTGCTCAGTCCTTGAGTAGGTGCTGGGGAGGGGGAGAGGAAAGTAAGCTTGTGGATAATTAACTGCAAAAGCAGCAGACAACTGTTCTTTTATTCATTTTTTTTTGCTCTTTATAGAATATACGTGTAGGAACTCATTCTGTGCCTCAGGCACCTTAACAATCAGTTACAAGTCATAGGCTAAATAAGGGGTGTACCTGTGAATAGATCCACTGCTGCTCAGTGTAGCCTTAGAGAAAGGGCAAAATTGATGGCTTGCACAGAATGATAGCAGAAACAATGGTGGGGTCTGACACATCATGTGGGTACAGGTCCCCTGAGAGACAGCATCAGCGTATGATACGGACAGAGGGGGGCATTTCTAAGCTAAAAAGGTCTCAAAGCATTGATGGCTTTGTAGTTTAAAACCATCACCTTGAATTCCACCTGGAAGCTTACTAGAGGTCAGTAAAATGCACGGAGCAAGGTCTAAATTGCTCCCAGTGCACAGCCTGTCAGGCTGCAGCATGATGTGCTGGCTTCAGACTGAATATTTTGGAGGTGTAGCTGCATGGAAAAAGCATTAAGGTTGTCTAGTCCCCTGTCCTGGATAACTGCGGTGTGGTCACAGCGGGCAGGAAAAGGTGCCTTCATTATTCTGGGTGCACATGGAAATAGGAGCCCTCCTTCACAGTGCCTGTTTGTCATTGAGGACCTGTTGCTGTTTGAATGGTGTCCCCAGCCTGCACACATGCTTCACCTTTCATTTGCAGATGTAGAAGTTGCACTGCCTGGTCACCCCAGTCTTTCTCACCTGGTCAGTCATGGCCAGCTTGCCTGAAGCCTCTGTTCCTGGGACAGCGAGGCAGCAAGTGCCTTACACTGTGGAGCCTGCAAGGCTGATGCCCCAGATTGATTGGTCTGTTCCTGTGCGTCATTTTTCCTCGTGGCATGGCTGGAAATGATTTTGTGAGCTTAGTTTTAAATAACAGGAGTGCTGTGGTTTTGCTGATTACCTCTGACTAATACATCATTTTGCTAGAATATATCTCAACACTGAGTTTTTTTGGAGTTTTTGAAATTCGAAGCCTTAGTTCTTTTACTTCTGCTTGGAAGCCTGCATTTATGCTGTCTAATTTTAGATACCTAACTGAGGGACCCCAGTTGGGAAACTAGTTGCTCTGGTGGACTATGTACAGGGAAACAAGGAAACCCCCAGAGGGTGTTTCAGACCTTAGGTAAGCTGGAGCACCCTGTGGACATGCCTATTGCTCTTCATTGACTACAGAGAGAGCCTTGGCTTTTACTGCTGATGCATAATGAACGTGGATCTAAGATTTTTGATGCTTGCAGCCTTTTTCTTGGTGGCTTCTGGGTGTTCACAGCATAACTATCATGGCAGAGCCTCAAGATGCTGAATTCAGTACCAACTACAATGATCCACAGGCACTAACAGCACAAAACGAGTCATCTTTTAAATCTTTCCACCATGTTCCTTATTGACTTCTGTTATGCCTTCTTTGTCCACCCTTTGTTTGACTTCTGTAAGAGGTGGTGCACAGAACTGCAAGTAGATTAACACAAGAGACCTTGTAAGGTTTATCGGTAGGCTTATATTAGCTGTCACCTCCATGGGGTTTGTGCTCAACCTGAATCATAACATAGCAGTTTCTTGAAGAGCTTCTTTTGCTTAAATTCTTTAGCTTTCTATCTCTTAAGGTTAGTATTGGATGGTATTGTTTGATGGCTTGGTGATCATATAATGTCATTTTCAGAGTTTGCCCTTTTTTTTCTTTTATTTATTTATTTATTTTTGTTTCTTTGAAACCATAATCTTAAAAAACATTCTTTTTACTTTTCCTGGCTCTTTATCATTTCGTGCTGCAGATCCTGAGGCTGCAAGTAAGTACTAGACCCCACAGGATAAGAAAAACTCCTGCAGAAAAGATAAAAGTGAAACCTTGCCAGAATCAATCAGAAGTCTGTGAGCACTCCTGGCTCACGTGTGAATGCTGGGGCTCCCTGACTGATGATAAACAGGTAGGCAAGACGACCCAATAGGTCTGCATGCCATGCTTATATGGTCATCTGTTTTTATTTGCACACCTATAGATAGCACTGAGGGAACCATCTGCAGCAAACAATTTATTTGATGGATTAGGCACTCTTTCTAGTGTGTGTTTACAAACAGGCTTTTCTCATTGTTTGAAATGATCAAATCAATGGCTGGCGTGCAGGTATTTCAGTAGCATATTTCTCACTAGCTAGCCACTACTTGGTGAGTGATCACTGCAGTTGCATTGCGTTTTTACTGCATGCTACTTCTTTAAGTCTCAAGCAATGTTCATGATGGCAGCTCCAACACAAGCAACATGACATGTGACACTCGAGCTTTCTTATGAGCATGTGTAATAGTGTTAATGTTCGAGAAGAACAAATATAATGAACCATAAAATAATACTTGAAAAGCTTTGTTGTATAGTAAATTTGCCAAAATAATCATAGACATATTTCAGGGAGACCAAAATATTTTGATTTGGGTCAAATTTAGTGACAAAAAAGCAAGTATAGAAAAAAAGCAAGTATAGAAATGTAAGACACATCATTTCTTCATTTTATAAATGATTTTTTTTCCTTGTTTACTTTGAACATCTTCTTTCATTTTAAAGAAAAGTCTAAATTAAAGAAAAAAAAAATTAGAAAGAGCAAGTTACCCAAATAAAGAACAAAATATTTTGTGTTGAAGTGAAAAAAGTATTATAGCATATTCAAGTTAAAACTCTGAGGGTTATACTTTAAGTTAACCAAAAACTCTGAAGAGCTTCACCATTTGATTGATTTATTTTTCTTTTTTCTTTTGTTCAGGAAAAAACAACAACAACAACAACAAACAAACCAAAACCAAACCAAACCAAACCAAAACACCACCCTTGGCTCTAATATAGAATACCTGTAGTGGTTGTTAGTCAGGAGTACATTAGGACATATGCTTTAAACCCATTTCTATTCAGCAAATGAATTATGCTCATTCTAACATCAGAAATACACTTCAGAGCTTGCTGAAGAGTGAGAGGTGACTGGACTGGAATTTAATCAAATTATTAATGCTCATCATTATTTGATATTTATGCTAGTATTTTTTCCCCAGGATTCCTCAGGATTAGTTCACTGTTCAGCCTCATGCACTGCAAGTACGTAAGACAGTTGATTTTGTCTTAGGATTTAAAAACAGAGTAAGAGGTAAACAGGGAAGGGCTATAGCCAAGTGTGGAGGATACATATATGCATGTGTGTTCTGTTTTAGAACAACCACTCTTTTATCAACATGCACCTTAACCTGGTCTCCCTGGAAGGCACTATGGAAGAAGCAGGACTTGTAGACACAGTTCAGAGAGGGAGGGTCAGGATAGGGCAAATTCTTAAAAGCCATAGTTTAAAATCAGGATCCAAAATCTGCTCAGCAAGACTTGAATATGCCTCAGTTTTCAGAGAAACTGAGCCAGCCAAAATTTTCAACAGCATCTAGAGTCTAGCCAAGCCAAAGGTCTCTTTAGCTAAATATCTACATTGGTGGCCCCTTTCAGATACCTAGGACAGATGTAGGAAAGTGTGATCATAGACTAGGGTCAGTGTATGTTGCCAGCCCGACAGTCCAAGGGACTTTCTGAGCAGTGTTTGTGTTTAACAGCCTGTTAAAAATCTGACTTCTTAGGTTTTTCTTCATGTATTTCTTGTCCTCCATACATTGAGCTGCGAGGAAAAACACACAAATGTCACAAGGTTTAAAATAAAGCAAAGGATATGACTCAGTGTTGCCATCCCAAGTGGAGCTGGAGTAGAGGAGAGGCAAAAATAGAATTTGTGAGCTCATATTCTCTAATACTCTTTTACATCATTTGCAGCTGTCTTGTAATCAGCAGAGATCAGAGTCTTTAGATCATTTGCAATCAGTATATGTAATCCATTGATCAATCAGTAAAATGGTCATATGCCTATGACCTTTCCATGGATATATCGCAGAATCATTAACTCCTCAGGTACTTTTTATCTGAACATTTCCTTGGACTCTTCTAAGAACTCCGTCCCCCTCATGGGATGAGATCCAGCATTACATATCTCTGAGTGAAGGGGCTGCTGCAAGGCAGAGGTTCACACAGCTGAGCAATGCCTGCCTATAACTGAAGGATGACAGAACTGCTGTAATCCCTCAGCCTTTACTTGCTTTGAAATAAAATGAACCAGATGGGATTTTGCATTGATTTCAGAAAGTGATTTCAATTAAGAAGCCTTGGATTCCTTTTGTTGACTCCGCACCTAAGCTGGATGGTACTTTCTCTCTCAAGTTCATTCTTATAATGAGTAGCTATTCTTCATACAAGTCAGTTAAGTTTATCACAATACTGTAATAATTTTCAACCATATTCTCAGTTCATTCAACAGTCAGATGTTGCTGTTTGTGAACTATGTTATTCAGCCTTTTTCAGTTTGTCTGTTGGGTGTTGTCAGGTTAGGCACAATAAAGTAGATTTTTGCCCTATGCTACAACCACAGGTTTTGCATTGACATGTAAATATCCTTCCAAGTGATGCAGTGAGACAAAATAGTAGGGTTGGGAGATGGAAAATAAGTTGGAAAAGTATAAACAGTCTTCCAAGTAGATCCCCTTAGACTATTTTGTTCCTGTTTCCTGTTTTTGTTTATTCACTACTTGTAGTAACATTTAATTGAGATTAAGGTTTTTGTGTGCCAGGGTAGTACAAAACATTTTTGACTCTGTTGAGCTTACACCTAAAAAAGAAGTGGGTCTAATTAGGTATGTATGACAAATCAGACTCCATATGAGGATCTCCAGAGGTCTCTTCTGCTCTAAATTATTCTATGATTTTATGAAATAACATTAATTATACCCATAATTGCACAAAGCAAAAGAAAAATGGAGATCCTTGATTCCTGTTGATGAGAACTCAAATGATTTCAGACATAGCCCTAAGTGGCTTGTTTGCAGTCACAGCAGAGCACTGTGCCCTGAGTTTCAGGTCATTGCCTTTTAACCCACAGGCCAGCTTTATGCTTCAGAGAGACTCTGGGGACAAATCTAGGTAGAGAAATGGTAACAGTCTTACTCTGGATAGGTATGCTTTATGAGACAGTAGAGCTTTTCAGCAGGGATAACCTATCCACAAAGCCTCCAAGTCAGAGCTGTTTTGTATTTGCATGGTTTGGAGCCCTGGCACGGCAAATATATGACTGGTGTCATAGATCTGTGAAGGTAACCTGCAAGCCCTATGATGCCAGTCCTGATATCAGCTCATAGTTTTAGCTTCAAAATATGCCATATGACGTTATCAATACTATCTTGCTACAGTACTGTTCCAACAGGGCTATTGCTGCAGAAGTGAAGTATGAGCAGCTGAAAAGGGTTGGGTACATAAGGAAATATTTCACTCTCATGCTTTCACTTCAAAAGCATCTCTGGAAGCGTGTATTCATTCTGGTCATCTGTTTACCACACAGTTGTCTTTTCACTTTTGCTGGTTGTGCAGGGCATGCAACAGGAGCCCAGGAATCCTCAGGAATGGCATCACTGCTCAGTTGGAATGCTGGGTAAATGTTCTTACTTGGGAACATTACAGACTGATGGACCTGCACCTTTGGCAGCTGGTGTTGATTCTGCCATCCCAAGCAGACCTTGTTACCCATACATTATTCTGTGGTGCAGCATCAGTTTGGAGGAGCACAGGTTTTCTGTCTACATAGACTAAAATAAAACCAAACCAGAATGAACAAACAACGAAGAGATACAGGGAAGTGAGGAGGTGGAAATATAAATAGAAATATGGTACAGAAACAGCAGAGGATCATCATTTTCACAAAAAGGTCTACCTTCGAGTTCCTATTCTAATGCTTATCTCGGCTGATCAGGTACCATCAATGAGGGATTTATAGCATGTTTATCTCCTACCCCCTCTTTTGATTTGTTTAGCACATTGTTTGTGGGCTGATCCAGATTTCTGAAAGCATATTTGTTATTTGTCTGAAAATATTTTTGCACTGGGACAAATTACGTAGCCAGCTGAAGAACAGATTGTCTGCAAAATGTATTCTTTATTAACCAAGTCATACTGTCTATTGGTTGCTGAGGTCCCATTAGTTGCATCTACTGTGTTATGGAGGAACAGCTGTGCGAGGCCAGTCTGGAGGCCAAATTTGCTATCCATCTACATGAACTTTGGATCTCATGATTAATTTAGTGATGACCCATATACGAAACCCTCTCCTTGGTCCTCTCCTGCCTGAACTTAGGTATCTGCTCTTCCTGGGTGAATGGTACCTGACACCCCAAGCTTCATTCAGCAGCCATCGTATACCTCAGCTGCCCTTTGGTAGTGTTAAGTGTTTGGTATCAAGCACAGAAGATGCCCCAGGATCCTTCTATGAAGCATACCAGGATGGGAGATGTCAGCAGCATGAACTTGGGTTTATTTTATGTTTCCTATAGAAAATATATGGAGATCAGATATCAGGACTCTGGGGTTCAGGTCACTCCCAGACTCCTCAGCCTACAGAGCAAATGTAGCCATTATATTTCTTCTCACAGAAGGAAAGATGGGAATGTTTTTAAAAAAGAACAAGGTAAAAAAATGCCTTGGCATGGGTATGGATTTCTGGATGAGTAATTATTAGTGGTAACAACTGCAACATCAACAGTCATGCAATTGCCTTGCTGCTTTCTAAATGGTGAACAGCAAGACACAATGTGCATCTACTAGTCTAAATGAATCAAATTCGATGCTTTCATTCACAAATATAATTGCATATACTTACAAATCAAGCTATTCTATGTGTTCAAACTGATGTGATGATAGCAACAACTGAAAATGTTTATGGATATTCTAATTGGAATAAGCAAAAGGAAACCAATTTTACATAGCCTGTGCTTGTGAGGATGAGTTTTTGGTATGCAGTGTTATGGACAGTGCAGTCTTACCGCCTCGCTCAATCTTTCTCTCTCTCTGGAGTTTCATCACGCAATTTCTGAGTGCCATGCACAAATTACCATTACAAACATGTATACATTGTATAAACAAAAATTACAGATTTGTGAAGACAGCACTCTTTTGGTGCCTGAGAGTCCCAGCAATCACAGGGCATATGTCAAGTGTATCAACACATCTGGAAGCATAATCCTTCCTTCCTTAAAGGAGATGAACATAACTCATTCTTAATAGGGCCCTCACGGCAATAAAGGTTAACTGCACACTACCACGGCAGCTATTAGAAGGACCTGCTAAAACCTTAGAAACCTCAGTTAGATTAACTGTTCAGGGGTTTGTAACAGACCTATGTGATCCTTGTTCTTGTACAATCTATAAAGCATGAGTGGGTGGATTGCCTAGGCACTGACACTGTGACAATGCACAGTAACTCAAGGGTTCATATCTAGATTGGAGCTCATCTCAATCATTACTTGTGAAAGCAGCTGTGCCATCTTACACTATAGCAACCGTGGTCTCCTGGGCTATGCAGCTTGAAGGACCAATAGGAAGTTTTCACATTATATTTCTAGGGCTTGCTTTCTTTGCTTTTCCTTTGAAGCCAGCCTATATATATTCCTCTTTCCAAATGTGTAAGTCTGCCTAGTCCCCCCCCATATGCACACCTTCCTATGGCTTAATGGCCTCTGTGGACAGAGCAATACTTTGCTCTTACCAACTGTGCTGTTAAAGACAGCCTTTGTCAGAAGCCATTTCTACCCTGTATTATCGTGCAGTTTATATTCAAAAGCTGATATAATTATGTTTGTTACTTTTTTTT